>CM076684.1:58110332-58625332 GCA_038501925.1 Xenopus petersii
TTTTAATTTTAACTGTGTGGTTCGCCTAGTAAGGGGTTTTAATATAAATGTATATTTGTTTGATTTGTTTTTTAATCAATACATAGAAATGTTTTGTCATTTAACGATTTGACGCATAGTGATGATGCTGATGATGACGTTAGCCAATTAAGTTCTTTCTCCCGCCAATATAGGTATAAAATGCATTTTGCATTTTTGTATAGCCTATGTCACTTTGAGAAAGGCCTCGGAGAGGCCGAAACGTTAGTCGTTTTGCTAATAAAACATTTTTATGTCAATTTAAGTCCTGAGAGTGCGGACCTTCTTTGTGTGATGATATATATATATATATATACACACACACACATACACACATATAAACAAGGGAAAGTTATGCTCACCACTAATTTTTAAAAACCTCTGCACTCAATCCATTATCAATATATTTTTTTCTGCATACTGCTACTGAAGAATTTAAACCCTTACCCTTTAAACCAGGGGTGTCCAAACTTTTAACAACGAGGGCCAGATTTGATGAGGTGAAAATGTGTGGGGGCCGACCATTTTAGCCTGACATTCTTTGACTCGAACCATTAAGTTTATTTTCATGAAGCTGCTGGATCCAGGCAAAATTAAATGTGAAGCTACTATGATATGTTAGTGCCCTACTGCACTGATCTCCTTCTTTCCCCATAGCCAGCAGGCCTGGACTGGCAATCTATGGGTTCTGCAAATGCCAGAGGGCATGTGATCACTGAGACACTTGTTAGATAAGCAGGATCAAGCTGCAGCAGCACCTTCAATTCTCACGTGTCTCAGTGATCACATAGAAATGAATGTGCGGCAGCAGGGAAGTAAGTCACAGTCAAGGAGTCCACCTTTAGTTTCTGAGAGGGAGGGGGAGTGACAGAAGTTTAGTGTGTATGTAACGGAGAGAGAACTACACTACTCACGGAGGCTGGCTGCTGCAGTGGGAATGGGGAGGCGGGTTGGTGTGCCTGTGCTGTGGCATCATTGTAAGGAGAGGTCGAATCCCAGTCGGCAGCACTATTCTCAAGTGCAGCAGGCGCGCGTGTGACCTGCTGTGACGTTCTGCTCCTCTTCCGGCTCCCTCTCTGGCACTGCAGCAGACTTCCTCTTCACCGCTGGCCACTTCCACTGCACCGACTGGGGAGGGGGGTGGTTTGAAATGCTGCGGCCTGCGGGCCAATTAAAAATGAGTCGCGGCCCGTAGTTTGGACACCCCTGCTTTAAACAAAACAGAGATTGTTTATCCATATATTGCAATATATTTAAGTTGGCCAACTACGTCAAAGTCATCCCATATCTGGCCAGTCCTATGCTCAATTTTCATCTGATTCATTAAGAATTCTATTGCTTCATTATACATTTTACAAAGGGACTAAATTTTACCTGCAACTTACTTGCTGCTTTCAAAGTAAAACTCCCAAACTTGGCTGCCCTTTTATTAGACACCAGTGGGATCATATATATGTTTGTGAAGCTGGTTGTCAGGTATAAAAATGTGTACTCATATACCAATTCCTGGTGGAAGAGCCAGCCATATAATATGCATCAGGCAGGCCCCAGAGCAAATAATCTGCTTGATCCATTTATTTTATTCAGGCTGTGGTTGACAATCCCAAGGGACCTTTGCTACATGATAATTAATTTACAGCCTAGAACATTACATTTTTTCTTCTGTGTAGGCTTCAGGGACAGCCAATACTAACGACATTGGAAAGGTTATATAATGGAGGTTCATAGGTATACACTCACATGTTGCCTCTATCATCATAAAATATGTGACTCACTAACAATGTAATATAAAATGTTAAGTCTACCCACACCTAATAACTTATAGCCACCAGATGTTTTTTTTCAGTTGGCTGACCACTACATGCTGATTAGTTGCTATGGGTTACTAGACAAGTAGCAAACTTAAGACCATTTTTTACATTGCCCATACATGTATAACAAAGTAGCAAGAACAAGTAATGAAAACGATTATGAGAAATTTAGGGACAGAAGATTTAAGGAAAATGCATGATTTCTGAATTGTATGAAAACAGCATACAAGCACTGTGGCAGTTTTTCTTTACTAGACAAAATTGCAAGGCTGTTTCATAATATCCTCAAATATTATTTAAATCAAAACTATACCCCTAAACAATGTAGGCTTCTATAAAAATATTTGCATAAACCAGCTCATATGTAAAACCCTGCTTCATGGAAACTATTTCCATTATAATATACCTTTTTAGTAGTATGTGCCATCGTGTTATCCTAACTAAAGAATTGCCATTTTAAAAAATAAAGGCCGCCCCCCGGGATCCTTCGAGTCATGGTGCACACAAACAAACCTAACAAACCATGCATGTTAGGTCACATGAGCCAACTAAAGGACAAAGTTCTGTCTTTTGTTTCCACATGTCTTCCTGTTATAGTTAGGGGCTGATTCACTATGGGTTGAATATCGAGTGTTAATTAACCCTCGATATTCGACTAGGAATTGAAATCCTTCGACTTCGAATATCGAAGTCGAAGGATTTAGCGCAGGAAATTCGATCGAAGGATAATTCCTTGGATCGAATGATTAAATCCTTCAAATCGAACGATTCGAAGGATTTTAATCCAACGATCGAAGGAATATCCTTTGATCAAAATAACTTAGGAAAGCCTATGGGGACCTTCCCCATAGGCTAACATTGACTTCGGTAGCTTTTATCTGCCGAACTAGGGGGTCAAAGTTTTTTTTAAAGAGACAGTACTTCGACTATCGAATGGTCGAATAGTCGAACGATTTTTACTTCAAATCCTTCGATTCGAAGTCGTAGTCGAAGTAGCCCATTCGATGGTCGAAGTAGCCCAAAAAAACCTTCGAAATGCAAAGTTTTTTTTACTTCTAATCCTTCACTAGTGAATCAGCCCCTAAGAGTTGCATAAGTGGTGAGCGGCTGAATAAAAAGCTAAATAGCTAAAAAAAACATAAATAATAAAAAATGAAAACCAACTGCAAATCGTCTCAGAATATCACTCTCTACATCATACTAAAAATTAACTCAAAGGTGAACAACCCCTTTAAGGAAAAAGATGTAAAAGGTCAATATTTACTTAAATATATATTCCAGTTTGGTATGATTCTTTAATAGGCTACTTAATATGATTTGCTTAAGTATTCATTTTAGGGGTAAAGTTTTCCTTTAATGAGCAGTAACAATAGTTCATGCCAGGTCAGAATAAAATATTTATAGGGGAGCAAGCATTCCAATAGGTGACAGTGCTTAGTGCTGCTGCTGAGTAGTAGTGTTGGGCGAATTTGTCCCATTTCGCTTCGCCACAAAATTTGCAAATTTCCCACAACATTTGCTGGCATTAAAATTGGCTCTGGCGTCGGAACTGTCACTGGAGTCAGAACTGACGCTGGCGTCAAAAAACAATTGTCACTGGACGTGTCAATTATTTTTTGACGCAGCAAATTTGCGAATTTATTTGCCGGTGGCAAAACGCAGATATTTGCCCTGATTTCGCACCTGCCAAATAAATTCACCCATTACTACGGAGTAGTGCGGAGTCCTACAACCCAACTGAACAGAATAGTGTCCAACTACTCAAATTAGTAAAATGAATTCCAAGGAATTGACATGGGTATCACCTTTGATAAATGTGTGAAACTGACTTAACTGTTAGGATTCCTTACATCTATATTTGATATAGTTTTGATAATGTATTCAGCCTTTTGACCCAAGATTTGGCAAATAGCTCATTACATATTTATGATGACAGACATGCTGAAATCGATACAATGGCATAGTATTATTAAAGACTACATATCATTTAAAGAGTGACAACAATGTTGTAAATTGAAATTAAATAAACTAAACCAGTGGATGTGTACATATAGAAAAAGAAAGAAAGAAAGAAAGAAAGAAAGAAAGAAAGAAAGAAAGAAAGAAAGAAAGAAAGAAAGAAAGAAAGAAAGAAAGAAAGAAAGAAAGAAAGAAAGAAAGAAAGAAAGAAAGAAAGAAAAAGAAAGAAAGAAAGAAAGAAAGAAAGAAAGAAAGAAAGAAAGAAAAAGAAAGAAAAAGAAAGAAAGAAAGAAAGAAAGCAAGAAAGAAAGAAAAAGAAAGAAAAAGAAAGAAAGAAAAAGAAAGAAAGAAAGAAAGAAAGAAAGAAAGAAAGAAAGAAAGAAAGAAAGAAAGAAAGAAAGAAAGAAAGAAAGAAAGAAAGAAAGAAAGAAAGAAAGAAAGAGAAAGAAAGAAAGAAAGAAAGAAAGAAAGAAAGAAAGAAAGAAAGAAAGAAAGAAAGTTGACTATTCGTCGACTGGAATGTCAGAAAGTAAGCTTTGCTTCTTACTCATGTTGCCTACGCTATTTACAACACTGCAAAATACATTTCTATTCTATTTCACTGAGAACAATTCTTCACTTCAAATGCACAATCCATTCACTCTAAATACAAACTTGTTTTGAGTACAGTGGAATACTATTTTGCTGCAATTCCTTTTAGATTATAATCATTAATTGCTGCATTTCTGTATGCAATATGTTGGAGCATTATCATTTTAAGGGACATTATCCTTCCATAACAACTTAAAGTTGTAGCCCAGTAACCACATTGTTGAAGTCTTAAAGCTACACTGCACAATACATTTAATAAAATTTTCTCCAGGACTAGCAGCCATGCGATAAAAGTTCTCCAGTGAGAACCCTGCCTGCTGTGTTTATACTAACCTCTTTATTTTTCATTGTGAACTGTATTATGGGATTATTGCTAGCAAGCAGTCATTTCCCCCAGCCATCCAGATATGGCTGGATAATGAAGTCTGCATTCTGAATTGAAGTGAAAGAAAATCTACCGTCCAAAGAAAATGAAGAGAAGCTATCTGTTCTCAGTAAAATTTTAATGTGAATAAAGTACAAGCCATAACCCTTTACAGTTTATGAACACAAAAGGTGTCTTTCAGTTTTAAATGTAAAATCCTATCTCTCCCTTTCTTAATTTATGTAGTGTGATCAATGATCTGGAATCTTAATTGGTTCGCATTGAGACCCAATTTATAAAAGTGCTTAGGGACTAGTATATCTACATGTTTCTGTCTGACTGGAGATTTGTTTTAGGAGATACAATCTTTAATTTTCTGTGTAATTTTACCTGTGTACTTTAGCCCACACAGACATATATTATCACTGCAGAAAAAAAGTGTTACGCATATAAAAAATGCCTGGTTTGAAATGATTTTTCTTTGGAATAAAATGTTGTTTACAGCATTTATTAAATTGCACCGATGTTTCAATATTGCATTGTAGACTGGAGGAATAATGTTGATATGTGCACTAACTGTTCAAGTGTCTAGAGATAAGTGTATATTATTCTTCATGGACACACACACACATATATACAGATATAGAATCTGTTATCCAGAAACCCATTATCCAGAAAGCTCCATATTACCGGAAAGCCATCTCCCATAGTCTCCCATTTTAACGAAATAATTCAAGATTTTGTAGGTAGGTAGTGCAGAATCCCTGCACTTACCACTTTCCTGCAGCAGTCCTCTGTAGTGGAGCAGGCACAGAGCCTGTGTCTGTCTGCTTTAATCTGTTGCCTATCAACCAGCTGCACAATGATTTTAGGATTGCAGGAAGCTACAACACATCCTGGGAGTGGCCAACAGGAGTAGGAAAAAGGAAAGCCTGGCAGAAAGAGCCACGAGTTGTGGAAAGGAAGAGAATGGTGAGCTGTAGGTGGGCCCAGAGAGCTGAAAGGCCCCACCAAGTCATTTGGTCACAGGGAAGGCAGATACTCTGGGGCAAATTCACTAAAGGGTAAAATCTTCCTACCACTACGTTAATTCACTACAATGCAAAGTTAGTCTCTGCAGCAGAATTCTGGTGAAGTTTTGCTAGCATAAATTCAACAGCTCGAGCATTTCATAGCGAACTTTAGCTAACATTTGTTTCTGTTAGTAAAGTTGCGCTTAGGTCAATTTGAATAGGGCGGGTGCATATAGGACTTATATATGTCTTTATTATATGAACATGAACCCTTACAAATTGAGAATGCCAAAATAGAGCAGGTTGAAAGCATAAAGTTTCTGGGTCTATACATCGCAAACTCCTTAAAATGGTCTGACAAAACCAAGGCCATAATACGAAAAGCACATCAACGCCTTCATTTCCTCAGGAGACTGAAGTGGTGTGGAGTTAACAAGGCTGCACAAATCACCTTCTACAGAGCCACAATCAAAAGCATTCTAACTGGAAATATAGCAGTGTGGTATGGTAGCAACACACAGCAGGAAAGAAGCTCTCTCCAGAGGGTAGTAAAAACTGCTGAACATGTCATCACCACTTCACTTCCATCATTGTCTGACCTAGACATGGCTAGATGCAAGAATAAAATCAAATCCATCACCAGTGACTCAAGTCATCCAGGACATGAACTACTCATCTGGCAGAAGCCCAACTACTTGCTCAGACACAGAAGGCCTGAAAGCATAAAAACCAGGAGCAAAAGACTATTTAGACTAAAAGACTAACCGCAAATAAGTCCAATAGTTAGTAGAGGACCAACTGCAAATGAGTCCAGCTGATAGTAGAGAACCAACAGCAAATTAATCCACCTTATCTCATGAACTCATTAGTCTAACACTTATATGTACTCAATGCACTTACTACCATACTTTGCAAATGTGCATTGTGCTGAACCCATTGTACTATTATTATTACTGCACTCTGCAATTCGATATCATACTGTACAAATGGTAATAAACAACTACGGTACTTGACTATTAGTGATGTTGGTGCAAATGCTTGAAGTGGCTACTTACTATTACAAATGTCCAAGGTAGCAAATTGAAGACAAAAGAGATCCTCTAATGCCCTAGACATGAGCCGACCCTAAAACAAAATGTGACATACCCCTCAAATGGGTTTAAAAAAAAGAAAACAAAAAGAAAAAACTAAATAAAGGAGGTAACGTTCTGTAAAATTCACACTTAAGAAAAATGCGCCTGGCATGAAAACTACGCTAGCGACGGTGCATCCCTTCTAATAAGTACCAGGTACCCAGTCTCTCCCAATACCACTGTCGAATGGCTCAGATTTGATGATTATATTAAAATCTTGAATTATTTGGTTAAAATTGGAGTCTATGGGAGATGGCTTTCCTGTAATACGGAGATTTCTGGATAATGGGTTTCTGGATAACAGATCCTTTTAGCCATTTTATTGCATTTTTAGCCATTTTATTGCATTTGTAGTTCTGTGTAGTTATTGTTTGCTTGTTTCTGTCCATAAAACCTATTTGACCAAGCTAATATACTCAAACTGTCATTCTGACTGATTATTACACTAGGTGGGGGGGACAAACATAGATTTTAGTGTTTTTATTGAATTGTATTGATTTTATTGCAGTCTGTATTGTTCTTTACTAGTTTTTTGCCCATGGAAAGTTTGCCTGCTGTATATCCATTTGGGGGTCTCTGTACTCTACATAGTTTGGTAAATCTATGCATATTTGGTATCAAACTGTTCAGTAGACCCCTGGAGTGCTTATTTAGGATGATTTATGCTGGTACGTTATGAAATATGGAGCATATGGGGTACAATGCAAGCTTTGTGAAATTTTTGGAAATTTCTTAAAAAACGCTAGGTTTTGAATGACTTTTCAGTTTGATAGTTTGTAGTAGAAAGACACATTTACCTGTTTTGGATTTTTCAGAATGTGTACTTTCAGAAAATATATGGTTTTCTAGGGCCTTCCTACTGTAAGGGGGTCTTATGGCTCATTATGGGTGCTAATATTCCAGAGTGTCAGCCGTGAAAATTCATATGTGCTTTTTTCATTTGGGGATCTCTGTATGCCACATAGTTTAGTAAATCTATGCATATTGGGCATAAAAGTAGACCCTTGGCTTTTTTATATTTAGGATGTTTTTTGTTCATACATTATGAAACTCAAGCTTTGTGACAATTTTCAGAAATTTCATAAAAACCACTACATTCAGCATGGCTTTAACAGTTTCAGTTTGCAGTAGAAAGACGTATTGGCCCATTTTGGATTTTGCGGTGATTTTCCAGAATTTTCATACATTTTTATAGAAATCGCTAAATTCAGAAAAGCTTTGATGTTTGGTACTTTGGAGTATAAAGACATAGCTACCCATTATAGATTCAGCAGAATGTGTACTTTTAAAAAATATATGGTTTTCTGGGGTAAACCTACTGTTTCATGATTCGGCTTTGGAATGTAAACTATGCCCTGTTCTTGGTAGTGCTTTGAAAATGTGGTATTTTAGTGATGGGAGTTTTTGATCTATAGAAATCAGAAATCTCCATAAAACTATACATATCTAGTATTAGCACATTTGAGACACTTGATGCTTTCCAAATCAATTTCATTTTTGTGCATACAATAAAATGTTTTTCTGGTATAAATCCCTATATCATGAAAATATAAATAAAATGTTTTTTTTTGGTATTTAGAGCTCTAAATCTTGTTATAATCTAGTATATAGCCCACTTTTGCATTGCACCTCATGTGACATAATACGAACACATGCTGCATGTGTTGGACTATTATTAAACTCCATTCTGGAATACCCTGCTAGAGATGGCCATAAAAGTTGTGTGTATTAGGTGGTTCCACAAACAGAACCTCAGTTAGGACCATATGAGATAGAACTGATACATTTCTTTTCTTCTTTCAATAAACAGGGTTCTCTTTAAAAGTGTCAAAAATGAATTTAGTCAAAATTCAACAAAATAATGAAAAACATGACTTTAGCTTTTGTATTGATTGATTTGTCTTTGTTTTGTGCTCCTTATTTCCTCTGTTGCACAACTTTCTTATGCTGTGTGGGAACATGAGTTTTAGCTGAAACAAACACTACCTTAGTATAATGAAATTACAGCCTTTGTCACAGAAAGAGTATTGATGTTAGAACTGTTCATTTGTATATTACAACACACGCAAGAATGATACATCACGGCTAATTTGATAAAGCAATTTGTGTTCTATAAAAACTGGATTTTATACCTCTTTTCCCACTGTAATTGATCCTGTTCGAGGATTTGATGGAAGACCTAGGTCTGAGAATGAATGGCCAGATGAGAACAAGTACAGGATCTATTGTGCAATTCCATACACCATCTGTTACAGCTAAATTGTTTGCTTTCCTTTCATAGACAAAATAAATGTAAAAGATAAATGTATCCAAATAAACATGATCTACGCCTGTCCATACAAACAATTATAATTTTAACCCTTCTACTGCCTGTAAAAATTTTTTAGAAGGGCCAGTTGTTTGTGACACACACTTTCATTAAAGGGGTGGTTTACTTTTAGTATGTTATAGAATGGCCAATTATAAGCAACTTTTCAGTTGATTTAAATTTTTTCTTTTTTTTAGTTTTTTTTTTTTTAAATTATTTGCCTTCTTCTGACTCTTTCCAGCTTTCAAATGAGGGGGGATGAGGTCACTGACATCATCTGTAAGGCTACACATTTATTGTTATTGCTACTTTTTATTACTCTCTTTTTTTTTATTCAGGCCCTCTCCTATACATATTACAGTCTCTTATTTAAATCAATGGTTGCTAGGGTAATTTGGACCCTAATAACCAGATTGCTGTAATTGCAAACTGGAGAGTTGCTGAATAACTCACAAATAATACAAAATGAAAGCCAATTGCAAATTATCATATTATACGTTAACTTAAAGGAGAACAACACCTTTAATCTGTTTTGCCAAATAAGCAATTCTGAGTTTCTGCTAACCAGCCAGTGATGCTCAAGCCTGTAAGCCTATTAAAACTTGATTCAAAAAAATGTATGTTTGTTCAGAGTCAACATAATCCAACAAATGTTTGTAATTTAATTATTAGGATGGTCTTTTCATTTGAAGTGTGTAATTATTTTAAATGTCTTTCTTTATTGAGTTTTAGATGCATGGGAGGGGATCCTGTCAGTGACACCATCCTCCTTTATGGAATGGTTATACCTAGCAGAAGTGTTAGCAGAGAGGGGGTAGTCTGGACCGAGGAGGAAGCCAGGAATAAGAGTCCAAGATCGTGGTATCCGAGGGGTTAAACAAGAGAATAGTCAAAGTCTAGGCAAAATTTCAGGAGGCAGGCAGATCAGGTTCAAAGTCAGAGTTTCAGGCAGGAAACAGGATCAGGATAGCAATAGCAAAAACACACCCAGGTTCTATAGCACAAGAAACCTATAATTGGGCAGGGATTCAGTGTCCAGGGTGCCCTTTTATGACAAAATCTTGGCACCAGTGATGACATCATCATGCAGCAACGCTGCACCCATGTGTTCAACATCGGCGCCGCCATCTTGGATTTTCATTGCGACCGTCGGGAAAATGAGCAGCGCCGTCGGGTGCTTCTGGCAGTCCTTGTCTGACGAAGGGGTACGCCCCCGAAATGTTACATTTGACGTAATAAACATGCAGGGGTCATCCCCGCTTCACTTGCTATCGTGTGTCTGGTATCTTTTACGGATCTTCAAGTAGGAGAGGCGCCGACCTCTCTAACCAACACCGGGCTTGAACTACGAGAGAGGTGGGGAAAAGAGGATCATTGTGAATCGTGCTTCTGGCAGTCCTGACAGTACCCCCTCCCCCACGGGGGGGCCACTGGACCACCAAGTCTTGGCTTCTGGTGAAACTGTTTGTAGAACTCCCTTACCAACCGAGGGGCATGAACATCAGAGTGTTTCTCCCAAGAGCATTCTTCTGGACCGAAGCCCTTTCAAATAATAAGGAATTGAAGAGAACCTCTGGAGATTCTGGAGTCTATGATCTTTTCCACCTCGTACTCTTGTTGACCATCCACAGAGATAGCAGAAGGGGGAGACTGATCAGCAAAGAAGCGATTGGAAATTGCTGGCTTCACCAGAGAAACATGAAACACTTTGGGAATTGGCATCTCAGGGGGAAGCTGAAGTCTAACGGCCACAGGATTGATGATTTCCATGATGGAGAACGGACCAACAAACTTTAGACCCAACTTGGGAGAAGGTACTTTCAAACGAATGTTTCTCATGTATAACCACACCTTGTCACTAACTTTGTATGGAGGAGAGGGCCTGCGTCTCCGATCAAAAGTTTTGTGCACAAGAGCACTCTTCTACACATTCAATTTGGTTGCAGCCCAAATAGCAGACAAAAGGGCAGCAGGGACATCAGACACTGCAAAGTCTTGCGGAAAGGCCTGGGGATGTTGACCGTACACAGTTATAAAAGGAGACCTTCCAGTGGAGGTGTGTCATGCATTGTTATGAGCAAATTCCGCCCACGGGAGGAGATCAGACCAATCATCTTGACAGAGAGAAACATGATTTCTCAAGAATTGCTCTAATGCTTGGTTAACACGTTCAGTAGCTCCATTCATCTGGGGATGGTAAGCCGAGGAAAACTGGAGAGCGATACCCAAGTCTTTACATAAGGAACGCCAAAACTTAGCTGTGAACGGAGATTCCCTGTCAGAAACTCTCTCAGCCATGAACCCATGCAAACGGAAAATAAATTGGATTAAAAGCTGGGATAATTCCACTGCTGAGGGGAGTTTTCGTAAAGGGATGAAATGTGCCATCTTGCTAAAGCGTTCAATCACAACCCAAATCACAGTGTTCCCTCTTGCGGGTGGAAGTTCGACACTGAAGTCCATTGCTAAGTGAGTACATGGACGAGAGGGGATAGGTAAAGGTTGTAATAACCCACTAGGACGAGTATGGCTAGCCTTGGAAGTGGCACAAATGGTACAGGCAGCAACAAAGTCTTTAACGTCTTTATGGATAGTTGGCCACCAAACTAGACGTCGTAGAAACTCGAGTCTTTTCAGGACCAGGATGTCCAGCTTGTCTGGGTCAATGAGTCTGTTGTAGGATGGGCAGACGAAGCTCAGAGGGTACAAATGCCATCCCAATGGGAGTATCAGCAGGAGCAGAATACTGGCCAGCCAAGATTTGTTCAGCAAATTGAGGAAACAGAGATGCAATAATCTTGACAGGAGGAACAATTGGTTCTTGCCTTTCAGAACAACAATCAGCCAGGGAGAAGCTTCGGGAAAGAGCATCAGCTTTTCGATTCTTGGAGCCAGGGTGATGTCAGGATAAAGTAAGAAAAGAAGCGAGAAAAGAAGAGAGCCCACCTTGCCTGTCGAGGATTCAGTCTCTTGAGAGATTGTATGAACTCTAAATTCTTATGGTCAGTATAGATCGTGACTGGGATAGAAGATCCTTCAAGGAGGTAGCGCCACTCCTCGAGAGCAAGCTTGACTGCCAAGAGTTCACGATTCCCCACATTGTAATTCTGCTCTGCAGGAGAAACCTTTTTGGAGAAATAGGCACACGGGTGTAGTTTCCCATCGGCAAAATGTCTTTGGGACAGGATAGCGCCAGCTCCAACCTCAGAGGCATCCACCTCAATGAAAAAGGGTAATTCTGGATCAGGATGATGGAGGACCGAGGCAGAAGTGAAGGCATCCTTCAGGAACTGAAATGCTTCTATAGCTGATGGGGGCCATGAGTTAGGTTTACCCCCTTTTCGGATAAGGGAAAGGATAGGTGCAATGTGAGAGGAGAACCCCCTTAATAAACTGTCGATAATAATTGGCAAATCCAATGAATCTCTGAATTGCCTTGCTACTCAGTGGAAGGGGCCACTCCTGAATTGCGGACACTTTGGCGGGATCTATCTCGAAACCCTCTGGGAAAATGATGGAACCTAGGAAAGGGATCTTGGACACATTTCTCCAGCTTGGCAAAGAGAGAGTTCTTCCTCAGACGAGAGAGTACTTCCTTTACCTGGGAGCGATGGCCTACTAGGTCCTTGGAGAAGTTCAGGATATCATCTAGATACACGACCACAGATTTATCCAAGAGATACCGGAATATGTCGTTCACGAATTCTTGGAAGACAGCGGGGGCATTACAGAGGTCAAAGGGCATCACAAGATATTGATAGTGCCCATCTCAAGTGTTAAATGCCATCTTCCATTCATCTCCTTCACGAATGCAAATGAGGTTATATGCCCGCGTAGATCCAACTTAGTGAAGACCTTTGCCCCTTTTAATTGGTCAAATAGTTCTGCAATCAGAGGCAAAGGGTACCAATTCTTGACAGTAATTTTATTAAGTAATCTATACAAGGACATAGACCACCATCCTTCTTCTCCACAAAGAAGAAACCAGCCCCTGCAGGAGAGGTAGAGGGACAAATAAATCCCCGCTGGAGATTTTTTTGGATATAGTCTTTCATGGTGGTAGTCTCCGCTGGAGAGAGAGGATAAATGCGACCTCTAGGGGGCATGGTTCCAGGAAGAAGGTCTACTGGACAGTTGTAGTGTCGATGAGGAGGGAGGAATTCTGCAGACTTTTTACAGAAGACATTAGAGAATTCCTTGTAGAAAGAGGGCAGCGTTTTCAAATCTGTTGTAGATATATTCACCCTCTGGAGGTGTTTAGCAGGAAGACAGTGCTGTTGACAGAATGGACTCCAACGAGAGATCTGCCCAGATGACCAATCAATGGTGGGGTTATGTAAACACAGCCACGGATGACCCAAGATGACTGGAACAGAAAGGCTGGAAATAATAAGGAACGATAACTTTTCTTTATGTAAAGTCTCATCCTACACAGGTAATTCCCCAGTCGTCATGGAGATAAACTCGGATGCTAGAGGCCTGTCATCAATAGCAGTAACTCGAAGGGGAGTAGACAATGGATACAGGGGAACATCCATATATTTAGCAAAGAGAGCTAAAGTGGCCAGACGAATCTGTAAAGACACCTCCCACATAAGTCTTTCCAAGATTACCTTGAAGGAGAGGGCCCTTAGGCTTTACAGGACAAGAGTTGGCAAAGTGAGACTGACCACCACAATATAGACAAAGTCCTGCCAAACGCCTCCGGAGTTTCTCCTGCTCAGAGAGAAATGCTCTTCCAATCTGCATAGGTTCCTCCAGAGGAATCACAGAAGGCTGCTGGGGAGAAGGAGGCAGCAGAGGTCTTTGGAAGCAGGGAGCCAATGTAGGTTGGAATCTCTTGACTCTGTCTCTATCAGCTTGATGCTCTCTTTGACGAGTGTCCACCTTGACAGCCAATGCAATAAGGTCTTCTACCTGTGTGAGTAATTCACGGGAGACCAGGTCGTCTTTTAGGTGGATAGAGAGGCCATGGTTGAATGCAGTATGATAGGTATCATTGTTCCAACTAGTCTCTGCAGCAAGCGTACGGAATTCGATAGCATATTCTGGCACGGTGCGATTCCCCTGGCGAATCTGGAACAAGATGCGGTCGCAACTCGACCGGGAGCATCAAACAACATCCAGAATTCTTGGAGGAAAGCCTTGGCATCATCAATTAAAGGAGACTTTCTCCCAGTGCGGAGATGCCCATTCGAGAGTTTTTCCAGCCAAACGAGTGATTACAAATCCCACTTTAGCTCGCTCAGAGTCGAATTCAAAAGGTTGCAGGGCAAACGGGATCTGGCACTGGTTCACAAAACCACGACAGGCTTGGGGATCACCACTGTAGAGAGGCGGTGCCGGAATACATGGACCAGTAGTGGACGACTGTGGAGCAGAGTCTGCAGCAACTGGAACTGGGGCTGATGTTGTCGGCCTCCAACATGTGTCCGACATAGGATTGCCGAGTTTCATACGCCTCGATGCGAGTGTGCATACAACAAAAGACCCTGCCGAAATAAGGCTGAGCTTCCTCAGTGGGGTCCAATTATAATGTCAGGGGGCCTAGCGGCTCCCAAAGGGGGTAGTCTGGACCAAGGAGGAAGCCAGGAACAAGAGTCCAAGATCGTGGTATCCGAGTGGTTAAACAAGAGAATAGTCAAAGTCCAGGCAAAGTTTCAGGAGGCAGGCAGATCAGGTTCAAAGTCCAGGCAGAGTTTCAGGCAGGAATCAGGATAGCAATAGAAGAAACACACCCAGGTTCCATAGCACAAGGGTTGTGTGTCAAAGGTTTCTGCGTAGCCAAGTAGGATGCATCTAAATGAAACAATACAGACATTTGTACACAGAAATAAAAATGAATTTTTATTAGTTTTCAACAATCCAATCATTATATGGTATATAATGCTTAAAAACATTGCATACTCATTACATTAGCCAAAATAATATACACACAATTAAACAAACAAACAGAAAAAAAAAAATAATAATGGTAGTGTAACCTGTATGACTCTCAGGGTAATGAAGATTTTCTTGAATCAGCTCATTGAGCATTTTAATAATTAAAATGGACCTGGGACAGTTTTGGTAGTTTGGCTGAAAAATGGTCCCTACTAGTGATGGTCGAATTTATTCGCCAGGCACGAATTTTCGGCAAATTTGCGTGATTTGCTGATGGCGAATAAATTCATGAAACCCATGCGAAAATTTGCTGCGAAAATTCCCCCACGTCAAAAAAATTTGCCCATCACTAGTACCTACTTAAGCGCTTTTGGGCTGTTCTGAAGTTGTGGAAGTGCTTTACTTCCCAACCAATGGCTAGTGATAAAAGATTTGAGAAACAGGCATAATATATAATAATTACAACCTGCCAAATATGTTGCAGATATTGGTTAGGATAACTGACAAGTTGCTTACGTTATTTAATGTGTTGCATCTACAAGCATTGATCCTAATATTTCCTCCTGTAAATGGCACATAAACAACTATGTTTAGTGCCAAAAAGAGAAAACGAAATGGTGTGCATTTTCAATAGATTTCTCCATTACATAAATGCTCCTCTTCTTTTCAGTTTAAACTTAATGAACCTGGACCAATGCGGTTACAAAATATCTCTCTGCCACCCCAGACAAATGTCTGCTTTGAGTTCTCCTCTTACCAGACAGAGTACAAGGCAGGCAGACTCACAGCCGCACATCACTCATTGTGATGCTCTGTTTTTTCCACTTAAAGACAGCAGCATTTTTTTATGGTGATGGATCCTGCAAAGCTGCAGTGGTGAAGTAAATTTATTGTGCCATGTAATGGTGATTGATTAACACGACTGGTCCTTCCACCGGAAAGGTAATAACACAAATATAGAAAATGAATCAGAAGAATTCTGCATGATAAATCTGGTTTCCCTGCCTGGAGTAGTCTAGCTAGGCACAGACAGTTTTCATTCTCACGCTTGCTTATCTCTTTTAAGAATGGATTAGTGTTGTACACTAAAATGCTTAGTTTTGACCAGAACATACTGAGACTTTTCCTTCTATTTAGTCTTTCACCACATCACAATGATATATGTAATCTAGATTTTCTGGATTTGAACTCTGGCCGTCACTCTTGAAGAGCTTTCAGTCAGGAATTATTAGGGTGCCAGGCAACTAAAACACTTAAAAAATTATGAAAAAATATTTGCTTATCAAAGCAACATTGATCAGTTTTAGGGGGTTGTTTATCACAGGTCGAGTTTTTTCATACCTTGAATAAACTCAATGTTTTCTAATTTGACTGTAAAAAACTTGAATCAGTGTAATTGGGGTGAAATATTGAATAATTGAAATGTTCGGGTTTTTGGCAACAAAAAAAACTTGAATTGCTCTAATTACTCGAGTTTTCGAGCAAAAACCACTGAAAAGAACTCGAAAATCATGAAGCCTATAAGCATCTTCAAATGGTTCAAGGGAGCACTGCCATTGACTTCTACATGACACTAACAGCTTTTAGCTGGACAGTTTTCAGTACAGCTTCAGGGGTTCAATAAATCGTTTATTTAAAAAAAAAAAAAACATCATTTGAATTTTTTGTTTTTCAATGAAAATTCAAGTTTTTACTGAAAACTACCCTCGAAAACTTGAACTCAACCTTTAATAAATAACCCCCTTAGTGTCAAAACTTAAATGAACAGGAAAAATTATACAATACATGGTGAAATCCTAGATATTCTTAACAGGGCCTACAAATAGTAATGGGCGAATTTATTTGCCAGGCGCATATTCTCTGTAAATTCCTGTGATTCACCGCCGGCGAATAAATTTGCGTAACTACCGCGAAAAATTGCCACTGAAAATTCACTGGCATCAAAAAAATAGACGCTGGCGTCTGTTTTTCTGGACGCCGGCACATTTTCGCTGGCGAATGTGCGATACCATCCAAAAGACGGACACCAGCATCGAAAACGAGACACCGGATTTTTCGCTGTTTATAAATATGGCAAAAAATTTTTTGGCAAAGCAAAATGCCCCAAATTCGCCCATCACTACCTACAAGTAATTACAGCAATGCTGGTACATATGCACATTGTTATCACAGCACTACCCCTGGCGACGGCCTGTCAGCAAGCACATGGGGTCGATTTTGTTACAGAAACACTACACTAAGGGGCATATTTTTAATTTCTCAAATGTCTGGGCTAGAACAATCTGCTATAGAAAGCACAAGTGAGTTCCTGCCTGCTCCTCAACGGATTATAATACAAAAAACGATGGGGATGGACAGGAGCAGATTGGCCTTTAACCACTGCCAAATTTACATCAGCAGAAACAACGGTGTGTGCTACTCATCTTATGGGTTGGCTTGGAAATGTCCATAAAAACATTTCCATAAACATAGAACCACTAGGGTATGCATATTAAACATTGTCTTAAGATGGCAGAACCAATTTCCATGATTATTGGTTTTAGTTATACAGCAAGAATGTTTCCACTGAGTGTGCTATAAACAGCATAAGCAAATTTTACTTTTACTAGTAAGCAGTGGCGTAACTATAGAGGAAGCAGCACTTCCTGTATAGTGTTAACCAATCAGCAAAGAGGTAATGTACACACCAGACCCAGTGCAGGCTTGTTTTGCCACTGCTAGTTAGGGTAATATTTCTATATTTATTTATTTATGTTTTTTAACAGCAACCACCCTCCCTAATTTTTGTTGCGTTGCCCCAATGCTCTTAAATATTTTGAGGAAATATGCACATTTGACCATTTTTGCCATTTGAAACCTGCATTTTATTTAAAGAAAACGAACCCAGTTAATGAGCAGAGCAAATATTCCACTTCCGAGAGCCACAATGCAATAAAGAATTAAGACTGGAATAAGGTCATATATCTATGTGAAAATAAAATACAAGTAGGAATGTGATAAGAGTTACTAACAAAAAATCTGCACAATGATAATTGTTCCAGTGTGCCAACAATTTATTTATTTTTTAATTTATTAATTATGTATAGACATGTTTTTCAATGTATTTCAATATATTACATTTACCCATTATGATGACAGTCTATATATAACATACAGTATTTTAGTTTGCTAAATTAACAAAATCTTACTGTTAACTTTCAAATAATAAATGCAATTGAGAAATTAAAATATTATTAAAAAGAATAAAAAAAGAATAAAAACAGGACATAAGTAAATACATGTTGAATATATAATAAGTGAATTATTTAATTTGCTAAAATACATTGAGTCATGCAAATTCCTATAGATTCGATTATTATAATTATGAAGGAAATAAAAAGTAAACGTTATAAAGAAAATTAAATTACTAAACCTCCAGCTGCCTCCAGTATCAGTAATCTATCTTTGGCTGTGGAAAGAGAGGTGAAGGGATACAATTGAATCTGGTGACTTTTAATTCAGTGGAATATTTGAAGGATGGAAGTAAAATGTCAGTTAAAAAGAAGAACATTTTTGTGTCATAATATTAATGGTGAAAATAAAAGGCAAGTGAGTTAATTAGCTTATCATAACTGTACTGGTGCTTTTGATTAGGGCAGTGAGCCAAGAATGAAGCCCTCAGGTATTGTGAGGGAAATCCAGAGTCAAGAGCAAGAGATGCAATAGGAATAACTATCATAAAAGCAGTTTATAAAATTGGATGTGCAGTTGAAGTGGGAAATGTCACAGAGGCTAATAGAATGAACTGGTTTGCAAAGAAGGTGAACAGAAGTGTCAATATCAACAAATAAATCAATTTCCAGGTGAAAATAATGGTCCATACTCAATGTTCACGAGCAAAATATCAAGCCCATTGCTATTCCAACCCAAATGATAAGAGTAAATTAGGGCCCAAGTCAATAATGTCGGTGGGTATGTGTTGCTTTCCTTCACAACTCAAAGCTTGCTCACTACAGTAACTTGAGACCACAGGTTTTATCAAAAGAAAAACAAAACAAGGAAACATATAGTTACTATTTAGCAACAGCGGTTCAGCAAATAAGGTCCACACTGAAGTTCTGTTGATGACAATTAATACCAGCTAGTGTGAAGATGTTAGGGATGCAAGCTATTTTTATCAGGATTCTGATTCATCCCAATCCAAAAGCCTGGCAAAACCAATTCTGAACCCTATATAACTATAAAAAAATCAACGTGCATGTGTCTAGTATTTCTGTCTGTGCACTGGCTTTTATATTGCAGTAGAAGGGTTTTTTTTGGTGATCGGCGGAATCCATACCCTTGGATTCAGGGATTCAGGCGAAACCCTGAAGAGCAGGGTTCATGAATTCCTACTTGAGATCTTAGAAAAGACTAGCAAATCGCAGTGGCTGTTGGGTAATTTTATATTTTTTTAATGCCCCATGTGTCCTCATGATTGCCCAGTGGACACTACTTTTCCTAGTATATATTAAAACTATTGCAACACACATTCAATTACCCTCAATGGAGGATTCTGAGCACTTCCAAATTAGTTGTGGAATCTTAGTTGAGGCACATGTTTCAACATGCTTTTCAACAAAGTGTCTCAATAAGTGTTTCAAATAGTGATGGGCGAATTTGTCCAGTTTCGGTTCGCCACGAATTTAGCAGATTTCCCGCGAAACTGACGAAAATTTCCACCGGCGTCTAAAATTGCCCCCAGCGTTGGAACCGTTGCAAATTCGTGAATTTATTCACCGGCATCGAAACTGAATTAATTCGCCCATCACTAGTTTCAACTAAATGTCTCAACGTGTATCGCGTACTGATATACATAACTTGAAACATTTGAAAAATAAACATTGTAATAATCCTTCATGGTACAACTTTATCTGAATATTATCCTTCACAACATTATCTCCCTTGGTTTTTGTATTAAAAGTATTCCAACAATTGCTTTTGTGACTGTTGGTGTAAAGACTTAAATCACTGTTTTGTGGATCTAATGTTGTTTTTAATTATTGGACCTCAATACACCTCTTCTCTTTTGTCTCTGTACATTCCTGACTGATCCCACCACAAAACTCAACTGACCACCATGGGTCCACAACAGAGTCACAGGGGACTAACGTTGTAGTCACGCGGCGAAATTGTTTTGACGCGTGTCTTTTTTTTTGATGCACACCGCCATAGAAGTCTATGGGCGTCATTTTTTCGGCGAAACGAGGCGAAAAAAATCGCCCATCCCTAGGCTCAGATGTTAAATGAAAACATACCACTGTTTTACCATCTTTTTTTGCTGAAAGTGGAGTAAATTATTATACAGGCTGAGAGGGGTTCCCAAACTTTTTCATATAACTGTAATGATCTTAATATGATGATAATGTAGTTTTATATTATAAAAGGTATTGTAATGGCCAAGAAGAGAGCTCTCCTGGCTGCTGAATAAAATTGTAGTTGGAATTTGTTATTACAAGAAATCTTCCTTCTCTGATCAAACTAGTTTCCAAGGACTCTGACTATGTGGGTGATTCCTAGCCTCAAAAAATAGCAAAAGCCAATAACAGGTTCAAACCCAAAAATGCTGTTTTCTACCTTAAACCTTGCTGCTTTTTTTCTGAAATGCCATTCCTGAATTCCTCCAGAGAGAATGCAATGCACTGAAGTAGTTCTACTGAATGTAGTCATTTAGGGCAAGGGTACATGTAGCATATTGCCTGCTTTTATGTACTCACTCATGTAGCTCTAATGACAGGCCTGGGGTCTGCCAGTGTGGAGCTATATAGAGCGGATACCATTGTCAAAATGCAAACTTTTAAAGTTCTGCATCAATATCCGCTCTGTGCTGCCAATGGAACTATAGGAGTGAGAGCATGAAAGCGAATCAACTTACCTGTGTACTATATGCAGGTGGATGAAAGCAGACAATCCGCTATGCACTCCCTTTTCCTTAAAGGTATCCTGTCATCGGAAAACATGTTTTTTTCAAAACGCATCAGTTAATAGTGCTACTCCAGCAGAATTCGGCACTGAAATCCATTTCTCAAAAGAGCAAACAGATGTGACTTGTGCCTGCACTTGAGTAGAGAAATGCTTTCTGGCAGGCTGCTGTTTTTCCTTCTCAATGTAACTGAATGTGTCTCAGTGAGACATGGGTTTTTACTATTAAGTATTGTTCTTAGATCTACCAGGCAGCTGTTATCTTGTGTTAGGGAGCTTGTATCTGGTTACCTTCCCATTGTTCTTTTGTTTGGCTGCGGGGGGGGGGGGAAGGGAGGGGGTGATATCACTCCAACTTGCAGTACAGCAGTAAAGAGTGATTGAAGTTTATCAGAGCATAAGTCACATGACTGGGGCAGCTGGGAAATTGACAAAATGTCTAGCCCCATGTCAGATTTCAAAATTGAATATAAAAAAAATCTGTTTGCTCTTTTGAGAAATGGATTTCAGTGCAGAATTCTGCTGGAACAACACTATTAACTGATTCATTTTGAAAAAAATGTTTTTTTCCCATGACAGTATCCCTTTAAGGGAACCAAGTCATAGCTAAGAAAAGTCTAAAAAAATAGGCTTGTCATAGAAGTTAGATACTGTATGTTATATAAACAGTTAACTGTGTAAGAGTACTATTACAATTTCTACCTGGTGTGCTAATCACTTTATTTCAAAGATTAAATACTTTAGGGCTCATTTATGTTGCATCGGGGGGCATAAAAGCAAATGAAGCCCAATTGAGGTCTGAGTCTCAGCAATTCCCTGACTTATACATTTAAAAATTATGCAAGTTAGGGGTTGGTTAGGCGGTAATTAGTGAGTGAAAGGGAGCTATCTACATGACTCCCCCTCCAGTCCCTCACTGATGAACGCAGTCAGCATTTTATTTGTAGGGGTAGCCACAGATTTCTGCCCATCTGAAATGAATTGCAGAGACCTGGCAATTTGGAAAGACCAGAAGTTAGTGTGCAAGGGCAAAAAACTGCCCAATTGCAAGCATTTTTTGTACTTTCCTTCTGTAACGTAAATTTCCCCTATTGTCCACTAGCATTCAGTAAGGAACCTTCGGCCTTATAGCTGCCATAATTTCAGCATCCCATCATCAGCTGTTCTGCAGATGTGAGCGTCCTTTAATTAACTGAGAAGCAAAGTCCTCAGTTTTGGGACTACACTCTTTATATAGCATTTTCTCTATGTTCTCCTGAAAATGTGTCTATTTTACTTATCTTCATCTGATCCTAAAGAAATCAGTTTTGACTTTATTCTTTCTAAAAACCAGCAAGTACTTAGAAAATGCTTTCAGAACCCTGTTGAGATGTCTTTGAGATCTGTCTAAGCCATTCTTTATCTAAGCCCAGAACACATTTTATTTCTTGGCAGGAGATTGTTAGACCTTTGGCTGCATGGAAGGGGGTGACTTGACCCTGGGGATATTGAGGCTGTACTTTACTTTCAGTAGAGGGCATACAGAGATAGCACTGTGAACAGGGAGAGCTTGCACGTTTGTTCACAAATTTTAACTATGATTTTAATAAGAATGTTGTGTGCTGTTCTGTAAGCTAATGAACATTCAGTTGATATTTCCTCAAGGTTTTCTGACAGACAAGCAATGTTTGAGATATATTTAGCAGTCTGCAAGTGTTTTGGTATAATGAGTTTAACACAATAGATGCTTCACTCGAGTCTTTTATCAATATTTTTTTCTCAACCAAGTTAGCTGTTTATGCACACAAAAAAGAACATTGCAGCACCAGGCAGGATTGTTTTTTCTTGTAGAAATTGAAGACATCATTTCCTGGTATATTCTATTTGTTGCCCATTCTTCAGTATCAGTAAAGCAGAATTTAAAATGTGCCACAGCTGGCATCGGACTCCAACGTGTAGGATTTATTATGTATATTTGTTCATAAATACAAAGTCTAAAATGTAAATTGCTGAAGTGTACTTTAGAAACTCAACTTGAGGAAATTACATTTGGGAGATATTGCTTGTAGGCTGGGATGTCATATTAAGGCCTAATAGCATTGTAACATGAGGCTTTATGAAGTAGCTGCCGCATGGAAATGATTTATGCACACTGATAGCAAAATAAATCCAGTGGATTTCAGATTTCATGCCAAGCAAGCTTTAATCAATTGTCTCAAATACCCAGTGATGCGCCTGCTTGAAATGTTTTTTCCTTTCTAGATCTCCATAAATCCGAGTTCACAACCTCTGCCATTAAATAACATTGCTCTCCTCCCTACCCTTTCCTACAGGAACTGCAGTGTTGTCAGGGATAATTTGGCCAACAGTTTTTCTTTTAACAGAGATTAAGAACAGAACTCTGAATTCCCCATCCAGCACATCTGAAAGGAGAATAAATCATCCTGGGCTGTAATGGAGGTTTTCCCGGCTACTGATCACAAAACTTGTTTAAACAGACGCTTTAATGGATAGAAAGACAACATATTTAATTTAAAAAGGAAGTGTACCAGAGGGTTAATTATAGTGTTTTTTAACCTTGTGTTTTAATGAACCAATATCAGCCTATAATGTGGAAAAAGACTCTTCCACAGTGGTTTGACATGCAATACAATAAATACATACTTAAAAATATATAAAATAATTTGTGATGCAATTCCTTGGTAACAAGTTCTTTATTGTGACTTTATTTGTACAAAATATGTACTGTATATTTCATTGTTTGAACATACAAATGTGTGTGCATGCTTATTTGTGGGTGCACGTCTGCTGTACATATTTTATATATATATGTGTGTGTGTGTGTGTGTGTGTGTGTGTATGTGTGTGAGTGCACCTGTATTTGTTTGCAAGCAAATCTGTATTTGTATGCATTTGTAAATGTGTGTGTTACTTATGTAAAAGCAGTATTTGTATGTGTCTGCGTAGGACATTGTGCTGGATTTTTAATCTGGCACAAGGTGCAGAGATTAGAGAGGGAGTCCAGCACATAGGGGCAAATTCACCAAGGGTCGAATATCGAGGGTTAATTAACCCTCGATATTCGACTGGGAATTAAAATCCTTCGACTTCGAATATCGAAGTCGAAGGATTTTAGCGCAAAAACTGTGATTGAACGATCGAAGGAATAATCCTTCGATCGAACGATTAAATTCTTCGAATCGAACGATTCGAAGGATTTTAATCCAACGATTGAAGGATTATCCTTTGACCAAAAAAATTTAGGCAAGCCTATGGGGACCTTCCCCTAACATTGGGTTCGGTAGGTTTTAGATGGCGAACTTGGGGGTCGAAGTTTTTTCTTAAAGAGACAGCACTTCGACTATCGAATGGTCGAATAGTCGAACGATTTTTAGTTTGAATCCTTCGATTCAAAGTCGAAGGTTGAAGTAGCCCATTCGATGGTCGAAGTAGCCCAAAAAACACTTCGAAGTTTTTTTACTTCGAATCCTTCACTCGAGCTTGGTGAATTGGCCCCATAATGTCTGCCAAAAGCATTGTGCTTTACACTTTGCCCGGCCATGATTATGCACCCTACTCTCTATTACCTGCATGTGCAACAATAATAAAATATTGACCAGAGTTTTGTACAGTAGAACCTTGGCTTGCTAACATTCATTTAGTGGATCTCTATAGGTTAAGATGTCATATTTTGGGTTTCATTGAATCCAGTTGCAGAACAAAGAAATACAAATATATCATACTTACAACTGCCTACTATTACAGTTTAACATCAGCACATTTGCTATTGCTACTAAAACCCCAAAAAGAAAGAGGGAAAAAGGCAATTTCTGCCTAGGGCAGAAATTAAATTTGAATTGAAATTAAATAGTATCCAGTGAACATAGTTTGTAAAGATTTGCACTATTCCAGTAGCACTTTGATTCCAGTATCATTGACATACTGTGGTTTCAAAGGAATGTAAACCATATCTACAGTACATTATATCACAGAACACATCTACTCCTGAGAGTGGTCACACTTAATCCTGAAAATAAAAGTAAATTGACATCCTACATCTGTTTTATCCAAACAAATCACAAGTTTACTGAGAAGCCCTTTTTAAAATGGACTGCTCCTTATCTCATCACCTAACAGGGCAGCTAGGGCAAAAGATGGGTCAGTTTTTACAGAGAGCTGAAAAAGATGATGACAACAGAGTTGAGAAGATAAACAACGGAGAAAATTGTCCTTTAAAGGAGAGGGAAAGTTAAAACCATGTGGTGTAGCAAAAAGTAGCTATTGCAAGTTATTGTATTTACTTACCAGATAGCCCAGGCCGATACTCCTGTTAGCAGAAAACTGCCCCCATCTGGGGTTCTTTTCAGTGAGCACCATGGAGTGATTCTCTTCTTCTGCTTCTTCTTCCTTTGTGTAGGTGCACAATACAGTGAAAAGCAGAACTATAACAAAAAAAAGTCAGCCATTTCACTTTATTGAACATGTGTCAGCCCCTGTAAAGAAAGAAGAAGTGGAACTCATCAGGTGAGTGAACACTATAACTGGGGGTACCTAACTTTTGCCCCCCTCCCCAATGATTTCATCTTTCCTTCTCATTTAATTTAAGAGTATTACGCCCAGCTACAGTTTTCAGTTGTAACAGTGTAACTTACATACCTTTTGTGAATTTACTATGGTCTAACTTCAAAACAGTATGTTCTCTAAACATATAAAACTCTTCAATTCACCATATGAGAACATTGCCATAAAATTTTACTTGGAAAACTGACTTAGGCCCTTTTACAGTTGATCAAACAAATGTTGGCCTCCCCATTTATTATATCACATTCTTATAGACAGAGAATGCTTCAGCTTTGCATGATTCACGGGGCTTGCTGTGTTATACTAATCCTGCATATAATGAACTTCAATATATTTACTTTGTGTGACCGCTGGCAGGCATCTGCAGGCATATTCATTCACACACTATGGGCCTGCCTGGAACTGCAATAGTCCTGGGAGGTACATGGCTACCTTAATAAGACACTAGGCTCCAATCTCTTGCTTGACCCCAGGTTATGTTTTGTGAAGATGTAACAGAGCGCCAAAAGCCAAAAATCGAATTCGCTGCCATGGCCTTATTTCATGCAAGAAACTGCTAAACTTATGAAATGAAAAAGTCTGCTGCTACCACTGAGCAGGAAGCATTAGTTATCTTACTTATGGAAAAAGGGGAAAATAGCTGGATAATGAAGTAATATGTATAGTCTAATAGTCCAGTATTAAACCCTGTGTTGCTGACCTTCAAAAGTATAACATATTGCAAATTCTTCGTTTTCTGGCAATCCAAAACTCTGTAGTTATTACACATAGTAAAGCAGGTGTCAGCACAAACAGTTCACAGAACACACAAACCTTTGTAATGTACAAATAAAATGCTGTACATCAATCATAATATTCATTTCAGGGTTCCTGTGTCCTAAAATTGTTGGATTTTTTTATGGTCAAGAAACCTCTGTGAATATATAAATATATAAGGAATTATAAGAGATACATGTATATAGGGATTCGTATTTTGTCAAGTTGTAGAGATCCTCGTGCGCTTGTTGATTCTTTAACAGGGCCAGAACTAGGGTAGGCAGATGTCTAGGGTGCACCTTAGGTGGGTGATCTAATTCTGCAACTGTGTCTGTATTCATGGATCATTTGGAATAGGGGAGCAGTGGCTGTGGCAAACAATGGGCATGGAAAAGTAGGGTTGGGTCTAATGGCTTGTTGTTGGAGGAAAGTGCTATTGGGTCTAACACCTGGTTGTGGGGGAGGAGGAACAGGGTTCTGGTTACGGTTGGGGAAGGGGGATTAGATCTGGTGGTTTGTTGCAAGGGAAAGGGGGATAATGCCTGGCAGCTGGTTCCAAGGAAAGAGGGATCGGTTCTGGCAGTTGGTTGTGGAGGAAAGGGGGATCAGATCTGGTGGCTGGTTGCTGGAGAAAGGGGGATTGGAGCTAGTGGCTTGTTGTGAGAGAAAGGGAGATCAAGTCTGGCAGCAGGTGGCTTCTAACCGGCGGATGGGGGGTGGCAGGGATGGAGTTGGGCTTTGATGGATTGTCGGTCCAGACAGATTGCATAGTACAATGCAAAATTCTTCTCCCAGGAGTCACTTTAATTCTCATCTTTTTACCCATAAAATAATTTCTATAACTTCATTTAGTAGGTTGAAGTAAGAATTAACTGGCAATAACAAGGTTTTGTGCATTTCTTGTTTGAAACATACCAGGTGCTCCATAACAGGTTATTTTTAATTTTGTCTCAAGACTAAAGAGGGGCCTTGGAGAGAAGCAAGAGCCTAATTTATTCGGAGCATTGGTGTAGTTCAAGCTGTCTGGCATCTTAAACAGTTTTTAGTATCTATAATGAAATCTGTTCTTTTGAGAATGCTTTTGAGTTTTCTCTACATTAATAAATGAAAGGAGGACAGAGGTCTACAGATGGAGACTGAGATATAGAAAAATATTGGACAGAACACTCAAATATGTTTGACGTGCACCTTGGGCTTCATGTCTGCACAACAGCTCATGTTTCTACTTTGCAGCTGTAGGTTTCATGGTGTGACTCTGACCAGGGTACAGTACTCTATATTCTCCCCATTTTTGGTTTGGTTTTCCTCACCTATTTCAGTTTCCTCCTACAGTCTAAAAACAGCAATTTTAGGTTTACAGGTGTTTTGGCAGGCTTGACGGACATGCTATATGGTGCTTTGTGTCCGATCATCAATTCAGTATTTCAGATCACACTGGGGCCTAAACACGTTAAACGATTATCTGATAGTTAGTGAAAACTGACCCTACTCTTCTTTCTATATGAAAAAATGTCATGTTATTAACACAGGTACAAATTTTACTCTACATTTTCATCAATTAAAATATTGTCTTATGCTTCTATAAAGCATGGCATGTCACCTTCCTTGCTATGTACATACAGGCAGAGAAAAGTGCATTGATCTGTACAAACACTTAGCAGATCTCTGCAGTCATAAAAGCTAGCTGCAGAATTTACATAGGAAAACTGGTTTGGAAATCAAATAAAAGGCAGCCCAATCTGCAAAGAAAGCTCAAAGCTTTTGTAATCAGCATGATAATAGATATCCTCCTAAAATAGCATCTTGATAATCAGGCTAATAAAGATACTGTGAGCGTGAATTAAAAATCAGGTAATATATTACATGTGGCTCACATAAAATAAGCATTAATTGGAAAGTAAAAAGAGTAAAAAAAATTTCAATCCTGGAGTTGCTGTAATTGCTACACACATCCATGTCCATGGAACCTGAAACTGCCATGCTCACAGGAACCCTATTCACCCCCATTTAGCCCATTTTGGGTCACATTGTTTGTTCTTCTCTAAATTTATGAAAGGATTCATTACAGTTTTATGCTAGGACAACGGAGTAATAAACATCCATAATACAGTAAAGTAAATTAAAACTATTCTGTCTATTTACAATGTATCATATCATTAACACAACATTAAACTATCTACCCCTGCTAATATACATTCACTCATTTTGGAACAAGAGAATTTAAACACATATAGCTAATTTAGGTATTTAAAAAAAGGCATCTGTCCATCTAGTTCAGCCCTTCATCCTATTACCCTGTATCTCTGACCCAGTCTTACACAAATTATTTGTCAGTGTATTTGTCCACTTAGTGATACAGGTATAGGATCCATTATCCGGGAAACCCATTATCCAAAAAGCTCCAAATGATGGAATGGCCATCTCCCATAGACTCCATTGTATCCAAATAATCTTTTTTTAAAATGATTCCCCTTTTCACTGTAATAATAAAACAGTAGTTTGTACTTGATTCAAACTAAGATATAATTAATCCTTATTGGAAGCAAAGCCAGCCTATTGGGTTTATTTAATGTTTGCATCATTTTCTAGTAGACTTAAGGAATGAAGATCCAAAATACAGAAAGATCTGTTATACAGGTCCCAAGCATTCTGGATAATAGGTCACATACCTGTACAGCAGTACACAAAGAAATAAAACCCTGCACATTAGCCCATACTAATCAACATCATAATGCCCTGTTTAAATTTGTTTCAGACCCAGAAACCCAAAATAATAGTTCTAACCAGGGATGCACTGAATCCAGGATTCAGCCTTTTTCAGCAGGATTCAGATTCGGACGAATCCTTCTGCCCAGCTGAACCGAATCCAAATCCTAATTTGCATATGCAAATTAGGGGACGGGAGGGAAATCGCGTGGCTTTTTGTCAGAAAACAAGGAAGTAAAAATGTTTTCCCGCAACTAATTTGAATATGCAAATTAGGGTTCAGATTTGGTTCATTATTCAGCTGAATCTTTCAAGATGGATTCGGGGGTTCGGCCGAATCCAAAATAGTGTATTCGGTGCATCCTTAGTTCTAACATGACTTACACTGACACACATTTTCCCAGTCCAAAATATTCCTCATACAGGGTATACACTGCACAACCGCCTGGGACCCTTGCATCATTCATCCACAACTAGCGTTGAGAGAATCTGTCCTCTTTTGCTTCAATAAAAATTTGCAAAACAGCAATAATTTGCGAAATGCATTGATGGTAAATGGCGTTTTTTTGGCTGCATTTTTTTTCTGTGCAAAATATGGGCATATTTTTGCAAAACAAATGGGATACAAGGCTTTAACAAGGAGAAGTAACAGAGCCAGAAGCAGGTAAACTCAAATTCACCAGCAGCCCCTCGTTTGCCAGCCTAGCCCAGTTGTTAAGGAAAGGCAGCCAGAAACTAGGTGTCTGGTTTGAATAAAAGCAAAGCCTCATGCACCACTAAAAACATATAAACAATATTATAAATCATGCAAAGAAGCTATAAGGCAAGCTAAAATTGCTATAGAAAAGGATATTGCAGTAAGCAGTAAAAAAAATCCAAAATTATTTTTTAAATATGTTAATAGTAAAAAAATGAAGCAGGAAGGGGTGGGTCCCTTACTATCAGAGGGGGGTCAGCTGGTTGATGAAAACAAATTAAAAGCGCAGATTCTGAATTCATATTTTTCATCTGTCTACACAAATGAGGAATCAGTAAGTGAAGGTTTCCTTCTTAACAGTCCCAATTCTAGTAATACAACTAATGATGCATGGTTCACACATGATGAAATTCAAAAGAGACTAGAACATGTTAAGATTAACAAAGGTCCAGGGCCAGATGGTATTCATCCCAGGGTAATTAGCGAGCTTAGCTCTGTGATTGCCAAACCTCTTTACTTAATTTTTCAGGATTCATTGAGATCTGGCATAGTGCCGAGAGACTGGCGAATTGCTAATGTGGTGCCTCTATTCAAAAAAGGATCCCGTTCTCAGCCTCAAAACTATAGGCCAGTTAGTCTGACGTCAGTGGTAGGAAAGCTTTTCGAAGGGTTAATAAAGGATAAGATACTGGACTTCATAGCAAATCATAATACTATGAGTTTGTGCCAGCATGGTTTTATGCGTAATAGATCTTGCCAGACTAACTTAATTTCTTTTTATGAGAATGTAAGTAGACACCTCGATTCTGGGATGGCAGTGGATGTGATTTACTTAGATTTTGCTAAAGCATTTGATACAGTGCCACACAAAAGGTTACTGGTTAAATTAAGGAATGTTGGCCTGGAACATAGTATTTGTACCTGGATAGAGAACTGGCTAAAAGATAGACTACAAAGAGTGGTGGTAAATGGAACATTTTCTAATTGGACCAATGTTGTTAGTGGAGTACCGCAGGGCTCTGTACTAGGTCCCTTGCTTTTCAACTTGTTTATTAATGACCTGGAGGTGGGCATTGAAAGTACTGTTTCTATTTTTGCAGATGATACTAAATTGTGCAGAACTATAGGTTCCATGCAGGATGCTGCCACTTTGCAGAGTGATTTGTCTAAACTGGAAAACTGGGCAGCAAACTGGAAAATGAGGTTCAATGTTGATAAATGCAAGGTTATGCACTTTGGCAAAAATAATATAAATGCAAGTTATACACTAAATGGCAGTGTATTGGGAGTTTCCTTAAATGAGAAGGATCTAGGGGTCTTTGTAGATAACACGTTGTCTAATTCTGGGCAGTGTCATTCTGTGGCTACTAAAGCAAATAAAGTTCTGTCTTGCATAAAAAAGGGCATTAACTCAAGGGATGAAAACATAATTATGCCTCTTTATAGGTCCCTGGTAAGGCCTCATCTGGAGTATGCAGTGCAGTTTTGGAATCCAGTCCTTAAGAGGGATATAAATGAGCTGGAGAGAGTGCAGAGACGTGCAACTAAATTGGTTAGAGGGACGGAAGACTTAAATTATGAGGGTAGACTGTCAAGGTTGGGGTTGTTTTCTCTGGAAAAAAGGCGCTTGCGAGGGGACATGATTACACTTTACAAGTACATTAGAGGACATTATAGACAAATAGCAGGGGACCTTTTTACCCATAAAGTGGATCACCGTACCAGAGGCCACCCGTTTAGACTAGAAGAAAAGAACTTTCATTTGAAGCAACGTAGGGGGTTCTTCACAGTCAGGACAGTGAGGTTGTGGAATGCACTGCCGGGTGATGTTGTGATGGCTGATTCAGTTAATGCCTTTAAGGATGGCTTGGATGATTTTTTGGACAGACATAATATCAAAGGCTATTGTGATACTAAGCTCTATAGTTAGTATGGGTATATAGAATTTAATTAAAAGTAGAGGGGTGTATGTATGGATGCTGGGTTTTCATTTGGAGGGGTTGAACTTGATGGACTTTGTCTTTTTTCAACCCAATTTAACTATGTAACTATGTAATATTACTGTAGCCCTGGATATTTTGCAGATCCAAGCCCATCTTTTTCCCAGATAACGTTGCATTTACAAGAGCTGAATCTCAATTGGCAATTTTCTGCTCTGGCCTGTAATTTATTCAAATAACTCTTGAAAAATCTTGCAAGCATCCGATTGCCCACAATTTAATATCATTAGCAAACAGGAATGCTACATACTATGTCAACCTTTAAAGCTATTTTATAATTTTTTAAGTTAAAGGGAAACTAAAGTCTAGTGGCTAGAAGTGCTGTATTTTATAAACTAAACTTTTTGTACAAACTCTGAAGTTAAAAACAGTCCTATATGTGTAATGATCCAGGCCTTCTAATTTGTCGATAGCAGTTTCCCATCTTGGATCTTGTTAGGCGATCGCTATGGGTCTGATTTAAAGGAACAGTAACATCAAAAAAATGAAAGTGTCTTAAAGTAATGAAAAAATCATGTACTTTTGCCCTGCACTGGTAAAACTGATCTGTTTGCTTCAGAAACACTACTATAGTTCATATAAACAAGCTGTTGTGTAGCAATAGTAGAAATTGAAAAAAGGCGATATGGCATAGGTTAAATAGTGGATAACAGAGAACACCATTATGTTCCGCAGAGCTTATCTGCAATCTGCTGTGTAACCTGAGCTTTTTCTCATTTGAACAGTGGCCCCCATTGCTACACATCAGCTTAATTATGTAAACGATAGTAGTGTTTCTGAAGAAAACACCGAAGTGTTACCAGTGCAGGGCAACACTGCATTATATTTTTATTACTTTAAAACAATTAAATTTTTTGATGTAACTGTTCCTTTAAGGTTGCTCAAGCCTTTGGACTTACTTAGGAAACTCAGATGTAGTGATGGGCAAATAAATCCGGCAGGCACAGTGAATTTCGTTTCCTTTTCCTTTCGGCTATACATTTTGGACGTGCGTCAGAAAAGTCGTTTGCATTGAAACCGTCACGCGTCAACATTATTCAGACACCCGATGACCAATGTTGGCGTCAAAATTGATGCAAGCTTCAGAATTGATGCAGTCGTCAAAATTCATGTTTCGTGAACTTCTCATTTTGCAGGAAATTTGAGAATTTTTCAGCAAACCGAAACGCGACAAATTCGGGCATGGGGTTTCCTCCTCCCCCTCCAACAATGCTTAATCAGGCCCTGAGTGTCAGTGGCATTGAAGCTAGGAGAACTAAGTTTAGGGGTTGTTGGACCATCAAAACATTAGCAGAAAGATTACATTGAAACTGATGCTACAAGGCTGGTTATTAATTGCTTCTGATGCAGAATGCATTGGTATCTGAGCTGCCATGTACCGGTAATCAGTGCTGTATTTATATCCAGTATTGCCCTAGATAGCTGCAGTAAGGCAGTATATCACCCATATTAATAAATCATTCCTTTCTTGGCATGTTTCATTATCACAAACGTTGTCACTGAGCATTTGGACATCTGCAGCAACAGTGTTAAATCACCATGCTGATGGTTTTCATGCAATTCACATTGACTTCAGTGTGAAATGACGTCTTTGACAAAACATCCAAAATACCACTAACTGATGCATGTACCATCTGTCTTATAGCAAAAACACTTGTCTTGTGCAAGGTTGCATATTCTATATGCAGCCCATATACCTCATATTAGAGCAGATCATCTTCAGCCCACCTGTCCAGAACACTCATTGTCTTTCTTTAAGGAAAAAAAACCCTACACAGATTATACTCACTGTCCATGAGTCATAGAATGGTTACTCCTGGGAAATTGTGGGTGTGAGCAGAAATGGAAAGTATCCGCTCTCTGACCGTGCAAGGAAGATATGATTTTCTTTTACATGAGATCAAAAAGGAAAACGAATAAAACCATCACTTTATCACAGGGAATGTATTCTTTAACTCTTTGACTTGCGATCCTTTACCTGAATTCCCGTATTCCCATCAGAGAACCGAAGTTAATCCTTTGATGGTATACTGTCAGTGGTGCTTCTTTAATCATTATCTACAAGTGGAAACAACCTCCTCAGGCCCTTCTTGACTCGCACTGGCAAAGGTTCATTTCTCTCTTGTCTTGTCTCCCAGGTGTCATGTTTAACAGTAAATGGCTTGTCCTATATCAAATGTCCTTGGGGTTTTCTACCGACACTTTGAGAAGTGCAAGATCCTGATCTTTTTTTTTTTTTGCTAATCCCTCTTGGATTTGGTTCAGAGTCTTATATGAAGTTATTTGTCATTATTTAAATGTACAGGTTAATGCACTGAGAACAACATAATGTTTTCTCAGTAATTGAAAAACATGGTTTACTTAAAGAATACCAATGTACAATTATAACAAAATTCTGTGCCATGCAGGGCTTGTTCCTAGGACGTTGTTTGCTCAGCCTGCAGACCACACAAGTAAGTTGTATTAGGGTTTTGTGCACATATGGACAGTCAAACAGCATTACATGGGAGGTGGAAGGAGGTGTGGTCCATATCTTTTGGGTTGACGGTATTGCTGATACCATTTAGTCCTGATATGCCTTCTGTAATAAAACTGTTTTTTTTTTGTTTCATCTTTTAAGATATGTCTTTCAACAGCCCAGAAAATGGGTATTTGGTGTTTTATTGTATCTCATGTGTTGAATTCCATTGCATCCTAAAGGACTCAAATAGTGTACAAGGTAACACAAGAAATAGCTATAGTTTCCCATACACAATATATGAGACCAGCGCCTATGGCAACAGAAGTTACAAACTAATATAGTGCAGTATATTATTAAATGAAATGTCACCCGGTGTTCATTAACAATTATCTTATGGGTGTCTATTCTCCGCTGTTTCCCTATTCAGCAGAAATTTTTATTACTATTAACAGTTATTAATAGTGAAATTTCTAGATTTCAGTTCACAAAACTGCAGTGAGCACCCACCAATGGCTGAATTTTCTACTCACAAACCTAAGGAGGATCTGATAGCGTATACAATAAGGGCTCCCCTTCAGGTTTCAGCTGCACATGTGTCCCCTGACTCCAAGACAAGGAGAGTGGAAGACAAGTGGAAAACAAAGGATAGTGTAATCCTGTTTTAGTTAAAATAATAGTTTAAAATCAAATGCACTCACGTTTTCACTATAAAAACAATAGTATGTAGTCCATATAGGGCGCTGTATTTTCCCTGGAGTGGCGCTGCCGGCTTTCTTTGCTGTTCACTCCGTGATACTTTCTGCAACCCTTGGAAGAAATGTCCTTCTCACCTAACGCGTTTCACCGATCGTGTCGGCTTCAGAGACATTTCATTTATTAAATATACTGCACTATATTAGTTTCTAACTTCTGTTGCCATAGGCGCTGGTCTCATATATTGTGTATTGGAATCATTTTGGAACAGTGGAGAGACTGTAAAGGGATCGGCAAGGAGGAAAAACTTAAAGGACTGACTATTCAATAAAAAACATTTTTCTATAGTTTCCCATACCCAACAGTCATTTGCCTTTCTATGGGTACAGAGCTTTATAGCCCAAAGGGACCATATATGCAGTTATTATACAGTTGAGCCATGTGAAATCCATTGCATAGCAATAGCAGCACCAAACAGATATGGATCTGTACACTTTGAGATCAAAATTCAAGTGTGTTCTTTATCAAAGGAAAAAAAATGCAAAATTAGCATAAAAAAAAGTCAGCAAGTAAAAACTGCCAAGTCAAAGGGAATTGTCTCTATCATTGTAATTTCTCAGTTTATTAAAACATTTGAGATTTTCTTTTAGAAACAATGTGATTTTCTCCTGTGTGAGTTTTCTTCAACAACAAAAAAAAAAAAATAAGCTAGTGCTGGCAGAGGAAAAATTGTAATTGCTGAAAAGAGTTGGATGTGTTTTTTTTTTTTATTTCATGATCTCGTTTTTCCCCCTCTTCCTTGAAAATTGATAAAGTTGCCTCCCATCTCAGAACCCAAACATTGACATTATTATTTTGTTTTGTAAGTGAAAACCTCTAACTGCTATTTCTTAAACTGGAACATTATCCTTCAGTGGTCACAGTAGGACTATAAATTGGCATTGGCAGAAACTTTTTCCATTTCTTTGCTTTTCAAATTTTCCTCAAAAATGTTTCTGTCTCATAATAAGGGTAATTATTTAAAGGTGTAGAAATATGCCTAAAATTTCTATTCACACAAGTTAAAAAATGTCATAATGACTATCCCTGGAAGTTTTCTCTGTGTTTATTAACTGAACCCACTGTGATAATCATGGTTCATTAATTTAGGGTTTACAGACAAACTGGTAGAGTTTAGTTTCTGTAATATACACTATGCCTATACCAGAATGGGACCTGTTACCCAGAATGCTTAGGACCTGGGATTTTCTGGATAACAGATCTATCCATAATTTGGATCTTCATACCTTGAGTCTACTAGGAAATCATGTAAACATTAAATAACCCCATATAGGATTGCTTTGTATCCAATAAGGATTGATTTGGTCTTAGGTGTGATCAAGAACAAGGTACTGTGTTATTATTACAGAGAAAAAGAAAATCACTTTTAAAAATTTACTGTAAATAAAATGGAGTTTATGGGAGAAGGCCTTTTTGCAATTTCGGAGCTTTCTGGTAAACAGATTTCCGGATAATGGATCCTACCTGTATAAATATGTAAGTCATCATCTGGTTTCTGGTTTAAGACAATTAAAGGACCAGTAACATCATAAAGTGAAAATATTTTTACTAACATTAATGGGCAGATTTACTAAACCTCAAATTAATCTCGTAATTTGGAAAAATTCTCGAAAAATTGTAGCGACAAAACAAAAAAAAAACCCATCAAAATTAAGCATCCAATCGAATTGTACAAATCACTCTCTGAAAATAAAATTCGATTGCATTTTCACTGCAAAAACTCGGCTGGAAACCCCAAATTTTATGGATTATCCAGTGATAACAACCCCGCTCTCCTGTGACCAATTCTACCTGTCGACGTCACCTATGCCCCTGAAGAAGCTCTGTTGACAGCGAAACGCATAGGGCAGCATAGGTGGATTGTGGGGGATCTTGCTCCCTTCCGTTCCCCACGTAGACAGGTAGAATTGGTCACAGGGGAGCGGGGTTGAATAAAAGGAAAGGGTACTCAACCTTTATACTTGTTCTGTCCATGCAACTGTGCATGGGTACTTAAGCATTGTACACGTCTCAGTGTCTGCCAAGTTTAATCCCCTACGTACCATCTATTGTTTTTCATTTAAATCGTTGTTTTAAATGCAAGAGTCCTGCACTGCCTATAATTGTAATGAGCAGTGAGTCTGTATATAACTTGTTTTGCTGTGTGGGCATGGCCCAGTGTTTTGATTGGTTTTTAACATCAACTATTAAAGGTGAAGTTTTATGTGTAACTTTTTGATACTTAACTTTACTGGACCTTGCTGGTTGGCCTGAACTGGTTTGCATGAGGGTGGGGGGAAGGGGCGACAACAGGTCAGATTTCTATATCCCCTTACCTCGCTGTTCTTTTCTTATTGTATATATAGTTCATTCAAACCTGCGGGCACAACCAAACTATTTCTTATTACTAGTGAAGCTCTAATTCTTATCACTGCTTATGAAAAAAAGATATAGACACACAGAATGCATTTTTACAAAATCTAAAAAAGAATTTCCATTCAGAATGTCGGAAAATGTTTGTCTCCCCTTACTAATTTATTTTGTCAGGCTGCAGTATTCCTGAGAAGGCAGAAACATGCCGGAGGTGATGGCAAGTACTGGAATATTATCATCCCGCCCCATCTGTTTTGTCACTCAGGCACACACAAGACCAAAAAGCTGGTCACGGGTATTGAACAGCCTCCATATCTCTGAGATGCAGCATAACCTGATGGCTCTACTTCTTTGACAGTGATGACCTGGAGTACTTTCCAGAGGGCTGCAATGGACTAGATTTAATTAGAAAGAAAAAGACTATGGGTACAAGCTTTCTCACTTCTTCCCCATGCAGCGTTCTGCCCATATTCTTTGCAAAGCAAGACTGGCATTTTCAATTTAAGGTTTAGCTAGATAAGGCTGGTCGGTGCCAGTAGATTACAGAGTGGATATTGAATCCATCAGGATTTGCCTTAGTGCTGATGGAATCCATAAGCAGCCTAATGGACGGTAAGATACTGATAGTGGGCAAGTCACTGAGCTACAAGGCAGAGGGAAATTATTCAGCAGAAGATTAACGCAATTTCTAAATAGACACCTGCGAAGCACTGCTAACTACCTAATGACCTTAAATAGTCTGACAACCTGACTCTCTGGCAAATTAACCTTTGCATGCCAATGTTTAAAACAAGGTGCATTGCTGAATGTGTACATGTGGCAGAAGTAAAAGGACATCCTTTATGAAATGACGTACTCAACTGTAAAACACCCTGCCAATTAAGTGCAAGAGTTATGGCACAGACGCTTTGGATGCCAGATATTCATTGACAGATCAAATATATCTTATGGGGGGCTCCTTTTGCCTAGTTTTTTGAATGAGCTCTAATACATCTGCTAGGAAGGAAGCCCCTCCTATAAGATGTATTGGATCTAACTGTCAATTAATATCTGACACCCAACTGCTGCAAGAAGACCGGATGAAAAGAAACAGATGCCGAGAGAGGTATAGTGAACATAAACGTAATTATTTCAGAAATAATGCAGTATATTTAATTAATTGTACTTAGAACGTTTCTTATTTCAGTATGACGAAGCTTAAATTAAATTTTCATTTTTGAGATAGCTCCACTTTAAGTACTTTTCATCTAAATTAATAACCCTGCTATACAAAAGGTTATCCAGGATTATGTTATTGAGGCATTAACCTTGCAAATCATTCATGGCAAGTTAGCAAGACTTCCAATATCAGAGAACCCCATAAAAGCAGATCTCTGTTCCCTTGCAAAAAATTCACAAAAATGTATCCAGGCCCTCAGGAAAGTCGATTGTAACTGTGAACAACACTGTATTTGTTCCATTGATAACACTTCTAGACAGGGTCCTTACCTTAAAGATACAAATTATTTCCTTAATAAGATTGCCACATTACAGAATTGGCCAGATGATTTTTTTATTGGTCACTTTGGATGTGGAAGACCTCTATTCCTCCGCCCCACATGATAGAGGTATGGAGGCTGTCTGCATCCTTCTCGACAGATGAATATTTGGAATGTTTGTTGATTCCTTGGAAAGAAATAATTTTCTGTTCTGAGATGATTTTTATAATTCTTATTTAAGGATTAATGGGACAGCCATGGGTTTAAACATTTGTTCCACTCTATACGAACCTCTCCATGAATGTTATTATGGATCTTTATTAGGGATGTAGCGAACGTCGGAAAAAAAGTTCGCGAACATATTCGCGAACTTGCGCAAAAATGCGAGCGGTTCGCGAACGGTTCGCGAACCCCATAGACTTCAATGGGAAGGCGAACTTTAACATCTAAAAAAGACATTTCTGGCCAGAAAAATGATTTTAAAGTTGTTTAAAGGGTGCAACGACCTGGACAGTGGCATGCCAGAGGGGGATCAAGGGCAAAAATGTATCTGAAAAATCTGCCTGTGTGTGCTTGGAAGAGATAGTGTAGGGGGAGAGCTGTTAGTGATTTCAGGGACAGATGATAGTAAGTTTGCTGGCTAGTAATCTGCTTGATACTGCTCTGTATTGGAACAAAAAAATAAATAAAAGCAGTCCTTACAAGGACTACTGTTATTGCAGCAGTCAGCAGATGAGATCAGAAGCAGGACAGCTGCCCACTGCAGCTACATACAGAGCACTGCAGTAGAAGGTAGATTACTAGCCAGCAAAGCTACCTAAGCTTAAATGTCCCTCAAACCCCTGCAGACTTCTGTCCCTCCAATAACAGAGCAGTATCAAAACGATTACTAGCCAGCAAACTTTCAACTGTCCCTGAAATCACTAACAGGCAGCAGCTCTCTCCCTACACTATCTCTTCAGCACACACAGGCAGAGTGAAAAAAACGCTGCAGGGCTTCGGTTTTTATAGGGAAGGGGAGTGGTCCAGGGGAGAGCTTCCTGATTGGCTGCCATGTACCTGCTGGTCTGGGGTGAGAGGGCAAAAAAAAGCGCCAACAATGGCGAACCCAAAATGGCGAACGTCGCGCGACGTTCGCGAACTTCCGGCGAGCGCGAACACCCGATGTTCGCGCGAACAAGTTCGCCGGCGAACAGTTCGCGCCATCTCTAATCTTTATAGATCGGGTTTGTCTAGATGTCAGAACAGTTACATTGATGATGTTTTTCTAAGGACTGGGGAACATTAAGACCTAACTGATACAGTCACTAAGTTCAATGCTTGCACTTCTTTTATGTTACATAATGCGTACAGATGAGAACAATATTTGCTAAATTCTGGATACATTTGTTATGAAAATATGGAGGTTATTAATTACTGATATAACTCTGGACAGACAGAAACATCAGAAAGATTAGAGTAGATGGAGAGAAAAATCCTACAGTGGGGATATCACAGAAATCTAATAGAGAAACAGTGTCACGATCGGCAACCAGAATCCAGAACCAATGCTAGGCTCCCTGTCCTCGGCCCTTGCTTCTGCCTTTAACAGCTGCCTTTCACCTCGGGAGGAGCCCTCAGCTAATTGGATGCCGCCAGGTCTTAAAAAGAGAGGAGCCAGAGGGGCACGATCATTAAAGAAAGTCTTTTGGGCAGAAGATCACAGTTTAAGGAACAGACGTAGAGTGTAGTCAAACAGGCCAGGTCAGTGCGGGCAGAATTCAAGCGAACTCAGGCAGGCAATGGTCAAAACCGGAGAATCAATCAGAATGGTCAGGCAGGCACGGGTCAGATAACAGAGTTCAAAATAGTCGGATAATCAGGCAAGGGTCAGGATCACAGAAGTTAGAGTCAGGCAGGCAGGGGTCAAAACAGGAATCAACTAATAAGGGTTGCATAGAAATAGCAACGGGAACTCACAGAGACAAACCTACAACGGGCAAAGATTATAGTGTAAAAGCCCCTTTAATACTATTTGAATTTCGCACCATTGTGCACTGAAGTAATCACGCCGCGTCAATGCACATAGAAAAGCAGGAAGTGCGCGCCACAAGGCAAATCATTGAGAGCGGCAGAGGATGAAGCAGCATGCGACAGGCGCCCCCACCAGAGGTGTGGCGGGCATCCATGCCGGCCCACTAGACCACCAGGGTGAGTGCCCCTTACAATTGGAAATTCAGTAAAATAGTGATAGGAAATAAATTAAGAGATTAAAATTAAGAGATGACAGATAAAAACTGGGACCTCTTAAAGTATTTTTTTTGTCCAACAAACATGATATTGCAGCCTAGGAATAATGGCACATACGCACGTTTAAAATGTATGTACACAATGTGAAAAATTTGAAAACTTTCTTGAAAAATCCATCATACATTTAAATGGAACTTTGTTCCAATTAAAGGTTTCTTTTCCTGTGAATTTTCATATGTGGTATATGGTATAAAGTGCCTTTGTGGCACGATGTATGTTGGCAAGGCATGTGCAATATACCCAGAATGTTCTAATTAAAGAATAACTTTCTACAGCACAGACTCCTACAACCCTGATTCTTACCACATTTTACTCTCATATAACAAAAACATTTCAAACTGGCCAATTATGTTGTTTTTACGTCAAGCCCCACAACCTATGTCTGGGCATTGCAAAGGTTAATGAAGAACTAAACCACTTCTAATAAACCCCTACCCTCCATAGTCCCGCCTCCCTGCTCCCCACCCACACTGGAGTTAACACAATTGAATACCCCTAAACTGGTATTTACCCCTTGTTGCAGAGTCAGCACAACTGAGCTCATTGGGGCCATCTTCAGCCGCTTCAGTAATCTTTTGGTCTTCTTCTGGCGCTTCAGTAATTTTCATCACTTCGGGCACATGCGCAGATGTAGCAAACCAGGAAAATGCTCCAATTACGCATGTGCAGATACAGAGCTTCCTTACTGAGAAGCTGCGCTGACTCTGCAACAAGGGGTAATTACCGGCTTAGGAGTATTTACTTGTGTTAACTCCTGTGCAAGGGGGAGCAGGGAGGAGGGACTATAGAGGGTAGGGGTTTTTATTAGAAAGGGGGGTTAGTTCTCCTTTAAGAGACATTCTAGTGAGAACTGACTTCATAACTTCATGTCAGTCACATTCCTGAACCAATAAGAACAAAGCTTATTGCCATATACAAACAAGATGAGAAGTGGCCAGCTCTGCTCCACATGGCTAAGGCAAAGTATCTGGTCTGCTATAGAGGGCACCCTCTAATGTCCCCTCTGCTGCATAGTAATAAACCTTCCCTAAAAGAGCTGCTGTTAAACACTACAGGTTACACTATTATATATTATGTATTATGTCCATGTTTTTTTTACATAATTCATTCTGTAAGTAACTTTGCACATAAGTGTGTCCGTTACATGGAGGTTATACATTTGTGCGACAGATTGCTTGTTAAACTGTACAGAATGGAGTTTGTGATATAATGACATCCTTTTGTGCACTAACCAGATTTTGTTTTCATTCTTTAATATAAACAAGTCTTTTGTATATTTTTTTTTCTCTATGTATGGTCACAAATACTTATATAACATGAGAGACATTCATTCTGTGTATTAGGGATAGTTTTGTATACAGAATGTATTTGGGACAAACGGCACCCCATACCTTGATGGCTATTACTGTACTTCCCAGTTCTCTTGGTTGCAACTGATCAGCATCACCCCAGAGAGTTATAATGAATGCATTTTGAAAAATAGATACAATTTATATCTGTTCGCTTGTAGTTATCTGAGTTAGTCTTTGCAGTGCTACCTGCTATCATATTGTTAATTTCTGTCTTTTCCATTTTCTAACATAACATTTCTGTCCTCAGTCCTCAACTCCTCTAATAAATGGATAATCTGGAAAGGACAACGTAACATTTTGAAATGCTGATGAGTATTGACAACTGGCATGTTGCTTCATATTTAGGTGCCAGCCTGTGACCTGGTCAATTAGAGGCAAGTGGCCTGCACAGCTTGGTGTTACTGAGTCTCCTAAAAAATCAGCACAAAGTTCCCGTTGTGCAAAATGTTGATGACATTTATGTTTGCCACTTTGCCTGGTGGAACTGCAGTCACATTTAATCTTATTGCGTTGTAGTGCCCTCTTCTGGATAGGAAATGTTTTGTTTGTTTTTTCATATTTCTTTTCAATGCTAGAAACAGAGATATGGATCTCAACTAACAAATGTAGAACACTAGAGATGACCAAACTGTATCTTTTCTGTTTTTGTTTTGTTCAAAACTACTTACAGTAATTGGCAGAAGAGGTTTATAAAGAAGTTAAACAGAAATACAATTTCTCCATGAGTGGAGATATACTGTAATACTGAAAATGTTCAGTAATTCAAATCACACCCTGCTCTAGAAAAGCTTACAGTCTAAGTCCGTTGCCAGGCTTATACCCACAAACAATAGGTTTATTTTAATCAAGAGCCAATTATGGGCGTAAACTTGTATATAATCCTATGTAGCACAATGTGATGTTTGTGAGCAACAGTCTATAGCAAAAAAAGGTGGAAACAAATGTTTACATGATTTTTTAGTAGATTTAAGGTATGAAGATTCAAATTACCTGTCATACCTGTGATTTTAAAATAAAATCAGATTAGTCTGGAGAAATCGAAGGCATCTGAAGATCGTTAGCATTTTTGAAATTTGCAGATCTGTCAGCCATTGAGCCCTTTACTATAAGCCAATTTCTTCATAGAACTGTCCACATACCAAACACAGATTTTCTGACTTGTAATGACCAAAGACCCATATTTTTGAGTGACAGCCTGAATGTGAATGTGGTGTAATGGATTGCCACATCATTTGATCCTACTAAAGCAACCTCATACAAATGTAAATGGGTTTTCCTTATTTTTGACACGTGTTTGACCTTGTATCATGTCATTTGTCTTCTTGATGATGGTCAAAGGAGCAGCATGCAATGCAAAGCAGCCAAACCAGCCCTTCAAGTATAATGCATTTTTAACAGTCTGTCCACATACCCTATATGAATGGGGGTTTGGGAATGTAATAGTTGATCCCTATATTGTAGTGGGTTTAGTACAGATACCAGAAACTGCAATCATGTTTTTCTATAAGGCTTATACAGGTATTTTAGGGAAGGTGGGATATGATTTCTCAGTGAGTGCACCTAAAAGTTGCTCCACCTATGCTCATATTATTTCATTAATGCAGCCCTGGAAACTTCCTGTCTATGTGGAAAACCCCCTGTATTGTGATTTCACCGAGGTGTTTGCAGGGTAAGAGGTACTGCTGCTCTCACTGGGACTGGAGTGCTAACTCCCATTCTTTCTTATAGCAGTAGATCACAGCATTTTTTGGACTGCAGACATTTATTATTTTTATCTTTTATTTATACAACACCAACATATCACCCACACTGCTCAGAGATTAATCATCAGTCATATCTGTCCTTGCCTGAGTAAAGCTTACAGTCTAAGAAGGATTTATTCAGACTGGTTTGTTAGATTTTTTTTTTTACAGCTCAGCAATTAGGTAACAAAACATTAAATTGCCCAACATTTATTTATGAATTCACTTGTGTTTTTGATCGCCTGACCTGCAGGTGCACCTACGATTTCATACAATTGCTATAACATATAATGGGGGGGGGGTGATTGGGAGCATTGTCACTAATCCATCAAGCTTTTAATCACCAGGGCGACAAAATGTTCTTAGTTGTCCCATGTGCCATTGCCCTAATACCCATACCCCAAGCAGTGGCATACTATGAATATTACTGCCCATCCTATGCCACATCACCATCTGCAGAACACAAGTGAGCAGGTCGGTGATGAAGTACCAGACTGACAATTTGTGGATTCTTGCAAAATGCCAGAGGGTTGTCTGTAAGATGCTATATACCGTCACTATTTAGTGGGCTAGTGGCTTATTGGGCCTCTTTGTACTTGATATGCCGGGTCTATTTGAATCCCATTGCCGACCTGCTGGGTTCCCTTGTATCCCATGGGGTTTGTTGTTTAGTAGTTACACCCCTGACATACTGTGGTGTTCATGCAAATGGCCTGTAGATGTCACTGTGCTCATACTTGTGGTAGCTTAAAAGTGAAAGCTTGCTGTTGTGTAATGGCTGCATGACTCTGCTAATAAAGCACTGGTATATTCTACTCATCCTCGGCTACCCAAAACTTTATCAGGGATCAATTATCCTTCCTAAATATATTGACTCTGGAAGTAAAGTGGAGCACCAGAGGAAACATCCCAGGCATGCGGAGACCACACAAACTCCCATGCATTGTCCCGTTTGGAATGAAATCAGGCAGTGGAAGACAATACAGCACAAATGATGAGATGGACAGCACTCCAGATAAAAGCAGGTTTATTGCAGCAAGCTCGGGTGTTGTATGCCTGACATGTTTATGGTAATCTGTAAGCCTATGATTAAGGGAGCAATCCCCGAAATGCGTCAGGCATACAACACCAGCAGCTTGCTGCAATAAACCTGCTTTTACACAGAGTTATTTGTGCTGCATTGATACGGTGCGAGCACCTGGGTTTTTACAAGATAGGAGCTGCTTAGGAGGGAGAGCTTGGAGTGGTCTTTTTGATTGTTGTGGTGAGTGTAAGACAATAATACTAGCCACTGTATCACTTAGGAAAATGAATAGCATTTAGGGTCAGGACAATTAGTATAATCACTGTGGCAGCACTGATACCTGAAATGCTTAAATACGCTCGATGTGTGGGAACCTACACAATGACAAAGACACAGCAAATGTATTTTGCATTGCACAAGGAATTCATACGGATATTAAACATTTATAAAGGAAGATAAAAAAAAGAGAAGAAAAAGGTAAAAAAAAAAAAAAGAAAAAAAAAAGAAGTAAGAAAGAAAGAGAAGGTAACCGCGCTCAAAGAAAGAAAATGAAAGCAAGCAAGGTCCTAGAGCAAACTAGGAAGTCAAAGGCTAAACAAAGGGGAACCAAACAAAGAACCATGTGTAAAAGTGAAGAGAATGGAAATGAAGAACAATAAAAGAGGAAAAATTATATTTGGTTTGAGCTATGCTTTCTGAGTAGAGCAGTAAAATGCTCCATAGAAACTGAGTCTGTAAATTGCTTTACCTGCAGGTTTGTTGATAGACTACCCTGAGCAGTAATTGAGTGGATTTATTCAATTGAAACATTCTGCAGGTGTTTAAAGCTGAGTAGTGTTCCTCTAATGTATTAGCAAAGTAAACAGCAACACAGTGCATATGCAGCTTTCATTTACAGCAGACATATTATCTGGTCTTTTATTTGTGCAAGTGCTGGCATAAAGGAGGTGGGCAAGGGAGAGGGCTGCTTGCCTGGGATTTAAATACCATTCTATCCCTCTGTTGCTCGCTCATCCCTGGATGGCTTAGCAAGTCAGGATTCAACATCTCATCTCTTTCTTAATTATTCCTGAGCAGCCTTACAGAGCCTGCCTTTCAGGATCTTCAGATGTTTGAATGCTAGAAAAGATTATGTTTGATTGTTTTTTAATCGCAGTAATAACTGTAATGGATGCAGTCAGTGGAATTGGTAGGAATGCAATGTGATGGGACAAGATATTGCTGCATAAATGTAACACAATGGTTATTGTTCTGATTCTGTAGGCAAACATAATGCAACGCTCCTGGTATTTTTGGGACTTACGAAATATAAGAATAATTAACTATTACATAACTAGAAGACAGCATACTTTCCAATGGCTTTCGTTTACAATCCAAGTTTAATCTGATCTTCCATTTGCTTTTTAGTATGCCAGGAGGTTTATAAAGACCCCACATCTCTTTTGGTCCCCATTTCTGCAGGAGACGTGCTGAAGGGGTAAGGTGGAGGTAGGCCTCAGTTGTATATGCTAGGACATTTTGTAATAGCTCTAAGAGTGAGGTGCTGGATAAAGATAGTTAGCAGAGCAGCCAGAGATTCCAAGGAGGAGGCCAGAAAGGGTTAGTATAGGGACTCTACTGGTCACGCTCAGAAATAGGAGATTCCGGGATTTAGACACCATTGTGAGGATGCTGGGGAATAGTTCCCCAATCTGCCAATATTACCTGCGAGGTGTTGTGAACACTAGAGCTCTAATTGAGAAAGAGTACCATCCAAGGGATGAAAGTATTTTAGCAGTTCTAAAGCAATTGATATGTGTATATGTGTTGCCTGGTTGTCTGACCTAATACATTAAAGTTTTCACTTTTTGCAACAAAGAGGTGATGCAGTGGTATTTTTTTTCTTGTATGTCTATGCAAACCCCTGGCAAGGGTCTCCGGACTGCTTTGCACCCAACTCACAAGATTAAATAAGATGGTTTAAGCAGAAGTCAAGTTTGATGGTTAATTATAGTGAAATTGAGGATGAAGACTTATTGGCAGCATTGAATATACATGGAACTATAACTGAATCGCTGATAGATCAGATTTTTAATATATCTGTAACATTGAGCTAAGATGTAGTCTGAACAAATGATGGACTTCAGTGGGACTGGAACCAGAAAAGATCAAAAACCTCTGCTTGAGTTGGGATAAAAATGAAAGACAATATGAAAGTTGTGAGAAAGGCCTTGTTAAAGGCATTGTTGGGTTGTTATTTAAAGGTTTTATATAGTCAGAGTGCATAGCCAGCAGGGCAATCTAACATCTGCTTCAAAAATTAAAATAAAGCTATTGGGTTATATAAATACAATTATGGGAGATTAGGAATTTGGCAGAGAATATGGGCCACTACATGACTAAATCAGACCAGGTGCATTATTAATATTCCACCATTGCATCCTAAAACAAGTCAAAATGTGTCATTATAATGAGAAGGAACATTGGTTAGCTGGTGTAAATGTCTGTGTGTTACACAATTCAGCCATTTAATTGCTTTATTTCCAGATCATGCTGCTAGTTATGCCCTGAAACCCAAATCTAAATAATTTCAGCCAGTATGGGACTTTTATCATAATTATTATTAACCTTTATTTATATAACAGCAACATATGCAACTCACAGAGATGCAAATCAGTCCCTGCTCCATTGGAGCATACATCAAATATACCGATTTGTTTGCATTGCTCGTTGTTGAGGAGGGGAGATCTTAGGGGTTGTTTAGCAATGCCTCCAGTGCAAAATGCAGCCATTGTGTGCACAAGCCATACTGTAAGGACAGGGCTCCTTTGTAATATGTAAATATTGGCTCCCTGATTTAAGCGTCTGAATGATGTGTATATTAGGGGGTGGGATAAATGCCTCCTCTAGACCCCCCCAGGAAAATGACACTGCTTCAGCAGACCATAAAGTGCAGGAAGAAAACATGGAGACATGCACCTAATTTTTGCACTTTGGTCCCTGTCCTACCAAATGTAAATGACCCCTCTAGTCTTTTTGAGGTCCAAAGGTCATTACAAAGCAAAGTTATTTGATCAGTGTTTCTACATGACCTGCTGCAGTTCACTTCTCATTGGTAAGCTGCCCTTTAAAACCAATGCTTTTCATTTGTGTAGGCAAAAAATGTTTTGGTAGGCAAAATAAATGCTACAATTCGTTATTAATTTATAAATATACTTAGAGTGGCTCTAGAACATGCAATCTGTTTTTATTTTTATTTTTGCAATTCTACTTCTTCTACAGTATAAGAGTAACAGTAACCTTAACATCTCCCCTATAATGACTTTGCTGGTTGTCTGTGAGGGTATTTGTATTAACCTATCTAGGCTATGTCTTGAGTTTCTTTTTTGCCTGAGCTGTATATTTTTGGTTCATGCATTAATTACTGCTCAATACCTAGCTAACAAGGTAATCTTGCCTAATTTTGGAGTGTGGGGCTGCATCATTCATTTGTCCCTTTTTGTACTATAAAAGGCAGGTACCAACATCTGGAGAAGACATGTTGTAGAACTAAAATAATTTGTAAAATTCTATAAAACCTTATACAACTTAATGCTCTTAAAGGAAAACTATACCCCAAACAATGTAGGTCTCTATAAAAAATATGTTGCTGATACGTAAAACCCTGCTTCATGTAAATAAACCAATTAGATAAAATAAAAATGTTGCTATTTTAAGAACTAAGGGCCTCCCCCTGGAAACCTACGATTCACGGTGCACGCACACAAACCAAACATGTTAGGTCACATGATCCAATTAATGTTCTGTCTTTTGCTTCCACATCTCTTCCTGTTACAGTTAGATCTGCAGTACTTCTGGTCAGGTGATCTTTCTAGGCAGCAAACAGACAATCAAAACATGGTGGCTCAAGGCAAGAGATGTAAAAGGGAAATATTTACTGATCTATACTGTATATTCCAGTTTGGTAAGATTCTTTAATAGGCTACTTAATATGATATACGCTATCTGTTGCTTAAGTATTCAGTTGGGGGTAAAGTTTTCCTTTACTTTTTTATCAAGTGCAATAGTAAACTGCTTGAACTGCAGTCCTTTTATCCATATAATATTGCATTTGTTAAAATTATGTTGTTATGAGATGAGTTGGGAGGTCTCAGCACTAACAATTTATTCACCACCCAATCCATGCATCTCCTTAGACATGCTGTAACAGCACTGGATGGATTTCATAGCATCTATGTAAACAGCAGTTTTTAAAGATATCTCTAATAAATGATTAGTAGACCCTGTAACACACAAATATGCACTGTGCCATTCTGTTTATAAAATGAGTGGCATGCCATAAACAAAATTATAGTTATATATAGAATAGAATTTCCCTAACAGCTGCATACACACTCTTATTAAAAAAAAAACTAACAACAACAAAAATAGAATTGACTGTTTTAACTTAATTACAGTGCACAACAAGGAAAGGTTGGTATATCAAAGCAGAAGGGCTGGTTCCGAGACACACCCTTTACCAGTACAAACTAACCAAAATAATGGAGACTCTTAGTATAAAAAACTATGCCCAGACATCTTTGTGAGATACAGTAAGAACAGATGCCTATTGTTAGGTAATAACACACACACTGAAGTCAGCTGAGTGTGCATGCACCCAGGCCGACACAATTGTTCTGGGTGCAAGCAGGATAGCATGCTAATGCCAGAGAAAGGGCAGATTCTTGGCCTGTGTATTTTAGCAGGCTGATTTTTCATTAACAGTAAAGGTGGCCATAGACGCACAGATAATGTTGTAAAAAATGTAATTTCGATATTTGGTGCGTATATGGTGGGAAGGAGCCAACCGATATCGGCAGAAGACTTGGATATCGGTTGGCTCATCGAACGGGCTGGATGGGAAATTTTGATCAGGTGCCTTTGAAAGCACCCAAACATCAGCCATTGTTTTAGTGCTGAATCGTCAGATACAGGTGGAATTCTATTGTTTCTACCTGTATATCTGACGATTCAGCTCTACACGTGTGTATTGAAACGAACAATCTTTCTTGGATAAATCTTTTCCAATAAAGATTGTAATTGTTACATCTATGGCCACCTTAAGTCTTTTTGTCACCTTCTACTTATCTATATGCAGAGTTATCCTTCCCTCTGTTCCTAATGCTAGATTATTGAAAGGGGCCATAATGCTATTGCCACATGGAGCTGATTCTTGGCCTGTGGGAAAAATCAGGCCAATATCAGCCACTACGCTGGCATCAGCCTTCTTCCTAGCCTGCAGTGGCCTGGGTGCAGGCACATGTGGCAGATGTTGGTGCCAAACGCATACACATTTTGTGCCTGCACCAGGCAGTGGTTCAATGTGCAGGCAAGGAACAAGGCTATATTGTAAACTGAAATAGTGACACCATTGTACTTTCCTAAGGGACAAAACTAATTGTATTTAAATGCTTTCATTACACAAATATAAGAGGAAATGAAAAACAACTGAAGGTAAAATGGATGTGTTGTGGTCCCTTAAATGCTGCTTTTTTGTCTTGGCTGACTAGTGTTTGGTAGGAAATTCAGTCTCCTTTTTAGTATTTTACTTCCAATAAATTGCCTTGCTCTGCTCTGTGAAATCACAAACACTTTAAAATAGAAAGTCATGACCCTTTATTTAATAGGGCTACATACGGCTCTGACAGGACATTAACTGAAGTATATGAGGTGAGATGTCACTTGCATTTCTGACACTTTAGGACTGAGTATGAATGACACAAACTAAACTAGACGTATGGGATCTAGATGGAAATTCTGATATGAAATGATCCCTCACTGAAAATGACATCCTAATAGATACTGTTGAAAATAAATAAATGTCAAGACAAGTCAGTGATGGACACCGAAAGTCAGGTAAAGAATATACAAGCTTAAAAAGATCATTTATTTCTGGTTTAGAGGTGTAAGTCTGGGCTACTCAACCTGGTGCTCCAGGAATGGGAAAGGTCAGCCCATTCGCGTGACCTTACTTTAGGATAATCAACTGTCCTTCTGGGCCAGGTTTTCAAGTTTATAATGCAAGTGTAAATTGTGCACACAATTTCTAAATGAATGAAAATTTGGTTCTGCACTGGTGAATTGTACTCAAGTGGCATTTGCAATGCATTAGTGTAAGTGCAAACTGAATGGTTTCCAGCACCGTTACATGTAAAGCACCCCAAAAAGTGCCATCTTGCTATTCATTCCAAGCATCCATTAGAATTATTATTCATAAAGTGCCAACATATTCCACAGCACTGTAAAATAAAAATGCCCACTACTTTGCAATCACCTTGCAAATAGTAGTATTTTGGTAAAAAAAAAAAAAAAAAAAAGTATTGAAGACGGTGTACTGACAGAAGCACCTCTGACAAATGCATTTCAATAGATTTGCACCATGTAATGGTAAATCTGCACTTTGAGTTATAATGGAAGTTCGGGAAGCTCAAGTAAAGTTTGGATGTGCAAATAAATCGATCACTTAAGCAGGAGGGCAATTGAAATAGCATAACATGCTGCATTTATGAAAAAATGACCAGATTCTAGCTGTAGAAAAATAGCCCAAAATGGCATCTCAGGTAAAAGCACTTATTGCATTATGTCAGCACAGTGTCCAGAATGGTGTTTGTGTGTGCAGTGGGTATCTATCTGCAAATGGTTTACTGATTTATGATAATGATGAGAAGAAGGAGAAGAAGGAGAAGGAGAAGAAGAAGAAGAAACTATTCAGCTGCCTTGAGGTTTGCTTTGAAAACATTTTCTTGTTTAACATGAATTTCTAAGTTAAACAAGTTGACTCCCATGCCTGTAAAATATTTTGCTCCACTGAAGGAGCATTCAGAGTATACAATGTGGAGTCCCTGCAAATCTCTAATGTGGAGCAAGCTACATTTGTTACAGGGGTAGGATTACTATAACTAAATCCCCCATAGACCTTTCCATTTCTCCAGCATTGTTCCATGCATAATCTGAAAGGAAGGACAATAGATTTTCCAACCCCTAATTTGCCATCTAAGGGAGGACTAGGATAAATCTATATTACTGAATACCCTCTGCTCCTTAATTATGGGTCCTAACAGCTGGAGTAACTCTTGCTAACCAGAATTCTTCTTCAGCCTCAGCTGCACTGTTTGTCTACAAGAAGGCTAAATTGAACAACATACATTATCTGCTTTGTGAGTGCCTAGGCTCTCTGATCATCCATTTCCATGTGGTTATTTTTTACAATAATTGTATCACTTAATTTAAGGTAACAGTGTGTTTTTCATATAGATAGATAGATAGATAGATAGATAGATAGATAGATAGATAGATAGATAGATAGTGTGAATTTAGTTTTGAAGTGCATTTCTGGCATATGGATTAAACAGACAGATCTTAGTATTGAGTTAATGAATGCTGTGAAGCCAACTGTTGTATTTGTGTAGCATGTGAACTGAGATGCTATATAGTTAAATCTGTGAGCATTGTATACAATAGTTTATTTAGGGGTTTGCAAGTCAATGTGAAAGAATTAACTATGTATATCCTTTATAAGAAGGGGGGATTTACCAGTTATTTCCCATGTGATGATTGAGTTTATTCATTCTGTGAACAACACTTCACTGTTTGCTTAAAGAGAACCATAAGTCAATAATATTTGTAATGAGTGTAAGCTTATCTTAGGCATTAGTCAGTGGCAAGTTTGGTCAAATGATATATACTTTAAGTAGCATGTAATATATACAGTTTACTGTACTGGAATGATGTGCTGACTTAGTTGCTTGTATCAAATAATACACGTTTTTCTAAATTCAAACAGTATTGGAATAAACAACATATTCAAGAGTTTCACTTGAAGCATCCTAATGCCTACACTTTCTGCTAGTTTTTGGTTCGTTCATCTATCAATCACCCTCCTTGATACTTGCATCTTGCTCCAAAATGTTGGCTGCTTTGTTGTATTAGACACAATGTGCAAATTACCTAAGGATGCAAAGAATTCTTGAAGTTACTTTCAGGTTCCCGTTGTGTACCTACACATGAACTGACTTCAACACAATAGCAGGTAATGGGTGGTAGCAGCAAGATGGCACAAAGACAGATGAGTTACCTGGGTGGGTCACTTTCCCTTTGATTTGTTATTTATTGCTACAGCGCAGAGTTTGGCAAAATGCAGTGCAAGTGCAACTTATAACTCGTAGTTACCTGCAGCTGGAAGGAACAGCAATTTACAAATGGGAGAAGACTGACCAGTTCAGTTACAATCCAATCACTAAATAGACTATGCAAAATATAACATTGCCCTATAAATACAAAAATACTCTGTTCTTCTGGTTTTCAATTATCAATTATGTTACAGCAGAAAATTGCTACATGCCAGTGACAAGCATTGATTTTCCATTGACTTACCCTGGACAGATACAATAAAACTGTTTTGAAGCAGTAAATTAGCCTGAGAAACAAAAATAATATCTATTTCTGTTCAAGAACATGCAGTGAAACAAAATATCGAAGCTTATTCCATCCAAGGATGCAGGAGACAAATAAATCTTGCATTAGTGGAATTGATTTTATAATTTTAGTGAAGTATCTGGAGGAAAGGAGATTTCAAACTGTGAAGATTACACTGAGAGGAAGCATTGAAAAATGGAGCTCTCTCTGCCTGCTGTGCTCAGACCATTAACAGAATACGGTGTGCTGGGCCGGCCAGGTTGCCAAAGATATAGCAGGTGGAAAATACTTGGAGCAGCACTGAGAAGAAATAAAATACCTGTTTTAGTGTAAGACGCAATCCTTCTGTGAGTCGAACATGTTCTCCTTCTGTTTTCCTTATGTTACCTGTCAGGGGGTGAATGTTCGACCTGTCCCTCAACCAATGTTCTGAATTCTGACTTCAAAATATTAGGAAATGCTAACTTCAGATAAAAAAGCTGCAAAACTGCCTGATTGGATGAGATAAGTTACTGGACTTAGGGACATACAATATGTGCAAAAAGATGTCTACAAAAATAGGTGTGCAAAATAAATGGCGCATTTAGTAGTGTATCCTACAGGCTCCATAATACCCACACCTACATGCCCCCTGCAGCTCTAACCCATGTCCCTGCTTCCATGCACCTGGTGCATAGAAATAAAAATGCACCTTAACCTCCTTCTTCCCACTCATCGTCTTTAGGCAACACCTGAGTGGGGGTGTAATCATGTGTTTGAGAACAATCCCATCAGATCAGATTTTAACTAGTGATGGGCGAATTTGTCCCTTCTAGACGAAACACAGCCAGACCACCAGATCCAGCTTAGCCAATCAGATCAGCTCATCTGAATTTATTTACTCAAAGGAAAAAACACAATAATAGGTACCTTGGATCTGACTGGCCCTGGTGCTTTTGCACTAGCTGGATTATCACTTCCTCTCTGATTAGCATTTAAATAATAGATCACACTCCATTTATGGGTACTTCAAGTATGGGATCCGTTATCCAGAAACCCGTTATCCAGAAAGCTACGAATTACGGAATTGCCAGCTCCCATAAACTCCATTTTATCCAAATAATTTTAAAAAATGATTTCCTTTTTCTCTGTAATAATACATCAGTGCCTTGTACTTGATCCAAATTAAGATATAATTAATCCTTATTGGAAGCAAAACCAGCCTATTTAATGTTTAAAGGATTTTCTAGTAGACTTAAGGTAGGAAGATCCAAATTACAGAAAGATCCATTATCCGGAAGACCCTAGGTCCCAAGCATTCTGGATAACAGGTCCCATACCTGTATATATCATCACAATCTCCCCTGACACCAATTTCAGTGCAATCTGGGAAGCGGTCTGTCTGTTTCTCATGGTAAAACTTGCCTTTCATCAAGCAATGACTTTTTCTTCTCAGTCTATAACAATGATGTTGAGCTAAAACTTCCCCAGAGAGTACTTTCTACTGCTGCTGAGCGTGTTTGTTCATAGTTATTATATCCCCTCATAACTACATCTTTTCCTTTGACAGCAAACTGTGCTTTGACAGACTGTCCTCATAACAAACAATGTTTTATTCCCATTTTTAATTTACCTGCCAGTCACTAAGCATCTTCCAATTCAATAAAGATGCCAACATTTTACATATGTCTCTTGAGTTTGTTATCTCCAATTAAACCTAATCCCTTTTTCATGGAGTATTAAGATATTATTGGCCCATTTACTATATTCTGTATATACTTGCTAAGCATTGTTTGTTTCTCAGCTGCTTCTCGTTGCATTTATCAGAACTTTGTCCATATCCTGCTTTGAAGCTAATCCATATTTTTGAGTCTCTCATAATACAGAGACTTACAGGGTAATATACTAAAAGGGGCAAAGTTTGCCTACGTTTAGTTAACAGCAACCAATCTGATGTTTGTTTCCAATCATCTGACCAGTATATGGTCTGACCAGTATATGCTGTTATTGTAACAGCAAATGTTGCACCTTTTATTATATTATAAGTTAAGTATTTTCTGAACTGATCATTGGTTAGTTCCCATTCAGCTGCCTTGAGGTTTGCTTTGAAAACATTTTCTTGTTTAACATGACTTTCTAAGTTAAACAAGTTGACTCCCATGCCTGTAAAATGTTTTGCTCCTCTGTTATTGCTTAGCATTTCCAAGCAAGTGATCTGTCATTTTTCTGATAATTTGCCACTTGAAAGTACTTTTTATTAGGGCTTGGTTTATCATGTCAGAGCTACACAGTGCTCCTTTTCATAATAGACACACACATAAAGGTAAATACAGATTAATGTGAAACATAACTCATGCCAATCTGCTTTCCTAAATATTTACAAGAAAAGCCATCCAAGGGCAGTTGGCCAAAAATACCACTAACCCATCATGAAAATGTCCCTCCTTTCTATATTGGAGTCAGTTTACTGTCAAACTCTAAAAGGCCCTGGTGTTTCTACAACTCAATATTACACTTATAGTGCTATATATGGAGATAATTCAGAACTTTGGTAATAATGCAATTATCAAAAATGTGTATTAAGTGAGTACATAGTACATACAGCCATGTACTCACCTAATACACTTTTTTGATTGCAAAATCCCAGTGTTGCTGGTTTCTTTTGTGCTATTTATGTAATTTTTACCATGAACCTGGGTGAACATTTGAAGCGGCGTGTATAAAGGTTCTGCTGAAAGTCTTTTTTATCACAGCTGAAGGATGAAAGTTAGGTTGCCCCAACGTTTTCGGTAATCAAACTTTTTTTGGCCTATGCAAATGAAGTGCATCCATGATTATAGCTATGTGTCCAATAGCAACATTAAAGGGATGGTTCACCTTTAAGCTTTTAGTATGATGTAAAGAGTGATTTTCTGAGATGATTTGCAATTGGTTTTCATCTTTTATTATTTGTAGTTTCTGAGTTATTTGGCTTTTTATTCAGCAGCTCTCAATTTCAGCAATCTGTTTGCTAGGGTGCAAAATCCCCTAGCAACCATGCACTGATTTAAATAAGAGACTGGAATATGAATAGGAGAGGCCTGAATAGAGGGATCAGTAATAAAAAGTACACAATACTACAATACATTTGTAGCCTTACAGAGCATTTGCTTTTTAGAAGGGAGTCAGTGATGCCCATTTGAATGCTGCAAAGAGTCAGAAGAAAAAGGCAAATAACTATAAAACTATAAAAAAATGAATAATGAAAACCAATAGAAAAGTTGCTTATCATTGGCCATTCTATAACATATTGAAAGTTGCCTTAAAGGTGGACCACCCCTTAAAGGAACTGTAACATCAAAAAATAAAAGTGTTTTAAAGTAATGAAAATATAATACAGTGTTGGCCTGCACTGGTAAAACTGCTGTGTTTGCTTCAGAAACACTACTATAGTTTATATAAACAAGTTGTTGTGTAGCCATGGGGGCAGCCATTCAAAGAAGAAAAGGCTCAGGTTACACAGTAGATAGCAAATAAGCTGTGTCTGTCTAATGGTGTTATGTGTTATCAATTAGTTAACCTGTGCCATATAGCCGTTTTTCAATTCCCGCCATTGCTCCACAGCAGCTTGTTTATATGAACTATAGTAGTGTTTCTGAAGCAAACAGATCAGTTTTACCAGTGCAGGGCAACAGTACATGATATTTTCATTACTTTAAAGAACTTACATTTTTTGATGTTACTGTTTCTTCACGTTGATTGTAAATACAAGGCTTGTGAGCCCAGTAGTGGGAGGTATGCATGCACATGACCATTGCATGCTCTACTATATTTTGGGATGCGATATTGATGCACCCTCAAAATGCACATATGAACAGATCAAGGGGCAACCCCTCAGAACCCATACTTATTTGGGGGCATCAAAAAGGAGAAGTTACAGAAGTCAATGATCACTATTATACATAATATATATTTATTTTCCATAACATGGTAAGGCAAATTCACGTCAGGAATGCTTTAGATACGGGCAACCCAACTTTCAGCCTTCAGCTATTAGTGAACTAAAATTTAGAGCATTCTTAACAAGCAAAGCTGGAGAGCTGCAGGTTGGAATACAAATAATGGAGGCCCACATCCAGCATTCTGCTTTCTGCATTTCTCTTCTAGCTACACTGTGATTGTGCCAATCTAATTCAGAGGCTAATCTGCCAAAAACATGGCAATTTGACTCCAAAAAGAGTGCAGTTGACACCGTTTTAATAGCTTTACTGTCTTCATAAATGAATCCCAGTGGGCCTGAAAAATACAGCACACGACAATTGCTGCATGGGTTTTAGGAAACCAGATAAATATTGTGAATTCCATTCCCAATTAACGGAAGATTGTATGGAACACCTTTATATATTAAACAAAAAAAGGCCGATTAAAGCAAAACATAACATGGAAAGTGCATTATAGATTTTAGTCCAGATATATAAAATATGAATAAAGTACATCTCTCCCTTTTCTACTCTATATTTAATGAATCTGATATTAAAGAAGGTTAAAGCTGGGTTATGTTACCATCAATGTTTTAAATGTATGCGTGCATGTATGAGAAAGAACATACTAGACGTGTGGAAGTATGGTTTATTTTATTAAGGAGGCATCAATAATACACAAATGTCTATCGGCATTAAAAAAATTATTTTAACATAACATTGTCAGAATAAAAATGAATACAAAATGTGTAGTTAAAGCATCAGAAAGCATTGTTGCTTCACTTTTTCACATTCCACACATTTCTTAACCAGTACATATCTATGTATTTAATGTAAATGTACTAAGGGGCCTTATATAATGTGAAGCTGCTTCCCCTTTTTTCTGGTCCAGTAGTAATCCACTTAGGGAGCAATAGAAAGAAATGTTTAGGTTCAATGAGAAATCATTCCCCTCTAGTCTCCAATGCAGATTTTATGAGATGAACTATGGGATAATATTTTCTCATTGACCAGAATCAAAAAACATCATAAAACATAAAAAAAACACATCAGTGTGGCTTGGATAGGGATCTGAGGTCAAATAAAATGTAATACGTATATTGCAACAAGCCTAGACACCAATAGCAACCAATCAGCAGGTAGTATTTGCTGATATAAAAGAAATTTGGTTGCAATGAATTACTAGATCTGGGAAACATTTTTTTTTATGACAATCTCCCATCAAATGACTGTGGAGATATTTCACATCTATAAATATTGTTATACATTTTTGATTAAAAAAAGAAATTGGGCTAGTTGTCATTTCTTTAAATATCACCCAAGGGGTTCAATGACTGTTAAAGCATAAAAGCTGTTTCCGCTAAATTAGAGAAATTCCTTAGCACTTCAGCTGTTTTGAGTCAAATCAGAACCCGTTTTGTAGCTTATCTCACTAGAGCTGCTGATAGTTGTAGTTGCAACACAGCTGGAGTGACAGTGTCTCCTATGTCTAAGCTATAGCCTTGCAGTCTTGGGCTTGACATGTAGAGAAGTGTTCCAGCCGTTCAATTCCTTGCGCTGGCTTGCCTGCTCGCTATCTTAAAGACACTTGCAAAGAACATCTGCTTAATCTGAAAATCGCTTCTTAGAAAATCTTACTCAGAGGGAAATATCCTGTTACCAGGAAAATAAACCATGTATAACCAAGTGTATGACAATGCATGAGTCAACTTACGTTACATGCTTTCACTGACAAATACCATCCATACTGTTAAGCAAGCATGGTACCAGATGGTGTACGGCATATGGGAGTGATTTCCATTTTACATAAGAATGGAAAATGTTCTAAAACTATAGCTTGTATCGCTGCACTAACACACAGATGAACATGAAGGTGCTGTCACAGTGTATTGAGAAGTGACATTCATCCTAGTTTGCCACACACTGTTACTGCAATGAATAACATGCAATGCATTTTAAAGAAAGTATGTATGAGAGACTGTACATTCTTTTCCAAGCAGCTTAAACGCATTCTAAAAAACATTTTTTTCTTTTTTAATGTTGGTTGAAAATAAAATTTACCCACCCAGGAATTTTATTTTATTTTTTTGTGCCCTGTGACACATTTGCTGATGTCAGTGACAAAGCTAATCGCCCCTCCCCCAAACCCCAAGACCAGAAATTCAAACTTTTATTTTAAAGTAAATATCCTTGCCCTGCTGCCATAATCCGTCATGGGTCGTCCTAATCATTCACGGCGAGTCAGTATTTGCTGCATTACCCTTGTTAACATAGAAAGGGCGTTGTTGGGTCTGTAAAAAAAATTTAAGTTTAGTCTTCTTTTGTCATAAAAATATTATTATTTAGTATGGAGAGAATTTTGCCTAGAACAGGTTCATGTAAGGAGCAGAAATAACGGCATATGGGAGTAAGCTTTAAAATGTGATGCCATCATTGTAAACATAGCTTTTATGTCCGCTTAAAGGGGACCCGTCACCCAAAAAAAATATTCCAAATCCTATTTTATCATGTTAGTTAAGCAAAATGAACTTTAATTACACTACATAAATTATTTGAATCTTGTTTCCTTCAGTCTGGGAATTTGTAATTATAGCAAGCAGGCAGCAGCCATTTTGTGGACATTGTTATTAAGACAAGCCTTACATCATCTCAGAATCTTGTTTGTGCCCCAGAATGGGGGACCTGATGTCCATCCCCATGCCCTGGCTACACAATTAAATGATTGAAGAGAAATGGGGGAATGTGGGGAGAGCAGTGACATCTAGGAAGTGCTGAATGGAAAGGGAAAGTAATTGCTTGCCCTGCCTCATTGCCTAAGGCATAGAGGAGGGGGAGACAATATTTGATTGGCAGCTGATATTTTTAAATAAGCTTACAACAGCTATGAATTCTTTAATAAAAAATAGAATTTGGATTTCATGTTTAATTTGAAAATGACTTTTATTATACAGGTTTTTATGTCTGGGTGACAGATCCACTTCAGAAACTGAAAGGAGAAAAATAAATGATATGGGAGTAAACACCAGTAGTGAAATGGGCCTACATGCTCCAGTCTAATGCCTATGCAAGACAGAACATGTGCCATACTTGGCATATTACTAGTGATACTAGTGACAAACAGGTTCTCTAGAAGTAATCGTTGGCACTTACCAAAAGGGTCGGCTTAGCTGATTTCCATGTTTGGGGCAAGGACTTATTTGGTTGGTGCCGTGTCATCATTGGATACACTAGAAATGGAAACAAGAGAGAAACTTGAAGATTCTGGTGGGTGATCTTCAGATAACAGGAGGTTATACTCACTAGGGAGTTTCATATAATGAACATGCATTAGTGGAATTGTTTAGAATGCTGTTTGTTTAAATGAATTGAACTACAGTATAAGGTATAAGAAATCATTTAATTCTGCTAGAATTTCGATTTGTGAGACCAGAAACTTATTCACAAATGCAAAGTGCTAAGCATGAAATTGAGTATGTTTACAAGCTAATATACTAATGTGGGTGCTATTTTCCATCTGTCTTACCCACTTGCCCATTTATGACTTGTACCCGACCCTAACCCGGCGAGCTTCAGTGTTTACAGATCCGCGTCTGACCCTCCCCTCTCTGATGTCACAGTTCAGCCCAAACCCGTCCGTGGCCGGAGAAACCTGTGGGTCCCACTGGTTTCGGGCTGGCCCGCACATCATTGCTTCTTAGCCATTACTGGAATTACACTGGAATTCTGAATAAAAATGCTCCATGGTCTAAATAATGTTTTCCTGTATTTTAAATGTGCATGCTGTTTAAAGGGTACACGCAGAGCCTTAGTACCTACTGTAATTAGATCATATTAATATCCAGTAAACACATTCTGCAATGTTAATGGTATAATAAATGTGGCTTAAGCATGAATTTCCCTTATGATGAAAAATTTAATATGCAGTTTACATGAAATAATATGAGTTAGGACGGCGCTATAATCCTCTGTATGTATGATTTTGCTATTATTGGTCATCTTAAACTCACTTCTTTTTAAACCAGAGCATGTAATGCAGAGGGAGGGAAAATTATTTCTCCTTTGAAAACAACATGTAATTCTACATAGCATTCCCATCTAAACTAAATCTAATATTACTGGATTGCTGCAAATTGGAGTGAAAATAGAGGGAAAAAAAGTATATGTTGTATATTTTTCTCTATGTTAGCTTTTCCCTGAGGCAGGCCACTGTTACTGACCAAAATATAGCCCTAAATTTACTGCGAGTTCAGTATTTTGTTCAGTATACACATAAACACTTGTGCTAACAAGAGCTTCTTGATATTTTATATTCTCCATTATAGTGAGACTGTAATAAAACTTTACAATGAGCTTATTTGAGACATAAGAAGGAATCTCCATTTCTCCATACCTTACAGAAGTAAATGCAAAGCCTACTTTTATTTAGGTATGGACTCTAAGACTTTTGATACTAGAACATTTTAGGGAATGTTACTCTTAATGGTGTTTGCCAATAACTTTCCTAAAGGGATATACTGTATAGTCTGGCTTTCAAAAATACCATAATCCCCTTGTACATCTTGATCATTCAATATTATAGAGAAAGGGACAGGGTTATCTTGCCTCTATAAGGTAAAGCGGTTTTGTGCCAGACTCATTTATAAATATTTCTCTCTGGATTTTGTTGTTGATCAAATGGAATCCCATGTGACCTGCTATAAGTCAGTTACTGTGTTCTTCTGAAGTAATACAGCTACTAGTGCTATGGTGCTTAATTTGATCATTCTTATTGAACTGCTCACTTTGTATCCACCAATTTTGCCCTATCGCTCGATAAAAATGTTCTCTTTTACTCCTCATAATTACATTACTGATTGGTTCCAGGAATGTTATTGGTAAACATTACAAGCATCGGAATGCTGTCCACACAGAGGAGAGACTCAGCACAATGCAGTTGGAGTCAGTCGATATGTTTCTGCTTTAACAAAACACCTTTTAGCAATGAATTGTACCCCGGAGGCAAAAGCTGGAGCAAAAGTGCACCCCATGGTGCTTATTTATAGATCACTAGTGTCCAGGGTCTTCACCCAACACGTAGCACCAGTTTGCAAATGAATGATTACTGCACTAATGCAGGCACACAAAATATAGAAACCTGCAGCAATTTGGACTAAATTGTGCAAATAACATTTGTGCATGTTGTTTGCACTTTGAATCCTGCATTAACTGCTTTAATATTACTATTGTGCATACAAATGTTTGGTCTATATATACACATGCATGACCCAAATGATGCCTCTGTAAATAAAAAGCTTGTACCTATGTGACAAATACACAAAATATATGAAAATATATGAGTTTCTTTACTGCAGAAGTAAAGTGTAGCCAAGTACAAAGAGAAAACTAACACCACCTACGAAGGCTTTTTCTAATGGAAGTCATTTACAGTGAAATTAATGAAGACAATATACAAAGGGAAAGTTGGCAGAATTACAAAATAAAGATTTATTTTTAGACTCTGTTTTGTGTTAGAATCTGTTTTGTTGTTAAAGAACAAAGGCAAGCATCGTTTTAAAGGTAAACAGAGAGATATGGGTGTGGAAGAAAGAGGATAATAGAGTAGAAGAAGCAAGATAAATGAGAGGGGCACAGAGAGAAGCCATTAAAGGAACAGTAACACCAAAAAATGAAAGTGTTTTAAAGTAATGAAAATATCATGTCCTGTTGCCCTGCACTGGTAAAACTGATCAGAAACACTACTACATTTTATATACAGTAAACAAGCTGCTTGTGTAGCAATGGCAGACATTAAAAAAAGGTTATATGGCACAGGTTAAATAGTGGATAACATCATTATGTTCTACAGAGCTTATCTGATGTCTAACTTGAGCCTTTTTTGAATGGCTGCCCCCATTGCTACACAGCAGCTTATTTATATAAACAATAGCAGTGCTTCAAAACATCAGTTTTACCAGTGCAGCGCAACACTGCATTATATTTGTATTACTTTAATTTTTTGATGTTATTGTTCCTTTAATGAGCCTCTTTATACCTTTTCCCTTTGCGTCTGTCTAATAAAAATATGAATAGTTTAGAACAGATTCATAGTCCTCCTTTTTTGTATTCCTGGCATCTATGAATGGGTTACCACTTGCAGTTTTAGCTTTGCCTAAGTTACAAAAGTTGTGCTCAGGGCAGGACACTTAGCACCCAGTTACATTACCCAGCATGCCAGAAAAGATTTGTATCCCTGCGCTAGAATCTATTCAAACATTCGAACCAATGCAATCATGAAAAAAAGTGGAGATGAAGATACACAATGCCAAGTTATTACAGGAAGTAACATTCAATATATTTACATCATATACTTACTGTTCATGTTATAAAGGTTGCCGTCTGGCACAGTGCTGGTGTCTGTGGATGTCACATTAGAGGAGAACTGGTATGCTGAGACCTGAGGGCTGCCTAAAACAACAAAAATACATTTTATATTTACTTTAGATGCAGACAGACAAAAGAAAATAACCGTAAGTGTTAAGTATGGGTCTGATCTTGTATGACGTTAAGAGAACAAAGAGGAGGGGAAGCCCAGGGAGCGGGCCTGTGCTGGAAAGAACTGGAAGTAATTGCAAGCTAGAGCCTGCACTGCCTGTTATGACTCATTTTGTAGGTAATCTGCCTGCAGGCACTGCTGCGTGCTGTGCAACCTTTATCCCAACAAATAAGCCACATAGCACAGAAATACTGAGATTCTCAAGAATTTCAAGCAAAATTAGTAAAGGTGAAAGGGAACGGTTTTTAACTAGCTAGTGCATTTCCTCTCTTATTGTCCAAGCTGTGTTGGCAGTTTCTTAGCATTGCTCCTCACTGTGCAATCACTGCTTTTCGCATAAATTGTAATGTAAATACATTTTTCTTCCTTTTTTAATGAAATCTTTTCCATTGCAGAAATAAATGTACTAGATATGGTTACAGCCAAGTGAACAGGATAATGAACTTCATCTTGAGTGTGCCATCTACCCGTTCAGCTGTTTATGAGATATCTAGTGTTGCAGTGAATATGTCCAAATTTCTGATAACTGGTTCCTGTCCATTCCATGGGGTAAATTTACTAAGCAGCGAAAATTCACCAGTGACGGCTTTGCAGCCATCACAACACTTCGCCAGGCGAAAATTCGCTCCGACAACGCAAATTTACTAAGGTGCATCGTTTCGTCCCGGGCAAATAAACGCTGGTGAATTTTTGCTAGTGTGAGCAAATCAAAGTGAAGATGTGCTAGCGTTCAATTCTGCCAAGCGCAACTTCATTAGAGCTTTTGCGCTCAGGCTAATTTGCAAACGGCAGAAAAATTTAAAGTTAAATGCACCTCTTTATGTTACATGCTTCATTGAATACATTACATTTACACTGATAACTACACATGCCAAGGGAACCCTAATAAAGTCAATTGAGTTGTTATAATGCCCTATATATAAGCCCAGTGTAAAATAATGTATGTAATAAAATGTATGGGGGAAACGGGTTACACAAAAAAACATTTTAAATACTTTTGCAGCCTATCACCCTGAAAAAAGGGTTAGAAGTTTTTCCACTCAAAAAATATGATGTAAGTAACTGGAGATTGAGGAAGTCTATGCCTGTTCTGAGCTGGCGGAGTAACGTCCATTCGCCAGAGCAAAAAGTCACCTGGCGTTAGAGTGCGAATCACTGCTAGCGAAATGATGCCTGCACCTGTTATTAAAGTCCCTGAAGGTGGTAACACAAGTGAATAGTAAGCGTTAGTCACTTTGCCATTTAATAAATCTGCCCCCATGTGTCTGTTTAATACATGAGTAGAAAATTTCACTGGCACACAGGTTAATACGAGCAGGGACAAGCCCTTGCTAATTTTATTTTGCGAAGGTGCAACGTTTCGGGGTGAAACCCCTTTGTCAAGCATTTGACAATACATGAGACATCACACCTTTTCTTCACTTTTTATACAGTTTAAAATGATATAACTTATTTTATGAATTTGTATCCGTATCAAGTTTTAGTGTAGGGCATGAGAGGTCATTTTGCAAGACCCATAAGGGGTGCTGTTTGAAGTACAAAGAACATATAACCAGTAATATTTAACTTGCAGGCCCTACAACTGCTGTTGAGCTGCAAAGCACAGGGGCTGATCAAAGGCCAAAAGGCTGATGGGGTGAAAGTTGGGAGTTGTAGATCAATAGCAGCCTTAGGGTATCAGGGCCTACTATATCTGTTAGAAGCCATTTTGATAAATCCACTAGCAGTCTTTGTTAAGCAATTGTTTCCTAACAGAGCGTGAGGTGTTTTCACTCTGCTGCTTAGCCGATAAGGTTTTAGATAATCTGGAAAAACTTACATTCAGACACTTTTATTTCTTAGAATACCTTTAAATTCCACCCATTTGCACATTGCAATTCATATGCCCGTGCCAAAATAATTCAGTCGTTGTAAAATTGCACGAGCAAAAGAGAGCAGAAAGTATACCTTTTTGTGTAAACATGGAATTCATTGATGTAGCAGAACTGTCAGTTAAGTTCCGTCCAGCAGCGGGCGATTGGAACGATGGCCGGCCACCTCCTACACACAAGGCACACAACAGTTCATTAATGTCAATCAAAATGTTGTTTTGATGCAAATGTTTATTTCATTACCAGCAGTTCCTATTAATTCACTTGCTGGTATTCCCTGGTACAAACATTCTCAAGCTTATGAAACAAGTATTGGTGCCAAGTTCCACAAATATAGCCAGTAATGCTATGAATGAGGCTTTTTTTATATCACTTTTTATAAGGTTATGTAGGATATATGTCAAAGAGGATGTTATCGAAAGGATTCAATTACCATAATTTCTCTTTCTCTGTTCTCCACTCTCTTCTTCCCTCTTCATTTGTTTTTCCTTTAGATTTCTTTTCCTATACTGTTTTCTTTTCATTATTTATACTGTTTTTAATTGCCCTTTACACCACCTTTTTTCCCAATGTCATTCTACAAACTCCATTTCAAGTACAAATGGTTTAGAAATGAAATCATTTGTAAATGGAATGTGCGGGTTATCAATTCTGATTCTTCTGATACAAATCTCATCGTGGTCCACCATTAAAGGGGCAATACACTTCCTTTTTACATGAGTTCAATGATAAGGGCTTGTTCTGAGCATACTGAGCATACATTCTTGAGCTGCATAATGCAAACAAGCTACTCCATGTTTGGTCCTGTGAGTTAGATTATTATAGAACAAAGATAAACCCCCTGCATAAATTTCTTCTAATTATTTATGCACTGGTAATCATAAGGGGGGAAATTTACTAAAGGGCGAAGTAGCTAACACTGGCGAAAATTCGCCAGCGTGACATCATTTCGGAATTTCACCGATTTACTAACGGTAGCTGGCATAATTTTGCTGGCGTAATTTCGTCAAGGAGATAGACTCTGGCGCAACTTCGCACTCTAACGGCAGACGAAATTTTCGGTCTGGCGAAAGAGCGTTACTATGCAAATTCACTACGTTTTTGATTTTACTGACCGTTACATCTTTAGCCAGAAAAACACTGGTGTTTTTTCCTATTTAAAGGGGGATAGACTGAAAAAGATCACACTTTTTTTTGGGGTACCCTCCTTCCCGCCTACATTTGCTAACATATGACACCTAAACTATACTGTTGGCACATGTTTAGGGCATTATAACAACTTTATATAATTTTATTAAGGTTCCCTGGCCTTGTGTAGTGTAATGTATTTGCTGCAGCATATACGGCCATTGTACTTTAACTGCACGCCGTATGCTAATTAGCCAACGCTAGCGTAACTTCGAACTGCTGAGCGTAATTTCGCCAGCGTTAGGTACCCTGTGCGCAGCTTCGAATCTTTGTGAATTAGCGCTGTCCAGGCGAATTTACGCCTGCCAAAGTGTTGCGATAAGCGCAAAGTTATTGCTGGCGAATTTTTGCCGGTTAGTGAATTTGCCCCATAGTGTTTATGCACCTTTCTACATAAGCTGAACTGAATGAGCTCATTTTAAAAATGGGGTATTTCTTCTCTTTAAATGCATCTACTTTTTTGTCGATGACTGAAAATATTTGTTGCGTCCAAAACAACCTTAACAACTACAGTATATAGCAACACTACATGTATTATATGCAGTAAATAATAACATGGGCATCTAGTAACAAAAAACATCTTAAACTATTTATTGTGTTAACTGTAAACTGCAACAAATGTCAAAGTTTACTTAACGACAAAAATAAAACTGAGCTTTAAAAGGACCTGCAGAAAATGTTTGAATTATCCATTGACTTACAGTACTCCTGTCCGTATCAAGGTTAGAAAGTCTTTATTTTCAACACCTTTGTCATTTACTGTGGAAACTGTATAATTATATTTAACAGTAACCTACTATTACCCTTTGTATTCTGGACTCTCATTGTTTTGTGGGTTCAGCAGCATAGTGGGGAAAAAAAGATTGCTGCAGCGGAAATGTAATTAAAGTCATAAGCAAATTAAAAATGTGCGTAATAACTAATGCAAATGTATAATTTGACAGTTATTATATTGTACGGTTTTATTGGGCAGAGTTTTTTTTTTTAAACACCTGTTTTAAGTTGGAGAATTTTTCCAGTAAGAAATGTTATCACATATATTGAGCACTGGTGCAAATTTTAAAGCATTTCCACATTTGACAAATAGTTACGATTAGTTACAGAACACCAGACACAGGGGCAGATTTATTAAGGGTCGAATTGAAAATTCAAATTTTCAAATTTTTTTTATGGTCTAAACCTTAAAATTCGACAAGTGAATTGTCCAAACTCAATTCAAATTTTAAAAAAAAAGTTCAAATTCGATTTTTGAGATTTATCGAACCCTTTAAGAATTCGAATTCGACTATTCGCCACCTAAATCCTGCCGTATTCATGTATAAGTCAATGGGAGAGGTCCAGATGTTACTAGCCTTCCTGACATTCAAGTTTTTTTCAGAGAAAAAACTCTCTGGTCGAATTTGATTAGAATTCGATTAGAGTTTTTGGAGTTTTTTTAGATATTTGATTTTTTAAATAAATATCCATGTAGTCAGCGAAGAAGCACGCACTCCAAGGGCCAATAATTGTGATTAAAAGCTTTTATTCAAACAGCTAAAACAATAGAGGTTCTATTGTTTTAGCTGTTTGAATAAAAGCTTTTAATCACAATTATTGGCCCTTGGAGTGCGTGCTTCTTCGCTGACTACATTGAGTTACTCCCCCAGCTACGGGTTTGGGGCGCTGCACCCGGGCCATCAAGCTTCTTCGGTGAGTTTCTATGCATACAAGATTGCCGAGATTTATACTGTTTGTGCCGTACACTGGTTAAAGCTACACCCTACAAACGAGAGACCCAGGGTTTTTACACCTGGGTCTGGCTCTGTGCTGGGTGAGCTATTAAGTGAATTTATTCACTTTATTTATTGATTGATTTATTTCCATTTACTTTGGGGACTGAGCCGATAATTTTTTCTAAGTATTAAATAAATATCCCCCCAATTGAATTTCAAGGAAAATTGAATTTTGACCCATGATAAATCTGCCTCCCTGTAGACTGTATGATTCTGGTGTTGCTCCATAGTGCGTGCATTGATGAATCTTTAAAAAGAGGAAATTACCTTTCATATTAAAAAGTGCACCAAACCTTCCATAGTCAGAAGTCGGGGCCCAGTCTGTTGTAAGGTCTTTCATCATGTACCTATTCTCGACTGCAATGAAATAACAGTGAGATTAGAACATTTATTGCCATACACAATGGAAACTGTAATCAGAGAATATATGAGGGATGAGTTTGTATAGATCAGTCATACTGTAGAATTTGTTTAAAATACTTGGCTTTATGTTCTGCTTGCCTTCATCCAAGGCAAGCAGATTGACTTAATGGGGCTCATTTATCAACACTGGGCAAATTTGCCCATGGGCTGTTACCTATAGCAACCAATCAGTGATCAGCTTTTTAAAGCCAGCTGCAAGAAGAACAATGAATGCAGCAATCTGATTGGTTGCTATAGGTAACAGCCCATGGGCAAATTTGCCCAGTGTTGATAAATGAGCCCCATTAAGTCAATCTCAACTACAAATGAAAAGAAAAGAAGCTGGAATCCAAGCAGGGGTGATTGTGCGCCCCATTTAGCCTGATACAGTCCTCCGAAGTCTGTGAAGAGCGGCAATATCCCTAGTGCAGAGAGTGTATTTGCAGTCTGTGTATTAGAAGCCTGAATTTACAGTTTTAAAAATAATAATATCATTGAATAATAAATCATTGATATATCATCAATAAATGACAACAACATAAAATTGTTATTAATAAGAAGTATAATGTCACATCTGTGACCCTATTCATGAACATTTTTCCAACTATACCCACATTTCAAAAATTCAGAAAAATCTGATTGTTTAGGTATATTTTGACTAATATTTATACTATAATTTGATCAAACTACTCACACCTCACACATCTGATGATCTTCTTGTGGACAAAATTGAATAAACTGTTTATTGTAGGGTCCTGTATAGGCTAAAATGTTTGTGAGCTAAATGTTTGTGAGCTAATCACTTGATAAATAGGCAACAAAGTTACATTTGGAAGAATGTTCATTGCAGGATAGTTTAATAGTATAAACATTATTTGTTTATTACAATAACTCTAGTTTCTTACTTATCTGTGAGCTGCCTATCTCTCTTTAATTTCTGAAGACCAAGAATTCTCATTTTGTTAACTGTATGAAAACTTTGTTCTAAAGTGCCTTATGTTTCACTTTTGTTCCAACTTTCAGTGTTGTTTGTTTTTATGAAACATTATATTGTGTATATGGCTCTGGAAAGGCCCACATTTTATCAATAAGTTTAAATTATAATTAGCCAGTCCTTAGATGCTGTATTAGAATTTTGTACGCAATTTCCACCATGACACAAATAATAACTACAAACAAATGTCTATAGATGCAAAAATATGCAAAATCACTACGGTCAAATCAGGTCACAGTTTAATTTCCAAGAACAATATTGCAAATGCCTGTGAAAAATCGGTTTAATTTCTGGTGTTTTCCAAAAAGGGAGGTGACTTGGTTAATAACGAAACAGCATGCCAAGGAAATAACTGCTAGCGTTAACATAAATTTTAGAAAAAGCAATTAAGTCCCCCACATGCCACCTATGTTCTGTGCAATATCCTGAGAAATTGAGAACAGCAGATTTAAATAGCTGTTTATCACTGGCAAAAGAACATATTTTCAGTGTTCTACACACACATTGATGAGCATATACTGTACAAAGCTGGATTCATTAAATATGACCTATAAAGGCCTGTGTGGTTCAAGGGCTCAAAGCCTTTACATGTCACTCCCCCGCTAGTATTTATTTGGTGGGGCTATATATTTCTAAGCATAAATATGCTGCTACTGGAGAGCAACAGAGAAGCAATAACTGTGTAGTAACTGATGAAGAGGGAACAGCAGACCATTAACAGAAATTATGGTCGACGTTTACACCCCTACAGCTACATAAAGGGGCGCACTAAGAAATATTCAGTGCAATGGTGATTCTGGCCTTTAATACTTACGCACAGGGATATATTCTAAACATGTCCATATAGTAAATATAAAATGCACTATTAGTGTCATTTTAACCATATTTTGTCCCTACATGCTTGTCACCAAATTTGGTGGGTAATTGCTTGGATTTGCTGTTTTTGCTTCTTAAATGATTGGTTTACATAGGGCTTTCTCAAAATTCCTGGTTTTATTGTTTTCCTCATCATGGTAGGTTAGTCGCCCAGCAACAAATCTCATCTTAGATTCTTAGACTAAGGGCAGAGACACACGATGCTATTTCGGGAGATTTGTCGCCCAGCGACAAATCGCTTTTTCTTCGGGCAACTAATCTCCCCGAACTGCCTTCTCACCAGCTAGAATGTAAATCTAGCGGGATGGCACTCATCGCTTCGGCTTTCCGAAGTCAGCCAAAGTTTCCTTTCGGGCGACTTTGGAAAATGAAGCATTCCAAGTACCATCCCGCCAGCGTTTTACATTCTAGCGGGCGGGAAGATTAGTCACCCAAAGAAGAAGCGATTTGTTGCTGGGCGACTAACCTCCCGATATAGAAGCGTGTGTCTCTGCCCTTAAAGTCATTAACTGATTTTTGTTTATGGTTTCTTACCATTCTTTTCAACCAAGTTCTTTGGTCCCTCATTCTTGCTGTATTTCTCAACATGCTTCCTGCCGTTTGTCACTAGTTCCTCTTTCAAACTGCCCATGGCTTGGGTCACCTTTTCTCCATCCAATGTCACTGTGTATGTAGGCAATGGAGGGATTGGGGGAGCATTTCTGATCACCACCTGAAACTCCTGTAGAAAGTTAAAATATTTAGAATATTAGCAAAATGATGATGATGATGGCTATAAATTTGCGAGAGAGAAAACAGAATGTCAATCTTAAAGCCCTCCTGAGATCCTCTAACAGAAGCTCTTTTTGATGTGATGAGAATGGCCTACAAGATTCTTGTTAATGTCACTTTCCTCTATTGAAAATGTCATTGCCTTCTTTTTTGGCAAAAATGCAATAGCCTTAAGCCTGAAAAAAAAATGAAGCTAGGCCACATTCAGGTTATTAAGAAATTTTCCTGCGATATGCTTGGTCTAGTGTTTTCTTCTGAGTAACTTCTTTATAACTCAAGTCTACAGTTATGCATCTTATTCTTACATTGGTAATGGCACAATGATACCTTCTGTGGTGCCTAGAGGGATATAATAATAGCAAAATTACATTCGAACTTGGAAGACGTTTTTTTTCAGTTAGTAGCAATAATAAAGCAAACCATCAGCTGTGCATACAGTACATTTATACTCCTTTAAAGAATAAGAAAATGTTTAAATACATTTTTCTACACTTTACAAAGAAGCAGAACGTTTAGGTTCATTGGATCTTTGTCTCACTTCTAGAGAGAGGAAATGTGCTCATTTTCGTTAAAGACACAGGTCCTATCAACAGACCTTTGCATGTTTTTTATCCACAAAGCACAACTGATCTCTCCACCTGAAAAAGTATTTGAAAGGTAATAGCACTTTGTGTGATATAGCAAGGTGTTCAGGCACCAAGCTGTGAGACTTTGCTGCAGACTTCTAGTGCAGACCGACATATTTATACAATTTGTTCTAACCTTTTGGAGTATCAGCTTTGAAATGCCATGAGATGAAACGATTCAGGAAAAGCACTGGATAATAACCTTAAGGGAGGAATATTAATAAACACCGAGCATCTATTTACAAGAGAAACTAGATTGTTGGCTATTCTCCAGAACTGTAACATTTGAAAGAGTGATTACTTTGAGGGCAAAGTGTAATTTTGGCATAGTGAAAAAATTAAAAGGGTGACTCCCTCTAAAGGCACAAAGTATTTGTAGAAGTGAAAGCTTTTAATTGATGAGTCCTACACAAAGGTCCTATTGAACTTAAAGAAGTGAAGTAGCAGTGGACAAACTCGTTTTCTGGTATGACAGATATAAGCTATAATACATTTAATAAATCATATTAAGGCCCATATATGACGTCTGTGCATGTTTTTTTAGGCATAAGTGTGCTGCATCTATTTCACCTTCAAGGTGACAGTAGTACCCCTGTGTCAGCAGAGTGAAGTAACCCATAGAAACCAAATAACTGTTTGCTTTCATAGAGCTGACCAACACATACTGCCTGCTAATTGGTTGCTATGAGTTACTACCTGATGCAAACTTTGCACCTTTTATTACATTACACTGATTAAAACCAGATGTTTGTTTCAGCAGACCAGTAAATGCTACTTGTGTTTCAGGATAATTCAGATAAACACTTGGAAAATGATCATAGAAACCTTTTATATGTAAACGCTAATTACTGGATTGTCTGAAACAAATTAAAATTATTTGCAGCTTAAATGGTAATTTTCCTTTTTATACATTTCTATGGGTTTTGCTATTATCTTTTCCATGTTACCCTACCTGCAAAAACAGTACAGCATCAGTGGTACGAAGAAGTGTATCTCCATCATGTTGCTTATCTTGCAGCTGATCGCGTTTCACTTGTAGGTCACCCACTATCTGCTCAACAAGGTCTATTGCATTCCTTTCTTTTTGCTCCAGCTGAGCCTTCACCTCCTCCTGTTGTCTTTGAAGCTCTCTTATTAAATCTTTGAAGCAGTGATCCACAGCTGACTTTTGGTTGGTTGTAAAATTCTGAAATAAAAGCATAATTTGAGCCATAGGCATGATGTTCTTTCAAATCAGACCTGTCATGTATATCTGTTGGTAATAGGTTATAAAGTAAAAGGTATGTTTAAGTTATATTTGTGAATGTTTACTGGTAATAAACATACCTGATTGCACACAATAAAAAAAAACAAAACATGCTACCCATACAAGTAAATTCACAAAATGCCTTAGGCACACAATAAAATGCTAATACCCCACCCTTAAATTTTTCCATTGTGAAGTGATGGCTTTGGGGATCTGGGAGGAAAATCAAGTTCCAGATTCCATCACTTCACAATTGAACAATGGTACAAAGATAACTATCACGGTTACCTTTCAATCTTTGGAATCAGGTATGTTTGTGTAGGAACAAAATACATTTAAATAAAATTAGATTTATTTCTAGCAGGTCTAGGAGCAATGGCACACAGGCCATTTTGATGACTCCGATAAATCCCCAGCACCTTTTATGGAGAGGGCAGGAAGATGTTCACTGCTTCTGCAATACTGTAAAGACTGCTGATCTGGAACAACCTCTTTGTAAAGGCAATGGCACACAGAACATTTTGTCTCCCAAATAAAATCTTGCCTACCATGGGAGAAAAATATGTTCCTTGTTTCCTTTCCACCAGCTAAAATGCAAATTGCTGATAAGGAAACATATGCAGCCTTTACAGTTCTGTATAAGCAGTAAACATCTTTGTGGCCCCCCAAAAGGTGCTGCGGCATTAGGTGGGGTGTATTTTTGAGAAGTTGAGTTGGGTGTTTATCACATTACAGTTGAAGGCTTGTCAGAGTGCCGAGAGGGCTGATATTAAAATGCCCTTCCATTTCCTGATCAGTTAAAGTTAGGCTGGTAGCTCTCTGGGTTGCTCCAAGGGTGGGTTTCCACAATGAAGGTGACCTTGCTTTCATTTGCCAATTGAGTGCAGCGCTAGGCGGCTAGCAAGAATTCCTGTAATTATGTTTCATAGGGGCAAATTCACTAAGCGCCTAACGCTAGCGTCAATTCGCTAGCGTTACTCATTTTCGTTACTTCGCAAATTCACTAACGAACGCTGGCGTACATTCGCTTGTGTTACTTCGCACACTTACGCCTGGCGAATTCGCGCAATGGATGTAACTACGCAAATTCACTAACGCACGCATTGAACTGAACGCTACCTTTTTATGTTAGACTTCCTTCGCCACCTCAGACCAGGCGAAGCGCAATAGAGTAGATAGGGATTGCTTCAAAAAAAGTTCAAATTTTTTCTAAGTCCCAAAAAACACTGGCGTTTTTTCTATATTATGGGTGATAGGCTGAAAAAGATCGAAACATTTTTTGGGGCTCCCCTCCTTCCCCCCTACATTTCCAAACTCATGGCAACTTAACTATACAGTGGGCACATGTGTAGGGCAAAATAAAAATTTTATTTGATGTTTTGAAGGTTTCCCAGGCATTTGTAGTGCTGCTACATATTCCTCCATTGAAATTTGAATTTGGTGCCGTATGCAAATTAACCATTGCTAGCGTAACTTCGCTTCGCTTAGCGAATCAACGCTAGTGCAACTTCGCAACCTTACGCTACCCCTGATCGCAACTTCGGATTTTAGTGAATTTGCGCAGCGCTAGCGCAACTACGCCTGGCGAAGTGTGGCGAAGTTACGCCTGGCGCAACTACGAATCTTAGTGAATTTGCCCCATAGTGTTTTAAGCTTGTATTTTCCCGTTTATTTGACAACCTTGTATTAATAAAGATGTGGCCTTTTCATATGCATCCTGGACTCCTGTTGTGCTTTTTTTCTGGTGTATGGGCTTAGGACATTGGGCAGGGGAGGGGTGGCAGTTAGGAGATAAGTTAGGGAAGGCAAATACATTGTCACTGCCCTAGCCATTAAGATAACTGTGAGCCACCACCATCCAGTTGTATCACAGTTGATTGATTTATATCAAAAGTGCTCAAAAAAATCCATCCATGTATTGGAGATCATTAGCAATCTCAAGCAATTTAGCCTGAGTGATAAATGACCGGAGTGGTGCAATTTGACCACCTCATATGTGTAGAGAAAGAAACAACACATAATAATTGTAGTTTGGCCTTTGGATCACCTCTGCAACACAGCACGCAATTCTCTTTTAGAAATTCATGCTGAATGACAATTGAGAAAATCACACAAATACCTGAAAACAATAAAATGTGTTCTGCTGTATAATAAGCATACATACTGTACATCTAATGCGTTTGATTTTGTTAGTGTATAGGAAAATTTAAGTTTATACAGTATTTGTGAGGATTCTGAAATGAGTGGTATTTAATGTTTACATTGCATTACAAGTCAATTTTAGCTGCAGCTAGCAAAATGAAAGTCAAATCTAAAGCTCGATTGACTGGGCAAATGGAGATCTGATCCACATTCTCATTTAAATTTGTGATTACCCTTTTGAACTGTCATAAAATCCAATATTGTGCTTAAAATGAATATGGGAAACTCCTGCAAAGTGCACAGAATATTTCCTCCTACTTTACTCTATTTTCATTTACAGAGACCCCGGAGGTGAGAGTAGCACTTAGTGGAGCAAAAGCCCACCCTTATTGCTCATTTAAAAGCACTTGCATCAAAGTTTGACTGTACTCTACACCTTGTGCTGGATTGGAAATCCTCTGTGCTCAGAAATAACTATTGACATGGCATAAGTAATCATGTGATCATTTGCAAAACACAGCTTCTCTTGTCTTGTAGAATGCCTGGAATGTTTCATGAACAACATAGAAAAATATAACTTTATCATAGTTGTACCTTTAAGGTATTGAAGGAATATTGATTTAGAAATTTACAGATCCTGTTAAAGGTGAAATGACTCTCAAAAAAGAATTGTATTAAAAATGTAAATCTGTAGAAATAAGTCAAATCAACAGGACTTGCTGTGTTTTTCACCAGTCATCCATCTGGCTTTCTGAATTCAGAACAACTTGTAAATAGGATCTTTCTTCTGCAATATATCCTCTGGAATGTTGCTCCAATCAGCATAATCGGTTTATCATAATCTGTAAGGATGTCATGAAGTTAGGTGTTGATTGTATTAGCATGACAGGAGCTTTGAGGTGTTTTAAACCTTCCAGGGAGAGGTGCCAAAACAGCATTGTATGTGGCAGACAATAGATGTCTATTCAAACTTGATTTTTCAGTTTTTATATATATCTTCTTTAACACATCTTTTGAAGCAGTCACTCTCCCAGTCTAGAATCTGGACTTGGCAGTCTTCAAATATAAATCAGAGCACTCCTCACTGCACCACACTGCATACACAATGTTACTCTTCTTGTGCTCTGGGGTTGGGTCCTTTGGTTGAACTAGTTGTTGCCTCAGTGTGTTGCTGGGTTTAAAGCAGATAGGGATGTGCTGTTTATTAAAAATCCTACTAAGTTTTTCCGACACCGCAGCTACATATGGGAAGGTTTAATAACACATCAAAGCTCCAATCATGCTAATACATTCAACACCTAACTTCATGAAATAGTTGCGGATTATGATAAACAGATTGTGCTGATTGGAGCAACATTCCAGAGTATATATTGCCGAAGAAAGATCATATTTACAAGTTATTCTGAATTGAGAAAGCCAGATGGATGTCTAGTGAAAGGACTTCAAGGAAAAAAAACCAAAGCAAGTCCAGTTGATTTGACTTATTTTTACAGATATATCATGACCTGGATGAATGAGAATCTTCACAAACATTCAAAATGTAATACCTACAGTATGTTATAGGCATCTCTACCATCCCAAGTCCACCACAGCCCTTTAACAGTGAATAATAGATCTGGGCCTTCAAATAAGCCCTCAGTAGCTCCCAATATTCTTCTAGCCTGAATCACTGCAATGGACAGCTGAATTGCTGTCAGTTACCTGAGCTCAGGGACAGACCCACTGTATACTGCATACATAAAAAAAGAAACAAAAGTTATGCAATATGGTCTAACAAGATCAGAAAATGGGGACCTTCTCTCAACAACTCTGAAGGCATGGATCATTACTGTCATAGGGCTGCTGAACCCCAGCACTGGTACTGGAAGTTCTGTAAAATACGGCATTTCTACCCATATTCCTTTTTAGAGTACAAGTTGGGAGCAAAGGTGCAATAAGAAAGGTGAAAATGAGTATGAGGGCCTAAACATCATGGTACATGTGAAAATATGTAAAGCTGGCAGTCAACAGCACAGCAATGAAAATAAACAATTCAGTTTAAAAGAAACATCTAACTCCAGTGGCTCCTTGTTTTTATGTAATGACCGACTTGCCTCTCTGATTTCCCTGTGTACAAAACTTCATACATATCTCTTACTCTGTATGCTGCACCTACAAGAACATTATTAGAACATGATCTAACCTTACTGTCAATGCCTTCAAGGCACTTGTCCATTTGAACCCTTTAATTGCAAATTGCTAATTACTGGTTTCCACTCAACAAAATATCTCTACAACAGTCAGACATGAATGTTGTTGCCAGGCTCCCACTGTATTTATAAACAATGGCAAATTTGCACTTGAGTAGTAACCCAAGGCAACCAATCAGATATACAGTATGCTTTCATTATTCTACCTGCAGCTGGTTCAAGGTGCAAATTTGTCCAGTGTTTCTAAATAAGCCCCATAAACCAGAAGTTCTCCAGAGCACTACCCCAGCTTAAGGTATACCTCCATCTGACTTTATAGTATATGCAGAAGCAAGCAAGATTCTTTCATTTTAATATCTATGAAAAGGTCATGGATGCCCATAAAAAATAACCTTTAACTAGTTGTTATAATGTATCAATGTTTTGTAGCAAAATATTTCTTCTTATTTAAAGGACACTAACATCACATATTATGACATTTTATTCTATTATGCAACTTTTAAGAGTGTTCTGTTATTTTCTGGACATTAGAGAATCAGATTTCATATATTGTTATTTATAGCATAAGTTGATTTTGCCTTAGATAAACCTTCTTATGTCTTTTTTTTATTCTTTATTGTTAAATGAGTCATAGGGATTTCAAGCAGCAACACAACATTGTTAATGAACCAGTTACTGGGCAATTGATCACAAATCATCAAGCAGAAAATATGATTTACTCACATGTCATAGAAGCTGATGCTCCAGGTGAGTATTATATTCTGCTGTAAACTGTATTGGTTTCTAAACTGCCATGTTATGAGAATATAAATTAATTACTAATCAGATATGTGTTGTGACTTTTAGTCTCTCTCTCATTTTAAAATATGGGTAAACATTTTATTTTACAGAAATTAAATTTAAAAAAGCAATTCTTCTACACAACAATAGCCATGTTATCTGTGGTTTGACTTTGGTTCTTACCCTTATGCGGTCCTTCTCTTTCTGCCATCTCTCTACTTCATCATCCACATCAAGGATCTGAAGGTGAAGCTGTTCTTGAATTTCCGACAGCTCTGTCTGTGAAGAAGAAAGCAAAGAGAAAACCGGTCATGTCTTTTTATTAGCTAATGAAGGCAGGTTACAGACATAGATATTTGAATGAGATTTGTTTCCTTCCGTGCAAGAAAGATTCTGTATATTATTCTTCCCAGCACCTCCAAAACCAATCTCCTTTAAATCAAGCTAGTTTGACCTGTGATACCTATTTGACAGGCGCACCATGCAGGGAATCAACACAAATACTTAGGCAGCCTCAGTATGAAAGAATTAAAGGGGAACAGGAACTATCATAAACAATCTGCTAAATAGTGTCAGATATTTAATAAATACAGTATGTTTTACAAATAGTTATTTTACTTTCATTCATGTATATATTTTAATATATACTATGTTATAAAATGGCTAATTCTAAGCAACTTTTCAATTGCCCTTCATTCTTCCTTATTATATTTTTTTTTAATTATTTGCCTTCTTCTTCTGACTCTTTCCAGCTTTCAAATGGGGGGTCACTGACCCCATCTAAAAACATGCTCTTAAAGGCTACAAATTTATTGTTATTGCTACTTTTTAGCATCATTCTGTTGAGGCTTTCTCCTATTCATATTCAAATCAATGCATGGCTTGGACTCTAGCAACCCGATTGCTGAAATTGCAGCTGGAGAGCTGCTGAATAAAAAGCTAAGTAATTCAAAAACAACAAATAATAAAAAATGAAAACCAATTGCAAATTGTCTGAGACTATCACTCTTTACATCATACTAAATTTAATAAAAAAGTAGAAAAACCCCTTTAAATAATAGTCCAACCTAATATTTATCTTGCAACTATAACCTGCACATGTGCTACAAGTCACCGGCTTCAGCATGAATCAGCCATTAACAATCATCTACTGACAAAAGGCAGGACTGAGTTGTTTGCAGCAGCAAAAAGTTGTTAAGTTAAGGAAATATAACTACTTATATATGAAATGATATAGAATAATTTGATTGTGTTAAAATTATTATGAAGCATCCACTTGATTTTAAGTATTTAAAATAAAGTTTCTTAGATTATGTTGAACATGCATGTGCTCTACATTGCTAAAGAGGTATAGGCACCTTTAGCATTCTGGATGTTGCGGAACTCCCAAAATTCTTCCATGTAGTTCTGCTACAGAGGGTATCTACAGTATTTGTAGCCTTGTTTTAGTACTTAGATTATTGTCAAAGAAATCCCACACTTTGTATAACCCTCTGCCGGCAGTACATTTGATTATCCGCTTGCATTTATATTCAGTGAACACAGTCTTATTTTATATCCATTCCAAGCAGCAGTAATGTGCTACCCTTTATCATCGTCGCTATTTTATTCCACAAATTGACCGCGGATTTTGACAGCTGAATGACTTGTCTCAGAACTGAACAGCTCTAATTTAATGCCTGTCCTAAAACATTAGAACCTTAGAGAAAAATACCATGTCATTTTTATATGCTGTATGTGCCCTAAACAAAATCATAAAATGGTATCTGGAAATATTCCATTCATTGTATATACAGAGCAGTGTGACTGTAGATGATTGGAAAGGCAATGTTTGCTTAATTAGCACTTTCTCATAAGTCCAGTACTGTGAGATACATTAGTGGCCTAAAAGTATTGAATCCCAGGGCGGCGAAAACATTTACCCTAGGCTCCCTGCATTACAAGAGTCTCCTTAGTGGAAAATATGAGAATTTTTTCAGATTTAGATTTTTTTTTTTTTCAAGCCTGCTGGGGATTCTGATCACAATTTATACACCCAAAGCCCAGCCTTACTGCAATGTGTCTATATCTCTTAGTCCAGCCCTGTAGAAACATAAATGTTTGGGATAATTTATACCAATATTATTTTGCCTAGTTGAGTTTGCATTGGTATCTGTTTAAGACTCCACCCTTGAGTGTAAACATGTCTGATACATGCACGAGCAGATCCTACTTGTCAGAATACGGGCTGGTACTCATGGTGAAATTACACTGGGAGCCATGAAATAGCAGTTGATCACTTCAGGCAAAAATAATAGTTTTTTAGTATGTTCGTGTTAGACTGAGATGTTAGCCTTTGAAATGTATATTCCACTGACACAGCTTTATTTGCTCAGTCTAAGGTTTTATTTATGCTTTCCCATGCACTGGCTTTTATTTAAGGGAACGTATACTGTATGTTAAAGGAGAACTAAACCCTAAAAATTAATGTGGCTAAAAATGCCATGTTTTATATACTGAATTTATTGCACCAGCCTAAAGTTTCAGCTTCTTAATAGCAGCAATGATCCAGGACATCAAACTTGTCACAGGGGGTCACCATCTTGGAAAGTGTCTGTGACACTCACATGCTCAGTGGGTTCTGAGCAGCTGTTGAGAAGTTAAGCTTAAGGGTTGTCAACAATTATCAAGCAGAACATGAGGTTTGTCTGTAATATAAGCTGATGTTATGGGGCGGAATATTAAATCCTGATGCTAGTTGCATTGGTTTCTGTGCTGTCATGTAGTAATTATCTGTATTAATTACTAATCAGCCTTAAACTGTTTATGTTATGTTATAAACTGGCTAATTATAAGCAACTTTTCAACTGGTCTTCATTTTATCTTATAGTTTTTTAATTATTTGCCTCCTTCTTCTGACTCTTTCCAGCCTTCAAATGGGGGTCACAAACCCCATCTAAAAAACAAATGCTCTGCAAGGCTACAGATTTATTGTTTTTGCCACTGTTTGTTACTCATCTTTCTATTCAGGCCCTCTCCTATTCATATTCCAGTCTCTTCAAATCAATGCATGGTTGCTATGGTAATTTTGGACCCTAGCAACCAGATTGCTAAAATTGCTGCTGCTGAATTAAAAAAACAAAATTCCTGAGGTGTGGTGGTATCAATGTTTGAATAGCTTTAAGACTTATGTCCCATCTAGGGAGTAGTTTCTGCTACAACTATTGCTTGTGCAAAACTCAGCGCCAGTAAAATAACTTCCAATCTGAGATTTACTTTCATTATTCTAACCTCAGCAGACGGATGAAAACGAATTGCTCATCATTATGGCCTACTACACTGAGGCAGCTTGCATGATATTAGTAAATAAGTCACAGTGGCTCTTTCAGCTGATCACACATTATAATGTCAGCACTCACCTTCTTTCAACTACTGCATACTTACTACTTGCTGGGGAGCATGGTTAGTTAGATAAAGAGTAAGCAATACAAGCATACAAATGCCTCAAATTGTTGAGTCAGTTAGGCCTTTATAGAAGCCAGGGAAATAATTTAACATTCAACCCATTCCATTAAATATATACAAGGGACATTAAAAAAATAATGATAAGTCCCTTCAAGAGATGTTTGTGTGTCTGCTCTGCATTGGGATATTTTGTAAAGCAATTCTTTATGTGTCTGGCCCAGGCAGATAGCTGTTACTTGTCACTCTAGGCTGGAAAACACAGTTTAATGCTCACAAATGCTTGTTATTAACTAGTACATTTACAGTTATTCAGCCCGGTGTTAATATACCCTGTCTGCATAGCGTGTAATGTCATTTGTAATTGAGTGACAAAACAGGAGGGAACTGATTTATGGGAATCAGTGATGCCCAAATTGTAATATTCTAACTTCTAATACTATCCTGCCATAGTAAAAGGAAGAAGCCTGGGTTTATTATGCATGGATGATAAACTGGCAGGCCTCTATAAAATGGAAAAAGGTCTCACGGAAAAACTGTAATACTTCATGGGAAGAATTTTCTATAAAAGACGCTTAAGAGCTGGGGTGGGCAAGGCAGTTGCTTCATACAAACTAGTATGTCTTATGGTAACACTATACCATGTAAAAATACATTAAAAGGGGGTTACAAAAATTGTGGTGTGCACTATTATGCTGGAGTTCTGTCGTGGGTAAAAAACATGATGGATTGCATAGAGGCCATCCCCCATATGTAATAAAAGGCATTAAGTTTGCCCAGGAGCAGTAACCCATAGCAACCAATCAGCAGGTAGCACTTACTGGTCACCTGTTTAAAAGCAATTGTCTTATTGGTTGGTATTGGTTACTGCTCCTAGGCAAACTTAATTCCTTTTATTACATATGGGCGATGGGCTCTATTTCTATACAATCCATCATGTTTTTACCCATTCAGCATAATAGTGCACACCACAATTTACCAATGCAGATGCATCAGTCAATAGCACCATTCCTAGTTGCATGTGTAGGTGCAGCATACAAAAGGGGCCCCTTCATTCCTTGCATCCATTCAACCTGCACTTCGCAACTTGCACTTTATTAAGAATCATGAATAAAGTGCAAAACATTTAATCTAATAAAGAGGGTTGAAACATGCTGGAATTTGTAGTTCACCAATGTTAGGGATGAATTTTTAAAATAGCATTACTTGATTAAAAAAACTTTTGGGTTCAATAAACTCAAGAAAACTGCTCTTTGCATATCCTGCTCCCAGTACTTTAATCCTGCTTCCAGAGATAGAAGCATAAATGCATGTTTTTCTAGTAAAACACCGAAACCAGCACTATTTCCCACTGGTGAATAATATTATTGTATTTAATTGCAGTATATATTGGACAGAATTGCAGAGTAGCCTTTCTGTTAGGTAGCAACATTGGTAGGCAGGACACAACATTTCTCTCCATAATATGTAGAGTTAGCAGGATAAAGAACAATGTAGAGTTTCATGGAGGCATTACGTGCCCTTTAAGATATATGATTTGAGAATATATTTTGTTTATTATTATTTAGCAGACAACCTGCAAATTTTCTGTTGTTCCTTATCATCCTTCATACAGGAGGTTAGGATTGTAGTGGCATTCTGGATTCCTTATAGAGCTGTTAAAGAGGAGGCTGACCTTTAAGTTAACTTTTAGTATGTTATAGAATGGCTACTTCTAAGCAACTTTTCAACTGGCCTTCAGATTTTCTTGTTTTTTTATATAGTTTTTTAATTATTTTTCTCCTTCCTGTGACTCTTTCCAGCTTTCACACTGGGTCACTGACCCCATCTAAAAATGCTCTGTTAGGCTACAGATTTTTTCACATCGCTACTTTTTATTACTTATCCTTATATTCAGGCCCTCTCCTATTCATATTCCAGTCTCTTATTCAAATCAAAGGTCCAAATTCCCTAGTAACCAGATTGCTGAAACTGCAAACTGGAGAGCTGCTGGATAACTCAGAAACCACAAAAAAAAATAAAGAATTTACAGATGAAGCCACTTGGATTTGTGAGTTAAATGCGTCATGACTCGGGCTTAATTGAAGAAACTGTGTTATCTAAAGTCATCTTAACTCATTTAATGCATTTTACCTTTTCATTAGCATACCAAAGCACCATTGTTCACAATGGTGAATGCTTTAATTAGATGGGATGTTGTGACACAACTTTCTGTGTTAAGTGGGATAAATGCGATATCTGTGTTTAGTTATTCTGTGTCAAACACACAAACCAAAGTGGCTGCATCTGTAATATCACACTCTACATTATACTGAAAGTTACTTTTAAACAGCACGCATTATGGGAAAATGCAAATGTGCATTACTCTTATTGCCATTTTATTTGAGCTATACAGATATCATTACAAGGTTAGTAGAGATCTCACTTTTTTTGTATTTGCCACTTTTAATAGCTCTTCTGGGTTTTTGTATAGTTATTTGATATATTTAACCGTTTCATACTGTACAATCACAGATATATTTCTACTCAGCAAAGATTTCTGTTAGTACAGCAATTAGACTGTCAAGTTGCTACTTGTTCTTGGCAATGTTTTTGGGCAAATAGTGAGTGTACGTACAATATGTAACCAGTAGCTGTGTAATAAATAAGGTGAGGTAGAATAACACGTGTTGACAACTAACACAAATAAATATGTACGGGCACACATTTGCCCTGCAACAACCCAACATAACAACAGCCCACTAAGATAGAGATTATTAATGGTGAAGTGTAAAGTAGCATGTTATTTTATTATATAGGTATCAAAGGCTTGAGATTATGATGTGGCCAAGTCAAAGCTTAACTATATTCTCCTGTAATATATATTTCACTTAAATGTAAGAAGCCATCAATCCCAAATTAATGTAATGGAAAAAAAAGCCTTTATGGATGACACTCACCCCCTCTTTATAATATATGCACTACGTTCGTGTATAACTACTATATTATTCTCATGAATTTAAAGAAAAACCTTGAGGTGTGGAAAATCACGTGGTTTTCTGTTTAAATCTTCCCAGTTCTACTTGTCTTTCCAGTATACACACCCTGCACAACTTTCTGCTTTCCCTTTTACCTATAAATGCCATTATATTGTGGAACCTTGTAATAGTTGTATTGATGTGCCTTTTTAAATTGAATAACACTAGCAATATGTACTTTTATGCATTTCTCTGTAAAATCTTAAAAAAAAGGTTTACTCTTGATATCTTTGGAAAAACAGTACAAGCAGCTATGTGAGGATAGTCATAATACTAAGTCTAGATTCATATGAGGGGGTTTTTAAAAGGTCACAATATTATTTATTATGGACACTAACAAAAATGCTGGAGCACAAAATTGCACCTATGTAGAGCTCATACAGTTAGAATTGCACCAGTATCTATAGGATGTACAAAATCCAGTGCAAAATACCTAGCTCACTGCTCAGAGGCATAAAAACACCTTATACTTTATAGCTGCCCAGAGAAAGCAATAAGTACAGGAGCTTGTGTTCCCTGTAACGTGTGCCTCCTAAATTATGTGCAAGGAAGGTATATGCTATGCAATGCCCATGTCATACTCAAGTTCTGACTCTCCTGTACGCAACACTGAAAGGTACTGCTAGAATTGCAAGCAGACTTAGACCCAACTTTTATAATACTGCATCCTGGAGGCTAGGTGCATTTTGAAAAAGCTCAGTGAATGCAATGGTTTATTGTTTGTTAGTAAGTATTAATATGATATTAATTTGAGTCCAGGTATTTTTCACTATAGATAGATATTTTCTTACATAATTTTTATTTAGTGGAAATAATGTATCTTTTTAAGTCCGGCACATGGAACTAAGCAGCCAGAGTGGTTTTGTTGTTCTGTATAAATGGCAATAGCTATTCAGCTGAAGAATATTCAGTGTCACACTCCTGTTCCATTTAGTTAAGAATAGATGTGCTGTGTCACTGTACAATTGCTCCCCAGAAAACTATATCTCTAGAAATTCCATAAAACAGAATGACAAGCAGCTCACTCTCCCTTACCATTTGCAATCCACTGCGTTTCAATTCCCTTTCTAGAATATGTTGCTGCTTGAATAAACGATAATCTGACTAGATGTTGCCTTGCTGTACCTTGCATGATGGTACTTGCTGTTAACTACAGTAACATAAATCCAAAATAATCCCATTGGGTTCTTTACTTTTTATATGTTTTGTACTTTTTATATGTACTATCCTTAAGGCATGGTACGCCTCGCTACAGAAAGACCCATTTAACAGAAAACCTCAGGTGTTCTGTATACTGTACATAGAGAAATGTAGAGTTTTTTTGAGTTTACAGTGATTCTGACCTTTTCTTTATATAAAGTACTGCTAAAACAGATTTGATTTTTCTACAAGTGCAAACATGTTATGATATAAATACTATATTTAAAATGGTCAATACTATATGAAACTAAAGCATCTTGCACTAGAAATAAACCACCCAAATATTCATTTTGGCCCCTGAAAATCTGGTAATATTTGAAACTGCTTCCTATTCCTGAAGTAGGTTTATCTAATGCCACCTGCTATTAGGCCCAAATGGAGTTGCCTTTCAAATTTGGAATTTTTAGAATGTAGTAATTGGAATTATCATTCATTCCACAGGAGTAATTTGAAGAATGAGACATAGGGGCAGATTCATTAAGGGTCGAATTTCGAAGTTAAAATTACTTCGAAATTCGACCCTCGAATTGAAATCCTTCGACTTCGAATATCGAAGTCGAAGGATTTAGCGCTAATCGTTCGATCGAACGATCGAAGGATTTTTCGTTCGATCGAACGATTCGAACGATTTTAATCAAACGATCGAAGGAAAATCCTTCCCTATAGGCTAACATTGACTTCGGTAGGTTTTATCTGCCGAAGTAGGAGGTCGAAGGTTTTTTTAAAGGGCAAGTACTTCGACTATCGAATGGTCGAATAGTCGAACGATTTTTACTTCGAATCGTTCGATTTCAATCGAATTCGAACAAATTTAACCAATTCGATGGTCGAAGTACCCAAAAAATACTTCGAAATTCTAATTTTTTTCATTCGAATTCTTCACCCGAATTTTGTGAATCGGCCCCATAGTATCTATGGCTGAAAAAGATACATGTCCACAGTGTTCAACCTTTTTTGTAGGCCCAGACTGGCAATCTGTGGGTTCTGGCAAATGCCAGAGGGGCTGCTATAAGGTCCCATAGAAAGTCAGTATTTAGTGGGCTGGTAGGGGCTGTTTGGGCCTCTATGTACCTGAAATGCCAGGGCCTATTTTAATTCTCAGTCCGGACCTGCTTTTATGTATATATAAAACCTGCCTAACTGCTAGTTGATCCAGAGGAAGAAAAAAAAAACACTGAAGTCTCATAGGGGGAAAATTCTATCCTGACCTCAAGATGGTAATTGGACCAGCACCTGCATCAACTTTACAATAAGAGCTATTTTCAAACCCTGTATTTTCTCACTTGCTAATAAGCTGTTCAACCCCTTCTTGAAGCTATCTAATGTATCAGCCAACACGACTGATTTAGGGAGAGAATTCTACATCCCAAACCCTTTTGAGAATATTAAGATGGAACCTCCTTCATTCTAATTAGAATTTATGCCCCTGTGTCAGCTAGAAGGACCTACTGGAAATAAAGCATTAAAGGGATTATTATATGATCCCCTTATATATTTATACATAATTATCATATCCCCCTTATGCGCCTCTTCTCAAGAATAAACAACCCCAACTAGGCCAGAGAATGACCCTCTGGAGTTTGCAGTTTGGTAATGCAGCCCCCAAATTTGAGGCTGGATATTACAAATTAGGGAAACCATGAGACAGTGGTAAAGGGTTCTTTCAGCGTTTCTATGTGATTTTATTTGAATTGTATAGATTCATTTTGGAACTGTCTGACTTGGATTGCTCTCACACCTAATGGTGGATTGTGGACTTTTGCCAACAATATGAGCAAGGGGGATCTCAGGTTGATCCAACTACTGCAAGGTCACGAAACTTGTTAGTCTGAAAGAGCACTTGAAAATACACAGCTTTGTGAGTGTATTGAAGAACTTTCTAGAAGATTTAAGCTTCAGCAGATTAGTTTTAACAGGCATTCTTTCCTGTGAATTCTTTCCAAGCACTGAACAATTTACATTTAGAAGGTGCAATTTCCTTTTTTTCTAGAAAGTTCAAGATTAGCCTGGATGGAATCAAATAAGGCCCTACCAACTGAGCAAAATCCCTGTTTTAAATAAGTATGGATTAATACTCATCCAAACATTTCATTTTTATAATACAAAAGTCCAATATACTGCAACACACTGCAAATTGTATAATATTCAAAAGTGTATTTTATTGGCTCAAATGTGAGCAGACATGTGGCTAATTTTTATAATACAGGCATGGGATCCTTTATCTGGAAACCCTTAATCCAGAAAGCTCTCAGTTACAGGAAGGCTGTCTACCATAGAGTCCATTATAATGATATAATTCAAAATGTTAGAAATTCTCTGTAGTAATGATACTGTACTTTGTACTAGATTCAAACTAATATAAAATGAATTGTTATTGGAGGCAAAGCAACCATATTGGCTTTAATTAATGTATGAATACTTTTTATAGACTTAAGGTATGGAAAATTACATAAAGATCCCTTACCCAGAAAATCCTCAGTCCCAAGCATTCTATTTAACAGGTCCCATTATCTACAAGCAATACACAGGTCCTAGCATTTCATTTATTTAAGCAAATGAATTACTGGTGAAATAAATAGAATTTTCCTTCTGCCAACTGATAAAGACGTTCCAACTGATAAAAAAGGACATATCTAAAGTTTACATTTTAGGTAGATGTTTTTGTCAGTCACATCCTATAGATCTAACAGAAGCCTAAAAGAAGAGAATTGCACATTTTTCCCTAAACTAGCAAGGCGTGGTTGAGGTGACGTTGGTCTGTCCAATGTGCAGTATTAGCTGCAGGCAATTCCCTTGTCTAAATGATGCTCAGGCACACCCAAGGCGGGACAGCACAACAGCCATAGGTTTAAAGACATTATAGAGGCATGCAAGAAATGTTGTAATTAAGAAGACGCCCATAGTTGTCCTGTTCAGACAAGACTTCATCAGAATTTCTGCCTTTCACTTTAACCCTTCTAGAGCAATTAAATATCAGCAAAAGAACTGTAAGAGGATTTTCCAGCTCAGCTTGCTTCGTAACTTGTTACTTGATACTTCCACATATTTGAGAACAGGCAATTTGTATTCTGATATTCCATACATATATACAGGGGTGTGTTATCTGCAATGCTGGATAAGGGATCTGTATGTAATGTCGTGCACCAAGGCTACAAACAATATCTAAGCATTAAAATTAAAAAATAACTCCTTAAAAAAAAAAACAGTTTAAAATGTGTCAGAAGTAAGAATTATTTGTTTAAAGAAAGCTCTATAAAAAATGACATTTTAATATTAAAGAGCTTTCTGGATTATGGATTTCTAGATCCCATACCTAAGAAAGGTTCCAACATACTAACTGAAAGTATTAATTCAATTGGATGTAGCCTGACAGTTTTTATCAAGTTATTTTAACACGAGTTAGCATTAAATATGGAGATTATCAGAGCCTAATATATTAATCTTTAAATATAAATACCATTGATAAATTCAATTTAAAAAAAGGCCAAATAATCATTAACACCATTATTTATTCATAAAACCACAATAAGTTATGCAGAACTTTATAATAACTTAAGAGGACTTATAATAAACAAACCAAGAACATCTTCATCCTTCTTAAAAATAACACTTGGAAACAAACACTGGTCAAGCATGAAAGAGCATCAATCGCAGAATGTTTTTAGCAAACTGTGGGAGATATTATTCCTGTACAGACAATAAAGAGTGAAAGGAAAAGTCTCCCTGTGAATAGCAGAAACCACATAGCCTAGTTCAATGGTAAAAGCATACAATATAGATTTTGTAGCCCATACATTTGCGTATGGTGCTATGGTCCATTGTATTGGACTACGACTCCCAGCATGCTTTAACGTTTAAAGCTATACCATTGATACATTTTTTTCTCAGTTACACAAGTGAAAACACTATTTTAATTATAATTTAATTTAAATTATTTCCAAACACATTTAAGATTTCCGAGGGTCTAGTTTCCGCATATCCCGTTTCTTCTTAAAAAACTGCTTTGGTTGCAGAAACAAACCTGCATTTTGCAGAATTTCTGATTATTTATAAGCAGCCTTTATAGCAGAGGTTTGTTTGTACTATTGTTAGCTGTTCACTGAGGAACCCCTATATTGTCCTTTGAGGTCGATGCCAGGTGGTACAAGGGACAGTTCCTAGTAAAGTCTTACATCTTGCATCTCCAAACACAGATAAAATGGTGGCCATATATTTACAGTATTAGTAATCAACAGTCTTAATAGTAGGTGCTCCCTAACCTATACTAGTTTACTGCCCATGATGACCATACTTTGGGATTACTATGAGAAACAATACTCACCTCCTTAACGTACTTCTCAGCCTCTACAGTCACTGTGGTATGGTTCTTATGCTCTTGGAACATACAAAGGTAGCATATGCAAGTTTGGTCAGTTTGACAAAACAGCTCCATTGTTTTGCTGTGGAGCTGACATTTTCTGGCCTCAAAGTCACTAATGGGTTCCAAAAGCTTATGGTCACGGAAAGCTGCACCCTCCAAATGGGGCTTGAGATGGGTTTCACAGAAGGATGTCTGACAGACCAGGCAAGACCTAACAGCCTTCTTCTTATCATCAATGCACGAATCACACAGAACATCATCAGGTTCTATGTTAGAGCTAGTACTTGTACGGTCAGAGTGCCTAACTTCAATACTCTCAGTGCCAAAACTCACTTTGCCACCCTTTACTCCTCCTGGGCTTATGCTGGTTTTCAGGATTGTTTTTGCACTGCCTTGATCAAAGCCAGGTCCATTCTGAATGTCCTTATCATCAATAATACTTATATTTGGAGATTCAAGGTGGAAACTGCCATTGGCATCTTCAGAAATTGAACCATTGGGTTTGTTGGTGTCTTGTTCTTCCATTATCACTCTGTTTGGCCTTAGAAGTTTAGGTCTTCTCTTGTAATTCTCTGATGCGTGCAACCTTCTGAGATCCTTTTAGATGAAAGAATGGAGAACAAAAGCAAATCTGCTAAATGTGTTCTTGTCTGACTCACACCTTTCTGCATAAGACACTCGACTCCTATTGGAAATCCTAAGCAAAGTAGATGTGACAGAAAGAGACGTTGCTGCTTCAGGTAAGGTTACACAATCTGATCCACACCCAGGAAGCCTTAGGAACATTCTCGCCCTGCCCTCTTTAACAGAAAGAGATCTCTTCCTTAATTATTTATCATAGTGGCTGTAACCTGCTCTTCTGCTTGTGCTTTTGGACAATTACTTTTTTTCACCATATCCTAAAGGCTGAATGCACTCAAGTTTTTCCTCTAAAATGTAATAAATGAATATTTATATATATATATTATACAGCATGCATAATAAAAGCACAATTCCAATAAAGAAATATCATGTGCTTGGATGCTAGTGCTTCCAGATGACTGTACTCTGTTTGTAAATAACCTTGTATGTGATGATGGGTTTATATTACCCCTATATCTTGGGGTTTTGGGGAGGTTCAACTTTAAGTTAACTTTTGGGGGCAAATTTACATAGGGTCGAATATCGAGGGTTAATTAACCCTCGATATTCGACTGCCGAATGTAAATCCTTCGACTTCGAATATCAAAGTTAAAGGATTTAGCTCAAATAGTTTGATCGAACGTTCGAACAAATGAAATCCTTCAAATCGTTCGATTCGAAGGATTTTAATCCATCCATCGAATGATTTTTCTTCGACCTAAAAAACATTACAAAGCCTATGGGGACCTTCCCAATAGGCTAACATTGACTTTGGTAGGTTTTAGGTGGCGAACTAGGGGGTCAAAGTTTTTTTTTAAAGAGACAGTACTTCGACTAGCGAATGGTCGAATAGTCGAACGATTTTTAGTTCGAATCGTTTGATTCGAAGTCGTAGTCGAAGGTCGAAGTAGCCCATTTGATGGTCGAAGTAGCCAAAAAAAAATTCTAAATTCGAAGTATGTTATAGAATGGCCGATTCTAAGCTTTTCAGTGTTTTCTTTTTTATAGTTTTTAAATGATTTGCCTGCTTCTTCTGATAATTTCCAGCTTTTAAATTGGAGGTCACTGACATATGCTCTGTAAGGTTACAAATGCATTGTTATTGTTATTTTTGTTACTGTAAGGCTCTCTCCTACTCATATTACAGTCTCTCATTCAAATAAATGCATGGTTGCTAGGGTAATTTGGACCCTAGCGACCAGATTGCTGAAATTGCAAACTGGAGAGCTGCTGAAAAAAAAAGTTAAAAAACTCAAAAAAAACAAATAATGAAAAATGAAAAACAAAGCAAATTGTCTCAGAGTGTCACCTTCTACATCATATTAAAAGTTTTATTGAAGTAAAAACACACTTCAATGCAGTTATCGTATGCTGTGGAATAATCTTCAGGCCCAGATATGTGGAAAGGCCATAAAGGCCCGGGCCTAGGGCATCCCAAAATTAGGGGAGGAATGCCCCCCTGCCGCATCTGCCTCTGGAGCTTGGGACAAGCAGGAGTCCCTCGTCCCCAGTGGCTGAAAAGTATTGGGTGGCCGTCCATGTGTGCATGGGTGACAAGGAGTGCCAGGTTGCCAGGTGGTGGGCATATGCACTTTGGGTTGCTGGGTTGCAGGAGGGTGGGTAGGCAGCATGGGTACATCTGGCCTAGGAGTGCCCAAATTAAAAATCTGGCCCTGATAATCGTGTATACACTACAGAAGTATACACTACTATGAATCTCTATTTTACATTTTTCAGGAGAAAACTGAAAAAAATGGTGTAAAATCCAGGAAAATTTAAAATCAAGGAGATGCATCATGCATTATAAATTGATGGGACCACAAAAACAGTGTAAAGTGAGGGGGGACTTAAAATCAGGGTATATAAAATTGAGGTATTACTTTTTATCAATGTGTATGTTAATATGAGGTTTACCCCTACCTCTGCTGAGTCATCTAAACACAGTGCTGCTCCTAAGATTGCCACTGGGACGATATTTTACCAGTCTGTCCAGTAAAGAAGAAAGAAAGATAACAATATAGGAAGGCCCCTCTCCCCTCCTTGTTTATCCACTTATTATAACACACTTATTAACATAGCCATACAGGACAATGGTTTGAATGCAACTCTGGTTTAGGTGTGGGTTAGGATAAACATTTTACAAAAGAGGAGACTGTTTACTAAGCAGGAGGCTTTGTTGTAGGAGTCTCCAAACTGCAGCCCTCAAACTGCTACAGAAAATATAATTCGCTGGTCTCAGTGCCACTACAATATATTATAAGCAAATAACCCAGTCGTTAATAACAGTAATGTGTCATGCTTCTTTGGGTTATCCATGCTTTCTTACCTTCTAGGCAGAGTTCTCTGTAAAACACAGAACTTGAGTGGGGTCTCATTTAATATTGGCACAGTATCAATATTGGCACAAATCATTCACCTTATAACAAACTTTCATATTTTTAATTCAAATTTATTTTTCCCCCACAAAATGATGCAGTTGAGCAGTTATTGCTTAGCCTCTATGATAGCACTATTCATCTCTGAATGGAATGGGCATAGTTGCCAGGTTTCCTCAGACATCTCAGTTAGCCACGACATCAAAATCATGAAAAAAAATCATTCCGTCGTACGACCTCTTCTGTTATTCTTGGAGAGATATTGTCTGCCTACATGCTGTAAGCTGACAAAATGGCTTGCTTATGTTTTATGTCACTGACAGAGGGTCCAAATGAGTTGGAGCAAAAACCTGCTGTAGTAGTGACGGGCGAATTTGGGGCGTTTCGCTTCTCTGAAAAATTAGCGAATTTCCCGCGAAATGGCGAAAAATTTGTGTCCTGCACTGGCGTCTGATTTTCATGGCGGTTTCACGAATTTATTCACCGGCGGCAATTGCGGGAATTCGAGAGAATATGTTGTTTTAAGTGAAAATTGCCCTAGATTCCCAGTCATCACGCTTTTGCATATTGACCTAAATTAAGGTGTGTCTCCTTACTCTTTTACTGACGAAGCAGCTGATCAGACAACAACCTGCGCTGGGATAATGAGTTGTCTGTGGCGAAGCAGTGCCTCAAACTGCTGCAGGCTAACTGACACACAAAGCAATAATGAGTCTACAGGAGGTGCGTATGCACACATGGCTCCTGATTCATTGTTAGTCATTAAACTGTCATGGCCTTTTTCGGTTATGCTTTAATTTCTCTTTTCTCCATTTGCACATATGACCTGAACTGAACTGTATTGGACAAATGTCTCAATTTTACCTTGTAGGGCTTCCTGTTTATGAATGCAATATACAACAGCAGTAGGTAGGACTGTGGGAAGTCACAGCTCAAATGCATATTTTGCGGTGTAGGAGGTAATCTGAATTTAAGGATTATGACCCTAATTTAAATAATACTCTGACACAGTCTGATGGTAACTGGATGGTAACTGTTGTGTAGTTATAACAATATAGCTTGATCAGCTAAGGCTCCTGCATGGACCATTGGTCAGTAAGCATAACATAATGCGGTCAGTAAGGATAACATTTAATGAATTTTAAAGGTGACCCTACAAAAGTACTTTGAACCCCAGGCTGTGGATTTCTCTAAAAGCAGGTGTAAGTTATATGCATATATGCTTAGCACCCCAAACAATAACAATATTTAGCGTTTTGATGGAAATATGCTACAGCTTTATTAACCAACTTGTAAGAAATAAACTAACATGACTATAACATAAATAGTGCAACAATAAATAATAACAGTCCATTTTAATCATATCAAACCCACATCAGGAATGCTTGCCAAAACCAAAGGTCACCAACCAAGCCACTTCTGCCAAAGCATTGGGCAGGCAAGTGATAGCAGGCAATCATAAAATCCCCATTAGCACCCTTGTACATAAAACTGAGTCATAGGCTCCTCACTCTTGGCAACCATTCCTCCACAAACAGCAGAATATACCCATCCTGTGGTGGTATTGCTATAAGAGTGCAGTGACATTGTTTCTCACAATACCACCACAATAGAAAGAGGCCCTCCTTCCTGCTGACTCCCTTCTTCCCTACAACTCCACCTAGCCTTCTTTCTGACCTGAGCAGAACCAAACCCAATTCTCTGTTTGCAATAATTCACTCTATCTTCACCCCCTCCCCCTTTTAGACATTGTTTTTCTTGTCTAGTCTGCCCATTCTTAAGCCCAGCCAAAGCTCCAGAACCCTTCACTACTTTCTTCAGTCGGAGGCCCCTTGTTTTCTCAGTGACAAAGAAAATAGTAAAGATTAGGGGGTAGATTCAATAAATGACAAAGTGGCTAATGCTAGTGACAATTCTCCAGCGATGCCACCCACAGAGACATTGTCACAGGCGCAAATTCGCTAGCGAAAGAGACTGTCACTGGGATTCTTTCGCACTCTATTTCGAGAAGACTTCGCGCTCTGGCGAAAGGTCGTTAATCCGCAAATTCAGTAAAGTGTGTATCTTACTGAACATTACCTCTTTTGCCAGAGTTGACTTCACCACCTCAGACCAGGCGAAGTGCTAAAAAGAAGCTAAATCTTCCTCAATCTTCTGTAACTTACATCATATCCTGTGTGCCGAATATACAATAATGTTCCAAAAACGCTGGCGACGTTTCCTTTTTTGAAGTGGGATTGCCTGCAAAAGTCCTAACAAACTTTTTTTGGGTAACCGGTTTTCTCCAGACATTTCATAACATATGGAACATTCATTTTACAGTGGGCTCATGTGTAGGGCATTATATTAACTCTCTTTCTCTATTATATTAACGTCTTTATTAAGGTTCTCTGGACATTTGTAATAAAAAGTGGTAACTTCAAGCATTTGCACCAACATTTATAATAAACCTTCATACAACTTGAAATTACTGGAATAACTGGTTTATGCAAATTGACATAGGCCCAAGATCACTAGTGAATTTTCACTAGGCACAAAAGAATGCTATTAGGAAATGCTTGCACTAGCGAAACGCTAGCGAAAAGTTGCCAGTTAGGGCGTCCAGGACGAAACTACGCATATTAGTGAATTAGTGTAGTTGTATCGCATTTGTGTCTGGTGAACTGGTGCGAGCTGTGGGAAGATGACGCTGATGAAAAATCTACCCCTAGGTCACCCCCCTGGTAGAAAAGTGTACAAGGCCTCTCACTTTTATTTATTCCATAACCAATCCTGCACAATTAGAAGTGGTCCGGAAAACATTGATATTTTATGTCCCATCCCATAACAGGTTGAGGGAACTGGGGCAAGGTAGAGCTAGACCTGAACATGCTGCAACTCTGGGAAGCCTTATTCTTCAAATGTAGATGTGTTTTTTTAGTATCAGTATGTAATCTGTTATCCAGAAAGTTCCAAAGCAAATAATTCCAATTTTTGAAAAAGTAATTTTTCTCTTTAATAATAGAACAGTATCTTGTACTTGATTTCAGCTAATATATAATAAATCCTTGCTGGAGGCAAAACAACCCAGTTGGGTTGAATTGACAATTAACCAATTAATAAAAATTATTAACAAATAAACATTGTTTTACAATGGAGATCCAAATTAAAGAAATATCCCTTATCCAGAAAACCCCAGGTTCCATTCTGGATAAAAGGTCTCATACCTGTATAACAACTTCTTTTGTGTTTTCTTTTTTTTTTAAAGGAGTGTCGGCTTATTTGTCCAGAGGCAGTAGCTTGCACCTATTGCTCTGCTTTCATATGCAGAGAGTAGACACACAAGCTTGAGAGCACAATTCAGTACAACTGACCAGAGCAGATATTTCCTGAAACTATGCAAATACAGAAATTTATTTGAACAATTCCAAACAGTAAGATAAGGTCAGGGAACAAGTTAAGCTTCTCATCACACCTGCCTACTCTTATATTCTGTATGGAAAAACCTGTATGGCTAGATTTCTAAAGTGCAGGAGAAAACACAGTCTAATCATACAAAGAAATCTTATCTCCATGGATCATTCTAATCTATCAAATCATTTTTTAATCTCTTTTCCAGGCTTTGCATGATAAAAAGTTCTAAATTAAAGTATATTTATTTAAAATAGCCTATCTCTTTTCTTGGATGTGATTGTATTATTTTTATCACAATTTACTTATTTATTTTTTGCAGTATTTCTTGTTCTAGCACCATACAATAGGATAGGAGCCTCAAACTCCTGGTGGTGCCTAATTTGTTAAGTACCCCCCAGTGATTATAATTGCTTACATCAGGGCTGGCACTCCTCCACTGAAAAATACACCTGCTCATGACATTATTCTAGTGAATACCGTGCCCCAATTGTCTTGCCAGGGAGCTCCTTGCAGTTGGTCTAGGCTGTTCACAAGTGCAGAAGGATTCGCAAGGGATTCCTGGGAAAAGCAAGAGGCTAGTGGTGCTCACTAGAACAGTATCCTCACCAGGGCATTTTCAGTAAAGAGAAGCAGTGGTTCAGAGTCTGAGATAATCAGTTATAATCACCTGGTGGTAGCTAACAAATAGGTGCCCTCAGTGATTAATCCATTCCTTGTCCTTAAAAAGAACCCAGTAAACTTCCCCAGTAGATTCACACCCAATAGAATGGCAGATCTAGTACGCTGAAAAGCTCAAATATATAGTTATATATTACTTTTATAAACAAGTATAAAGCATATTCTGCAGTGCTGTATAATAGAAGGGTGTATATATCAAATATGCACATTACATAAAAATACAGGTGGTAAAGAGGGTCATGCTCATTAGAGCTTACAATCTCAAAGGAGAAATAGGTATGACACACAATGTGAGGTTGCGTAAAAGAATCCTGCAACAAGACATGAGAAGCCGCAAGAGTGTAACAAACACATTTAAAAAGCTAGTAGTTAAAATTGTTTTTAATTGTTTTCATTAAAAAAAATTAAAATGAAATAGTTCTATGTAATGTTATCCACCACACTCTCCTCTTACCCCTACATAATCTCTGAATTACCGTACTTTTTCATAATCATCACCAGAGCGGCATGAGAGCTGCAAAAGGCTATTTTAAAAATGCGTGCCCCTTTATCAGGTGTGCAGCAATCGATTAATGTATACTTTAAATAGGTGCTCTAATGGTCAACAATTTCCACTTTAAGGGAACATCCCCAGGCAGGTGCTTTCATGTGCTGGTCCTGTCTGTACATCAACATTGAGTAGGGTGCAAATCTCTCCCGGTACTATAAACACCAGACAGCCTGCGAATATTCTATATTGTAAAAATGGAGCAGAGGGTATTCTGCTTCCAGAGTGTTTGATCACCTAGTGCAGCTCTACAAATAGAAGTCAGGGCTTGATTTCATAAAACAAGCAGATCTCTCCCGATATGCCCACATTGAGGTGGGTAAAATCCGGCTGATCTGATCGTGGGCCCTAGGGCCCAACGTTTGGATCATAATGCAGCCAATACGGGCGGTCGGATCAAGGGAACGATTCAATGAAGAGATGCGACATCTGGCCGATTTTTGGCCACGTATCGATTGGGTAAGGCTGTCGGAAGGGCCACACATGGGCCAATAAGCTGCCAACTCAGTCTGTCTGCAGATTTTATCTGCCCATGTATGGCCAGCTTAAAGGAGAACTAAACCCCTTCGGCGCTAAAATACCTCCCCTGTGTTGCCCCCCCTCCTCCCCCCTGGCCTATCTCCCCCACCGGGCAAATGCCCCTAAGTTGCTACTTACCCCTCGGCGCAGGTCCTGTCCACGGAGTTCACAGGCGCCATCTTCTCCTGTGCGGTCTTCTTCCTGGATTGCCCGCCATTTGGCGGCGAATGCGCAGTAGGAGTATTAGCCGGCTCAGCTCTACTGCGCATGCGACAAAAGTCAAAAAGTTTTCCGATTTCTTTTTTTGGAAGCTCCGTGACTTTCGGCGCATGCGCATGCACCGCCAAACACCGGGCAATCCAGGAAGAAGACCGAATGGGAGAAGATGGTGTCTGTGAACTCCATGGGCAGGGGCATTTGCCAGGAAGGGGGAGGTAGGCCAGGGGGGAGGGGGGCATCACAGGGGAGGGGGGAGGGATTTTAGCGCCAAAGGGGTTGACTTCTCCTTTAAGACTTTTAGGAGGGGAAACGTCTACAGACCAGATGAAAAAGGGATATCAAATCGTTTAGCCACTCCAACAACACAAGTAGGAATCAGACTCCTCGGGTCACAACTCCTCCTTTGTGATAATACACAGATTTTTCACTTAAAATCTATATAAAATGTTTACTTCATTAGAATACTGTTAAAATGGATTTATCTATTAAACATTGAGCACAGGTAAAGTATTATTTGTGGTTTACAATTTGAAAATAATAGGTTTTCATTTTTTACAGAAACAAACTGTGAAAAAAAAGTGAATTCTAATTCCAACCCCCCATTGATGCAAGATAATTACACATGCAACTTTTGCGAGATTTGTGCTGAAACTCTAAAAAAATAATGTTGCACTGTGGGTAAAAAAAAACCCTGTAGTTTGCAGAATTCTCTTGCATTAATATAAATGTTTTGCAAATTTGCACTACCCATTAAAGAACCTTTTAGAAACAATGATTAAAATATGCATTGTTCATAATACAGTAATAGGACCTATTATTCAGAATGCTTGGGACGTGGAGTTTTCCAGATAATGGTATACTAGAAAATCATATAAACGGGGATTATATATATTTTAGTTTGGATCTAATACAATGTACTATTTTATTATTAAATAATTTTTTAAAAATCGGGATTATTTGGAAAAAATGGAGTCTACAGGAGACACCTTCCCATAATTTGGAGCTTTCTGGATAACAGGTTTCTGGATAACGGATCCCATGCTTTTATTTCCATCCGATAAACAAAATCAGGAATAGAGAAAAATTTAGTGTTTCTTTAATTAGAAAGTTACTAGACTTTTCTGGGAAATCCTTTATGTTGTGGATCTCAAATTACTGATGATTTTATTTCTGTATGAATTATATTTTGGTTTCTGGTTTTAAGTATATTTGTGTACATAATAGCAGAGATCTTGTGATTCTTTGTCCTGACTGCTGTGCAAAAAAAATCTCACCAAAGAAGCTTACTATGCACAGAATGCAAACATTGACATGCATGACATAGATACCTTTCGAGTGTATAATACTATAGTACCTGTCAAATAGTTATTGGTATTATGCAGCAATTGCAGCACAAGTGAGAGTTGGGTTTCCCTATTATGTGTAACAGTTTAATGATATAGTAGGTCCTACAGAGGAAATATCTTTGCTGCTTATCATCATCATCATCATCATCATGCCAAGGGAGTTGCCTTATAATATTTCTCGGGTGTCTGCGGTAAGGTACAGTCAGCCACACACCTGCCACTCAAAACAACTGCTGACTGGGTAGATAATTGTCCTAATTAAGCAATTTTGACTCCTGATACAAATGTGCTGCAGATGATCTGCCCAGGATACAGGGGCCATATTCTACACAGAAGTTCAGGAAGTATATACATCTCCTGGTTAAATCACCAGTGGTTATGCATTTTCCCAGATGCAGTAAATCATAGCAACCAATTAGCATGTATTCATTGGTTTCCATAGGTTATCACATTTAGTGCCTTTTATTAAATTAAGAGGTAAATCTGCAAATACGTTTCTGAAGAAATGGGAGGAAATAAATATATGCTATTAGTTTGAATGCAAATAGAAATAGCAGCTACAAATAATAAATGCATAGAAGAAAAATGAGGGTTTGTTGATAAATTAAACACTAATTATTAGGTTCAATCCAACAGATTAACTTTAACCCCTGTTTCCCTTGCCTAACCTTCACAGCACTGCAAGTAAAACAGATTATTTCCAGTCATCTGGTTTAATGTAGGTATTGTAAAAATGTAGACTTGTCTTGGACAACAAAACTTTTCTTCTGCCAGGAGCTGTAAGGAATTATTGGAAAAAGACATGCAATTTACTTTCTGTGGCCGTATAATTCAGAGACACAAATGCAAGCATGCAGATAGCCTGTTTTGATCTTCTTAGATGTCATCAGAATACCTCAGAGGAGTGAGCAAGGAACTGGGGTATAACAGGGCCATGACAGGGCTAGTAAGTAGGGAACTGGAGGAATGTGTTAGGGATTTTGGGTGTTGTAGTTTGCTGGGTTGCCTGTGAGGAAGGGTGAGCACACAACAGTTAAAGCAGGAAAGAAGTGAAGCTGGGGTTCCCTTGAACAGCTCCCACCCTCCCCATAGCAAGAAGGGTAGCAAAGTAGGGAGGTGGTATTAGTATAGAGTCACAGCAGGAAGGGCTCCCCTGGGGAGGGAGCCTGTGATAGAGGTATGAAGTGTAGGGTGTAACAAGGGTTGGGCCTGGGGCCAAATTGATGGAAGGTGCCCAGTAGAAGGGGCGTGAATTACGCAGGAAAGTCTTGCCTGGGAGGGGCAACAGATGGGCCCATCACTCTTGGTTGCCTTCAGGGGCAATCAGAGGTTATGATTACGTTTATTGTTAAATATGATATAATTGTAATTGTTTAAATTGTCCTACACATTACTGATGCTAATATGTATTGGTTATGTATATAAATTTGTTAATAAAAAAGTTGCAGCCTTTTTCACTAAAAGGATCTCATGTAGTCTGGTAAGTTATCTTAAAGGGATTCTGTGATGATTTTTATGGTGTAGTTTTTATTTATGAATTACACTATTTACACTGCAAATATTTCACTCTAGCATATACAATTTCATTTTTAACCAAACAGATGTATTTTTTTTTAGTTGTAATATTGGTATGTAGGCAGCCATCTCAGGTCGTTTTGCCTGGTCATGTGCTTTCGGAAAGAGCCAGCACTTTAGGATAGAACTGATTTCTGGCAGGCTGTTGTTTCTCCTATTCAATGTAACTGAAGGAGTCGCAGTGGGACATGGATTTTACTACTGAGTGCTGTTCTACTTAGATTGGATCTTACCAGGGAGCTGTTATCTGGTTACCTTCCCATTGTTCTGCTGGGGGGAAGGGAAGGGGGTGATATCACTTCAACTTGCAGTGCAGCAGTAAAGAGTGACTGAAGTTTATCAGAGCACAAGTCACATGACTGGGGGCTCCTGGGAAACTGACAACATGTCTAGCCCCATTTTAGATTTCAAAATTAAATGTAAATTAAATATAAAAAAATCAGTTTGCCCTGTTTAAAAACAGATTTCAGTGCAGAAGTCTGCTGGAGCAGCACTATTAACTGATGAGTTTAGGAAAAAAATGTTTTCCCATTACAGTATGCCTTTAATGAAAGGGGGAGGAGCTTGGTGTTGTTGGGAGGGGTCCATTAGATTAGACACTGCTCCTGTCAAATACAACATACTGTGGCGGAAGAATTTGGAGAGGAAACACGTAGAAGAAACGTCAAGGTTACGGTTAGGCTGATAAGGGTTCAGGCCAAGGGCACATGGAGCACATCATTTGCTGTCATGCACTTCTTCCACTGTCATATGCTAAGAGGAGCTGAAAACCCCTCCACAATAGAAGTGAAAGCCTTCTCCAACAAATGGTATAGACAGGGTTTATGCTACATATAACATTGTCATAAATAAAAATTTAAAACTTTAACGCTAACAACATTGTTTGCATTTCAAAGGGCTTTTGTCAAGTTTTACATATAATGGGGTATCCAGTAAATACATATTTTGTTTGTGTTCAGTGCTATCAACAGGATCCTATGATATAGATTGCACAAAACATATACACACATGCCCCCGCCTGTTGTTTTTCCTCCATTCATTTTCCTATTTAAATACCTGTTTGACTTGGCAGGAGGGTGCTTTGAATAATACAAGAGAAACAATATTCCTGCCGTTGGAACTTTACTAGCATAAAGCAATTTCTAATCAAAGCAAATGGATACAGATCTAGAGCAGCAATTATTTCTTATTAGCCGTAATATAAAAATCCTGCAAATAATCATACCTTGTACACAAAGGAACACAGAATAGCTAAATGTATCTTTATCTCAGAAGCCATAATGAAACTAGTGATGAAAATTTAAACCAAAACTGTTCCAGCAAAGGGCTTTTTTTTGCTGAACAGAAATCATTACAAAGAAATTAAACCCGTTTTTAGCAATTTCCCTTTTTTTTTTTTTTTTTTTTTTTTTAAATGCAATGTAAAATTCTATCTGGTTGTTGGGGCCACTGACCATAAAACACAAAACCTGATCCCCTGTAAGAATTACTTTTTATTGTTACTTTTATTGCTTATTTAGCTAGTTAGGCCTTCTCTTATTCCCAATTCACTATGTAATAGCAGAAAGTGAGAAAAAGCTGCATATACAAGTATGGGATCTGTTATCCAGAATGCTCTGTACTTAGGGGGTCTTTCCATTATTAAGATCACAATACCTTGCTTCTAAAAAAAAAAAAGCATCTAATCATTAGTTCGATCCAATAGTATTGTTTACATCTTGAGAATGATTAAAAGTCCTTTGCTGAATTACTTTATTATTTAAAGTTTCATTTGTCAAAAAAATTACAGTTTAAACTGGTTCAAGATAAAGTTTACTCAGAATCTTTCAAAGCACTTTACCCCCGCTCACAGCAATACATGTCAGCCATTAACCAGCTTCTGCAGGAATTTATGAGTTCCCTTGCTTCTGTTCAACCTTGAGCATCCCCTACTGAATATGTCTGGCTTCTTACTGCAGGACCATATATTATAAAATTTCATTTACGGGTAACAGATGGAGGTTCATTTGATCATACCAGTCTTTGGTGAAATAAACTAATTAACTGTGAATGAATTTTAATGGCACCTGTGTGATAGGTTTAGGAGATTTTTTTTTATAAAGAGAAAGGGGAACCTTTAAGCAATTTAGTTTGTGAGTTGAAAGCACAGTACTTAAAGCCAGGAAATAAATAATTCCTATATGTATTCACCAAAACAGCTGTGCACCGCAGGGCTTTATATATGAATACTTATGTGCCAATGTATATGGTACCCACACTGAATGAAAATTGGGGCTTATCCAATAACAGTCTCTAGTGAGCCAATACAAATCGCTTTAGGGACAGTGAGAATATGGGGAGGGTTATTTACTAAAATCTGAATGTTTCTTTAAATAAAAAAAGTCCAACCAAAATAGAATCCATGATTTGACCTTATTTATTATTAAAAAAGCATGATTTAATCAGATCAGGGGAAAACTACATAGAATCGAGCAGAAACCCAAATCATACGTTTTTTTCTGAGGTTTTTCCTGAATTGCTCAATTTTTTAAAGGAGTTTTCCCAAATAGCCTGAATTTTTTGGATTTTTGCCTGAAAAGCCCAAAATAGTCGATTAGAATAGAATAGGGACCTCTCCCATTGACTTGTACTGTAAACAACCTCAGCAGGTGTGAGATGCCGGATATTCAGATTCTGACTTTTTGCAGCATTGGACATAATACACAAGGCCGGACTTACTCTTTAGGCATCCCAAGGCCAGCTCCGTTCCCCCGTCTCATCCTCCCCAGTCTCCTTACGCATCCCTCCCCATCTCCTACCCGCCCACTTCCTTTAGTGCTAGTGCGCGCACAGGCAGACACTGAAATCATCTGGCGGACCGGCATTGGAGACATACGGGAGATTTTCAAATCTCCCGCACCCAGTCTCCAGTGCTCGTACTCGAATGGGCAGCATGCCACCCCTGAAATTCTGCCACCCTAGGCCCGGGCCTTTGTGGCCTCGTCACAAATCTGGGCCTGATAATGCATAAATCCCAAAAAAGTTTACAAAAAACAGAAAAAATTTAGTTTTGCACCAAAAAGCCTGACCGGACTTAGTAAAACCCCTAAATGTCCACTCAAACATGAATGCACTTACTAAAACATGTTGACTGCAAGATATCATTGTAGTATTGCACAGAAAATGTCTTCACTTGATGGCTCCATGTATGGTATCATACAGCCAACATATTTCTGAGAGACTGAGGTATGATTCAATGCCACTGGAGTTTGCCCCAACAGACAGAAAATCCTAAGTGCTTGTAGGAGAATGACATGAAATGGCATCATCCATTATTATGAATTATCTCATTTTTGTGTCTGAAGATGTGTATACATGCCAGGATTTGATCAGACAGCTCGGCCAATTTGAATTTTCTTTTTTTTTTTGCAAAACCATGTGAGGATTTGTACAACTCACAATTCTATTGAGATGGTAGTTGCTCTATGAAAATTTCATTTCACCTGGAAGTGAATAAGACACTGGCAGATGGAAAAGTGAGAGAAGCCCTACCATCACCTTAACATTTTGTGTTTGCTCTTATTTTGTCCTGCTTTATGAGACTGTCTTTTGCAGCTAGAACCTAAAAAGAAAATGTCTAAGGTTTATCTGCTGAAGGATAATTAAAATAATCAAAGCCCTGACAGCCACTTCTAGGCTCTAAGACTGGGGACAAATAAAAAACCTTTATTAGGGAATTTTAAACCGAACTAGACTCTAAAGGCACATTTATGATTCCCTTATCATTTTCAACAAGGTGAATGAGTGTCAGGCAGGACACACACTACAAAGCACCTACAAATTGTGGAATTGTGGAGGGGCGGCAGATTTACTAATCAATTGCTGGTCCCATAGCCAGAGATGGACATCATACAGATAAGCTGCTGATGTTACTGGGATACCTGGATAGCTACATTAGTTAGGGTGATTTAATTGTCCATTTAACATTAATCTTAAAGGCTAAAAGTAATTTAGTAGTTCCTATTTGATATACACCTATATTAAAGGGAAAATATACCCAACTTTTTGACATGTTAATTTAATTGGGGTTATGCAGAAAAGGCGCATGAATGATATTTGATCCACCAAAAATAAATATGAAAATATGTGGTTACACAAGATTGAAAGGAAACCACAAAATATTTGACCACACCATTTTCTAACATCCCTTAGGCTCACAGTGTAATGCAACCCCTCCCTTACCTTTATCCATTGTGAAATGACCAACTATGCCTTCCATAGTAGATAGTGTGAATATATGCTTACATAAGAGGCATATTATTCATCTTTACTGTACAATACATAAAAACAAAGCAATATTAATGATAATTTTCTGCAGAATAAATCCATGGGTTTGCAATAGGAACATCAAGGTTGGGGGCGACTAAGGGACATGGGGCCTGGTGTGCAAGTCTGGAACACAAGGCCCTATGTGGATTCAAAGCTTACATTTTTGGCTAACTAACTATATTAGAAACATTTTTTATTTTGCACAGCCTATCTATTTACCCAATTTTTATTTTCACACTGAACTGTTCCTTTAAGGGTGCTGTCCTAATACAAGGGTCTTTATTTCCCCTGAATAATGTGCTTGGTTGGCAATGGATATTGGCAGGTCCAGCTATATTTTTCAGTTGGTTCTGGTTCATTTTTATAGAGGGGAGAGCAGGGTGAGATATTTTATGTTCTATTAGTCAGTTGTTACAAGAGGCATAATAACTATATCAAAAACAGGACACTGCATGGAATAACTGCATAACCCCCTGCTATTTCTATCATTCCTCTGTGAAATTCTAACTATTTCCAACTCATCTCAGTTTATTGTACAACACATTGTAGTGCAATGATTAAAATCTCTACGATCTTGCATTTAGTATGGTGAACACTGCCAACGGTATTTAATATGCACTGTTAAGCAGCAATAAAATATATTTCCCAGGTGTATAAAAGCTTGAGGATCACTGACTCAACTTTTGCAAACAAACAGTGATATAGCTTCAAAAGTATTTTACACAAGGAACACCAAATAGCAGATGCTCATTATTGACATAGCCCATTAAAGTATTTTCACATTTCTATTGTGCTCTCTTGTTACACAGAAAATTGATGTTCAATTAATTAAAATTATTAATTGTTTTGGACTCCTCCCAAACCCCCCCTGCTGGCTCAGTTTGAAGATGAAATATAATAGGCTAGATGCTTATAAAACACTAACACCATGGCATATGACTATGAAGACGTCTTCATTGATTACTCAGCAAGTCCAGTTGTTTTTGATTGACCTATACTAGATAACACCATGGAAGTTAGGGTAAATGTTGAAACTAGACAATAAATATATACAGTAGTCAACTATTAATGTTTGCGTTATATAAATCTTAGTATAATTACACTTAACACAAGCAGCACAGATGGGAGAGAGGTGGAAAAAAGAAAAGAACATCAAACACTTCCATTCATATGAAGAACATTTCTGTATTAAAAAAAGACAACATGCTGGTTCTTGAAAAACATGACAGTCCAAAATGTCAGGCTATTATGAGATGAGACATTTGAGTAAATTTTCTCTCTTTCTGATTTCTAAGATTCAAAGATCTTCCAGTTGGTGATTTCAAGTTTTAATTTCTGGTTTTCATTTCTTGAATAATCATTATTGAATATCAACAAGGTTATGAAGGAACACAATTTCCACTTGCAAGCACACATATACAAAATATACTTTAGTATATCTCCCAACATTCTTATATAAAAATAGAGACCTTTCATGGTATACAATTAATTCATACAGAACACACCGAGGTATGCCTAGCCATGCCCCAATCAACCCAAATCCTGCCACTCTCTCAATCATTTCCCCCTGCCAAGCACTGTCTTGTTGTCCCTACTCAAGACACCATAAGTATTGCAACTTCTAATACAGTTCTAAACTTCATTTTCTCCAACTCATGAGTATTTCTTCTTCATTTTCTTAACTCTCTTCTGTGAGGGCCGAGCACCGAATCACTAAAATTCACTTGGGTTCAGTCCATTTTCACTTGTTCTTCACTGTTTCTAAAAGTAGAATCTGATGCGTAAAATCAGGTAATTCTCCGAAAATCCATTTGAGGGAGAAAATTTGTTTCATATTAATGGGATCCTGTCATCAGAAAACATGTTTTTTTTAAAAACGCATCAGTTAATAGTCCTACTCCAGCAGAATTCTGCACTGAAATCCATTTCTTAAAAAACAGATTTTTTTATTTTCAATTTTGAAATCTGACATGGGGCTAGACATTTTGTCAATTTCCCAGCTGCCCCTGGTCACGTGACTTGTGCCTGCACTTTAGGAGAGAAATGCTTTCTGGCAGGCTGCTGTTTTTCCTTCTCAGTGTAACTGATTGTGTCTCAGTGGGACATGGGTTTTTACTATTGAGTGTTGTTCTTAGATCTACCAGGCAGCTGTTATCTTGTGTTAGGGAGCTGTTATCTGGTTACTTTCCCATTGTTCTTTTGTTTGGCTGCTGGAGGGGGAAAGGAAGGGGGTGATATCACTCCAACTTGCAGTACAGCAATAAAGAGTGATTGAAGTCTATCAGAGCACAAGTCACATGACTTGGGGCAGCTGGGAAATTGATAATATGTCTAGTCCCATGTCAGATTTCAAAATTGAATAAAAAAAATCTGTTTGCTCTTTTGAGAAATGGATTTCAGTGCAGAATTCTGCTGGAGCAGCACTATTAACCGATTAATTTTGAAAAAAAAAATTTGACCATGACAGTATCCCTTTAAATATATTTTACAATTATTATCTATGTAAAGTGCACACGCTGTAATGAATTTTGCCATAGTTCACATACAGGCGCAAAATTTGTAGAAAGACTAATAAATAATTCTAATTTGAATAACTGATTTTCTTTTTCTCTGTAGTAATAAAACAGTGCCTTGTACTTGATCCAAACAATCCTACTGTGTTTATTTATTGTTTTAATGGGGTTTTTTTAGCAGACTTAAGGTCTGGTGATTCTTAAGAAAATACCCCTTATCTGGAAAGATCCCTTATTTAAAAATGTCCAGGTCCCAAACATTCTGGATATTAAATACTATACTGTACAAGATTTGAAGCCAAGTGTTGGCTTGTTAAGGAGGGGCAGCATCACTGGTTTAGGGTAGTGCTGTAGGTAAATATAGCCCTGTTGGCATATACTGTAGACATTTCTATTGCTATATTGGTATAATAATACTATAATTATAGTTCTTAGCAGTACAGACTATGGGACTGTATAGTAAATAATATACAGTTTGTATAGATGCAGAATAGAGTACAAAGCAAGCAGAAACTGCCAGTGTAATGCAGGGTGTAATGCTACCTACTCTATAGTGCCCTACATTAGAAGGATATTCCATTTTAAAAAGGAGACATTTGGTTTTATATATGCTTTCCCTTAAATACTATGGTGCTATGTTAGTACTATGGTTATTCATTCTGTCTATTCTCTGCATAATGCAGTTCCATAAACTGTAAATTGTGGCTGTTACATTGTTTCAGTGCCCTTTAATGGAGACATATTGTGTAAAAACAAAGATCTGCCAGTGCATTAAACTCCTCTAACTATTGTTTATATAAATAAGCTGCTGTGTAGTAATGGGAGCAACCATTCAAAGGAGAAAAGGCTCAGGTTACACAGCAGATAGCAGAAAAGCTCTGTAGAACATAATGGTATTATCTGTTATCCACTATTTAACCTGTGTCATATAGCCTTTTTTATATTCCCGCTATTGCTACACTGCAGCTTGCTTATATAAACTATAGTAGTGTTTCTGAAGCAAACACTTCATGATATTTTCATAACTTTAAAACACTTTCAATATTTTTTTAAAATTCCCCAGAAATCTAAATAGCCCTGCCCATTTGTTCCACTTCATTGCCAGTGCTACGCAATATGTTGGCGCTATATAAATCCCTGTTAATAATAATTAAAATAATGCCTGCTGAATTCTCTTGCCGTGCACCGGAGCCGGTGGCGCTCATCATATACTGTACTGCAGGATAGGAGCCAATGAGCAACTAGTCTGACTGATAGGGAACTGAAGCCTGTCTGCACTTGTGTGACTGTAGGGCTGTGATTGGCTAACCCTCTCCTACTGTGCTTTTGGTAGGGACTGTTAAGACACGCCCACCCCTCCTTTGAAACACAGACATGGACCGTTACAGATCTATAGGGAGCTCCAATAAAGGGGGCATTATTGAAGATAATATTAATTTATAGCCCCATGTAAAACCAGCACTGTGTGTTATCCATTAATGCAACAAAACAAGAGTTTCTTTTGCATATCCTATATGTCTCCTTTAAAAATGAATGGGGAAAATGATGTGATCTGTTTTTTTTTTTTATCAATAACATTATAATTGGCAATATGGGTGAAAGATTTATTCTGTTGAAGGTGTATATATGTTACAGTAACATAAAATAAGAGCTGATGGTTAGCATTTTAAAATGACATAAATGGGACGCTGTATAAGAAGTGTTGGTGGGTGTAGTATTTTCCTTTCAATTTTAAAATGTAGTGGGAGTTTTATCAAAGGGCAAATTGAAATTCCTAACTGTTCCCTGGCATTTTCCCCAGGAGTTTCAGTCTCATAAAACATATTATATCAACCATTTTCCTAACACTCAGGAACATTTCTGCAACTTCTTGCCAGAGTATTGAGACTTTTCTCCAGAATCATTTTATCAAATCAATTTCCCATTTCTCACACTGGCTATTTCATTAGAAAGCTTGCCAGGTTAAAGCAGATGAATTCAGCAGTTGCCTATGGCAGATTTGTCAAGTTTGACTGAAAGATCCTGCAGGTCATTCCACCTTTGATGGATCGACCCAACTAGTTGGAATGGATTGATCCGTCACAATTTTTCTTTTTATTAAGTAGGCCTTAATGGAATTCTGTCATGAATTTAGGGTGTCGTTTTTATTTCTAAATTACATTGTTTAAACTGCAAAATATAAATGTAAAATTTCATTCCTGAACAGTGTATATTTATTATTTTTAGTTGTAATATTGGTGTGTAGGCAGCCGTCTCAGGTCATTTCAGAAAGAGCTGCATTATGGATTTGATTTCTGACAGGCTGTTGTTTCTCCTACTCAATGTAACTGAAGGAGTCATAGTGGAACCTGGATTTTTACAATTGAGTGTTGTTCTTTTATCTACCAGGAAGCTGTTATCTGGGAGAGGGAGGTGATATCATTTAAACTTGCAGTGCAGCAGTAAAGCGTGACTGAAGTTTATCAGAGCACAAGTCACATGACTGGGGGCACCTGGGAAACTGACAATATGTCTAGCCCCATTTCAGATTTCAAAATTAAATGTAAAAAAATCCATTGGCTATTTTGAAAAACAGATTTAGTGCAGAATTCAACTGGATTAGCACTATTAACTGATATGTTTTAAAAAAAACATGTCTTCCCATGACAGTATCCCTTAAAGGTTTTCCATTTGCAGCATTATGAAATGGATAGAATTTAAGTGAATAAAAAGAATAGTTAAAGGGGTAAAAAAAATGACTACGGTCATGGCACGCAGGGCACTTTAATCACTGTACTCCTTTTAAGAAAAGCAGAAATGAAAACATAAATATCCATCGGTATCTGTAAATTCTGATGTCCCTTTCTATTTGAAGAGCTGCTAGAATAATAATAATAATACTAATGAACCATTCTTGTCCTTCTCGGTTTCATGAAAGCTAAATACAATGCATATGACAGATGTTGGCACTGTCAGGCTGGTAAGCCTCGGTGAGTGATTTTGAGTGATACCCATCTGATAGCACTAGCCTCTGTCATAGGCAGTACTTTGCCCTTTCAAATAAATGGGAAGCAGCTGCTGATGAGAATACCAGTTTGATTGACACAGTTCTCCCTGAGGATTGCAGTGATCAAAATGCCCATGTTTCAAGGACCTCAGGAAGCAGAGGCAAAAAAGCACTTATAATACCCCCCTGTATGAAAATCAGATCTCTTCTATAACAGAAAACATCATAGCACTATTTCAAATCATATGAAAAAGTGAATCATTCAGATTCATTTTTGTGCACAAATTTGAGTACAATGTTTCCCTCTACTGGGATTTTTCTTAATGTATGAAATTCATGGTTTTTTTTTTATTTGTTTCCCATTTTTTGACTGAATGTATCTGTCCTAAGGGGGCATAAGCCACCATATATGTTCACATCTTATTGAGTCAGGAATAATAATAATAATATTATAATAATATTAGGCTTTAGAAAATGACACTCATGTTTATGATGAAAAAGGAACATGTGGAGACTTGAAACAAATGATTTTTATGAATGTTTGTAAAAAGACCTTTAATGAGAGTTGCCCCTGTAGCCCAACCTTGAGTGTGCTTTCGCTGTGTACTATGGCTGTGTGTGACCAGGCTAAACTGCTTGACGTGTGCCAGGACCCCAGTGTACTTATGCAACTCCCTGCAACTCCGGTACCTGGTGTAGTTCAGTGCAGCAAAGGATCCAATCACAGAGATGACTCTTGCAGCAAAATAACTTGTTTATTTACAAAGAATAGTTGTAATGAAGGAATTCACAGGCACTTTAATGTCAATCAGAGTAATGATAACAGTATCCCTTCTTTAGCAGGTGAAATAGCACAGTTCAGATGAACATCTCCTGGGGCAAAATCCTCCCAGAGAGTATAACTTCCTGCCCAGGAATAATCAGCTTGGGGTCTTGGGTCTTGGCACCCTCACTGGTCCTCACCTCACCCACTGAATCCCTGAGCTAGTGGTTTACTCACCACGGGGTCCTAACCCCACTACTTCTCCTCGTTGGAGCAGAAACTGCTCGTTATATACCCTGAGCCTCACTATTGCCTAGAGCAACTATAACCAGAACTTAAAATCACTAAATAATTTTAACTACATGTTTCACCAGAAGATCTGGACGTGTAACACCTCACAACAGGACCGCCATCAGAAATCGCAGGGCCCCATACGACAAAATTTCCTGGGCCCCCTGAGCTGCGCACACCACAAGCCCCACCTACAGGTCTGCCCTCCCCAACCCACAGGTCCGCCCCCCCACCGCACAGTAAAAAAACAAAACAAATATTGGTGGCTAGGGTTCCCACATGTTAATAAAAAGATATTGGTGGTCAGGGGCCCCCATAAAAAAACATTTGTGGCCAGGGCCCCCATTAAAAAATATTGGTGGCTAGAACCCCACATGAGAAAAAAAAATTGGTGGCCAGCCCCCCCCCCCACCACACATTATAAGAAAATTGGTGGCCAGGGCCCCTTAAACATCTATGCCTTCCCGAAGTCAGCAGCTCTCACAAAGATGGGGGCCCGGCTAATCAAGTAAGTGTGGCATGGCCAGACCCCCCTTACCCTCGGGGGCCTCCTACAACTCTCCCCCTATCCCCCCCCCTGATGTCTGCCCTGCCTCACAGTGAGGTAAGGTCCCAGGAAAGACCCTGAACACATGGGGCTAAACTGCTTTATACTGTTAAGAAATGCCACCTAGTGGGCAAACCCTGCCTAGAGTAATCCCAGTGGACCCAGGAAAGGGAGACATAGTTGCCTGGGTATACTAAAGGCCCACCTAGGTGTTCAAATACTAAGGGGAACTGCCTGAGTAAAATACACCCAAATCTCAGGGTCCCTACACCCCCTTCGCAGTTCTGCCCAGTTTTAAATAGGGCCACTGCAATACTAATGTATGAGTCAATATACTCTTAATGCAGGGGCAAGGTTGTGAGTCTGTATTGCATATTGTATTTAACTAATATTATATTATTTTTATATTACTATGTGAAATGGGTGGACCGTAGGGTGTACTGGATCACTTTTTTGTTCCCAAGTTGAAATGTGCCATCCCTCATCTGATTCACAGTACAAGAAATATGTGTGTGCAGATGACAGCTCAGCTTGGAAGTATGTGGCCCAGAATGCAGTTCTGCTGTTCAGCACCATCAAGTTATTTAAAAAAAATGTGACCATTGGGAAATCACAAGCAAAATCCTTCCCTGGTCCTGTCAATGGAGGTGGAAATTGAGCTATTTCTGTTGCAGCAATGTTCTGTGTGACAGAAATGACTTTTAAAATGAAATTTATTAGGTGCATGTCAGTTGGTCCATTCGGTCCAAGCCTGCCTTGTGCCCAAATGCCCTGTACTTTGCATGTTGCACCTTATTCCGAGGCAACTGAGAATTTGGCACAAGGTGAAGGCATACAGGAGTATGTATAGGCACAAGTACCACAGTTTTCTGCATTGCATTTGTGAATTAATGAAGGATCAGAGCTGTGAATCATGATTAGGTTGTAAATAAGGATATTTGTATCTAAAAAAAACAAAATCACCTTATCGCTGCTTTCCATATGGGAAAGGACATCCCAGAGAAAAGTTTGTTTTAGCATTCCTGATCAGTGCTGAAGCAAAGCGTTTCCTATGCCTTTCTGTGGGAAGTGTTGCTTTCTGGCATTTTGACGGCTGTTGTTCTTTTTTTTTTTTTTTTTTTTTTTTTTTTTATTATTTAAATTCATTAGTACAATACAATACCATAGACTTAGACATAAACAAATGAACAAGTAAAAAGAGAAGGAAAAAACAAAAAAAAAAAAAAGCAAGAAAAGAAGAAATAAAAGAATAAAGTAAAAGTAAGTAAGGGTATATAAGGGTGTGTGGGACCCTAAATAACTCGCCCCTGGATACCTCTGGTCTTCTCTATCAAGCCCTCAGGCCAAATATCAAACCTCTTGATGTTACATAAGCTAGTTAATGCCTTTCGAATACCTCCCTCGTCTCTTCCCCGATACGTTCCTTTCCTTGCTACTAAGTAATCTCCCTAAATTTCTGTTCAAGATAACTTCCCTTTTAGCTCGATTTGTTTAAATATCTGATCCATGGTCCCCAGACTTCCCAATATCTATTACACTTATTGTGAATAATGTGTGTTATTTCTTCCATTTTTCTAATATGCTCTACCTCTTGCTGCCATTCCATGCTGCTTAAAGGGCCCCTCTGCTTCCAGTATCTTGGGATCACTGACCTAGCCGCCTCCAACAGGTGCAAGGTAAGTGGGTCCCTTAATAAACCTTTATTATTCATATCGAAATTTAAAAAGATCAAGGGGGCATTATCCGAAGACAAGTCAAAGTTAGTTATTTCTTTTACTGCTTTGAGGATTTTACCCCAATAATCCTGCAGTTCGTTACACTTGCACCATATATGCTTATGAGTCCCCTTCTCCTTACCACATCTCCAGCAAAGGTCTGTGTGTGCGGGGAACATCTTATTCAGCCTAGTTGGAGTAAGATGCCATCTAGAGATTATTTTAAAGTTCATTTCCCTCACTCTTACAGCTTTAGATGATTTATGGGCTTGTATCACAATCTTTTTCCATATCTCCATGGGGATCTCAATACCCAAGTCTTTTTCCCATTCCCTGAGAGCTTTATCTTCGCCCCCAGAGATATTTGATATTAAGAGCTTATATGTATTTGAAACTACTTTATTGGGGACCTCTTTACTTTCCAGTGATAGTTCCCATTTGGTCTGTTCCCTATCCCATTCTTCCTCTCTATATTTGTAAAAATAGTTTTGTAGTTGGCGATAGTTCCATACGTCCCTGGCCTGTTTCCCCCATTTCTTTTGAATTTCGATTAAAGGGATCAATTTATTTTTTTCCAAGAGATCGCTAAGTCTCGTTGTTCTCCCCTCGAAGGTCCGCCAATTACCAAATGCTCCCCTCTCCAAGCTGGGTAAGAAAGAAGTATTATTTATTAAGGGTTGTAATATATAGGGCCTTCTTGTCAGCTTCAGCCTTGTTCTATTACAAAACCAGATCTTGAATGTAGTAGATATTAAAGGGTGATCTTTCAACTTATCTGGTATGTCTTTTGGCTCGCCCCATAAATAATTTAATAGAGGTATCCCTGCCCATTTATTCTCTATCTCTGCCCACTCTTTCATCTTTTCTTCTCTAGCCCAATGTTTAATACGAGTTAAATGAATTGAAGTAAAGAATAACCAGGCATCTGGAACAGCTAGCCCCCCCCGATGTAGTGGTAAAATTAGTTGTTTGTATTTAATCCTAGCTTGTTTACCGTTCCAGATAAATTTTATAAATATAGATTTGATTTTTTTAAAGAAAGCAGCTGGTAGGTTAATTGGAATGGCTTGTAAATAATAGTTCAATTTAGGCATCAAGAACATTTTCAGTGCTTGTACCCTTCCCATCCATGATAGGTTTATTTTATTCCACTTATTAACCTTTTCCTGTAATGTTGACATTAAGGGGACAAAGTTACTATTATATAAGTCTGACACATTTGGAGTTATATTAACACCTAGGTATTTAATACTAACTTTTGCTTTTTTAAAAGGGAAATTTTCTGTTAGACTGTCCATCATACTCTCTGGAGTATTTACGTTCAAGATATTCGATTTTGTAAGGTTAACCTTAAAGTTAACTTATCGCTGCTTTCCATATGGGAAAGGACATCCCAGAGAAAAGTTTGTTTTAGCATTCCTGATCAGTGCTGAAGCAAAGCGTTTCCTATGCCTTTCTGTGGGAAGTGTTGCTTTCTGGCATTTTGACGGCTGTTGTTCTTGATCCGGCTGGCCAAAACGTGCCTTAAAGGTGGCCTTAGATGCACAGATAATACCGTACAAAACAAATTTTCATACGATATTCAGTGTGTATGGTGGGAAAAGAGCCGAAGATATCAGCAAAAGACCTGGATATCGGCTCGTCAATCGGCTGGATGGAAAATTGTGATCATGTGCTTTTGAAGACACCCAAACATCGGCCATTGTTCGTGCTGAATCGTCAGATACAGGTAGAATTCTATTGTTTCTACCTGTATATCCGACGATTCAGCTCTCCTTTTGGCTTGATCTCACAATTGGGTGCAAGTCACTCACAATGAAGCATTGCATAACTGCTAATGGGTTTGTGATGGTGCAATGCAATTGATGCATTAAAATTAGCACATTTGCACTGGCACTTCCATGTTAATCAGACGCAATAGCACTGAAAAAGTTCTGATGGGGTCACTTGCTACACTCCGCATAAAAATGACATCTGCACGTGATTCTTTCGAAAATGTGCGGTGGCAATATACACAGGATGCTGTGGATACCCTGGAGCTACTGTTACCTTTAAGAATTTCCTGCACCTATAGGCACCCGTGCACATAATTTTCATTTAAAAACTGTGCAAGGTGTGGCTTTAGAGAAAAGTACCTGTAGAAACTGTACTTGCAGGTTATATATGACCCCTTATGTTTTCACATACTTTTGTCATATGCCATTCAAAAATGCCCAATAAGTCACATGAATGTCATCTGAACATGACTGAGTACAGTTTTTCCCATAGCCATGCATGCACTTGCCCTTGTTGCTGATGCAACTTTGAAATTAGTTTTGCAAGTCGGTGAGAACAGAGACCCGATCCTTAGGCAGGAGTGGAGGTGAGTAAATGAAATTCTGCTGCCACTCTCTGCAAGCAGAATCACTTCCGTCTTACGGCCTTTTTGTTCTTTTAAAATTGTAAGATACATTAGTGCCTGACTGACAGCAATTAACAGTTTGATGTTCCAATAGAAGCAGCAGAGGCATCATTTCAAAGCTAGACGGATCTTTTCCATATGACCCTGGTGTACAGGCTGCACCCGGTATAGGTTTCATTTGTCTGTTCCTTAAGTGCTCAGAGAATAAGCATTATGCAACGGGTATCATTTTAGCATTCATAAGGAGGAAAATGTATTCATATATTCATCTGAAATAAGAACGATCTATTTTGTGGCTAGAAAACATCTTTGGTTCATGTTACTATGGGAAACGTGTTAACGTTTGTTTTGGGATATGAGTCAATTAGGTACAGTAGAGCGAATGCTTATTTCTCCAGACAGATGAGTATAATGCAATAAATGCTAATCATATTCTTTACAGCATATATAATATCCGTATACCTTAAGGGGGAAATGAGTTTAAGTATGAATAATCATTTGTGTAATACCTAAAAGTTCCAAAACACCCTTTCAGGTTTCTACAGGATCCCAATATGCAAATCCTTGAGAGGCAGACATGGAGGCCTTTAGCTGACGATGGGGCTCATTTATCAACACTGGGCAAATTTGCCCGTGGGCAGTTACCTATAGCAACCAATCAGTGCTTAGCTTTTTGAAGCCAGCTGCAAGTAGAACAATGAATTCAGCAATCTCATTGGTTGCCATGGGTTACTGCCCATGGGCAAATTTGCCCAGTGTTGATAAATTACCCCCATTGTTATTTGTGTAACACAGGACCACTCAGTCTGTGGCCGTTACGCTTGGTTAAACTACAACACCCATCTTGCCATACTGTCACTATTCTGGTATTATTATGCACTTATTTTCACCGCCAAAGACATCACTGCATCCACAGACAATTGGGTGCAGATTTATCAAGGGTTGAAATGAAAAGTGATTTTTGAATTCGAATTTCAAATTTCAAACTCAAATTTTCGAGTTGTTTTATGGCCAGAACTCTCAAATTCGACTAGGGAATGGCAAAAATGTTAGTTTTTTTTTTTAAAAAAAAAATCTTAAACCTGCTAAATTGCTGGTTTAACCCATGGAGAACATCCTGGGATCAATTTGGAGTTGTCTGCACGCTTCCTGAAAATTTAGTTCATGGGAGTTTTAAATAACTCCCATGAACTCGAAATTCAACCCTTAGGCTCCTTTTTCTAATTAATATTATTATTGCATATTAAGAGCATTTCATATTTTTAAACTATAAAAAGACAAACTAATTGTTCTGAAAATGCTTTTAAGCAAAAACAAGACATAACATTTGGGTGCCTTGCAGTGTTCACTAGACCTGAGCCAATGCTCTCAGGTGACTGCAGGTCAGCTATAGCCATAGGGAACCCTGCTCAATATACTCAGCAACTTTCTCACACATCTGGATACAGCCTAAAGGTACCCTGATACCAGAATACTGGTACGTTCCCTCTGGGTCTAAGTACTGAATTCTAAATCTTACTTGATCAGAATCACTAATTGCTAATTGTGTCACATTTTAATACATTAATGGCAGTGTGATTCGGTTTGTATATTTTGCAATTCCTGATTGCTCCATAATTTTTTTGTGTTGACTGTTAGAGAACAAGTGCAAAGTGCAAAGGCACAACATAGCCCTGTACTTGACAACTGTCATTGACCAAGTATCCGAGGCATCACGCCTAACACTCTCAGCAATCTTTATGGTATACATAATCAAATCTAGATTTGTTTCAGGTCAAAAAATTGTCTTATTTTCTCTTTTTTTCATTTGGAGCTAATATGGATAAAAATTAGTAATGTTTTTCTCCACACTGAATTCCCGATGCAAGTAGCTATGCAGAGCCCTCAAGGCCTGCAGCATCCTAAATTAATTGTGGGTGGTTGGGTGTCATAGGCACATACTGTATGTACAAGTATTTTGTATGGCTTTGAACAAGCGCATCATAGTAATACCCTGCACCCACCCCATCTACTTCACGTCGTTATAAAATAAATGTAGATCTATAGGTTGCCTCTATGTTGTGGCAACATAAACCTCCTGGACAAACAGTGACTTTGTAGAAAGAATTGAGTAGAAACAGTAGGCAGGAAGTACAAGTATGAGACCTGTTATCCATAATGTTCAGGACCTGGGGCTTTCCAGATAACTGATCTTTTTGTAAATCCATGTTGTATCTCCCACCCTTCCCAGCTATAGTCAGGTGATCCCACTGGTGTCTAATAAAAGGGCAGCCAAGTTTGGGAGTTTTACTTTGAAAGCAGCTAGTAAGTTGCAGGTAAAACTTAGTCCCTGTGTAAAATGTATAATGAAGCAATAGAATTCTTAATGAATCAGATGAAAATTGAGTGTAGGACTGGCCAGATATGGAATGACTTTGACGTAGTTGGCCAGCTTAAATATATTGCAATATATGGACAAACAATCCCTGTTTTGTTTAAAGGGTAAGGCATTTCTCAAGTAGACACCACTTGAGGCAAGTGTGGCGAAAGAGGTAACGTTCAGTAAAATCCGCATTTTAGTAAATTTGCAAAGTAATGTCCATTCGCCACAGCGAATTGTCGCCTGTCGACAGAGTGTGAATGAGCGTTAGCGTCTTTCTCTAGCGAATTGGTGCCTGCGCTCGCTAGAAAATCAGAGATGTCCCTGTGGGCAGTAAATCTGCCCCTATGGGAGATGGCTTTTCTGTAATTTGGAGTTTTCTAGATAATATACTTTCAGATCCCATACCTTTATAACATAAATTTAGAAAAGGTGATTGTTCCCTGGTGTCTAAATAAATGACAAATATGGTACTGGAAAAAAATTCAACAATTTGAGGAGTTCCAACAAATCCAAATGCAGGAATTTATTACACAGTCTCAGATTTCAACAGATACTTCCAATATCAAGAGTTAAATCCACAGCTAGCATTGTGCCATATAGATCTTTGATGTAATGGACAGGAGACTATTAGCAGGAGCAATAGTTCAGCCACAATTCTGCTGACCCCCTGCAGTGTACTATGGGCTAGAATAAAAATGACAATTCAGTTCCATGAGGATTCAATCTTTACTATTTGAATAAACATTTCCTTTCTAATTCATCCAGTCCTAAAATGACAGATTCAATCTATTCTTAAAATTGAAGCTGACATCTGTTCATGACTTATAATGTTCAAGCCTGTTCATAACTGATACGCCAGTCAGAAATGAAAATGTTTTACTGCATCTTTTTCATCAGTGGGTTTTCCTGTTCACTGCCATGTGCTGAAATACAGATGATTCAGAAATACACAGAACGGGTGGAGAGTTAGGTAATAGTATGTTATCTGGTTGCTTACAACAGTTCTTCTGTCAAGATGTTGAAGTATAACTTAATTACATTTGTTATTGCCTCCAAGCAGATATGAATAACATTTTTTCTACTAGTGATGCGCAAATTTGTCCCATTTCTCTTAGCTGAACAATCCGCGAATTTCCCGCAAAATGAAAATTTTGATGCCGGAATCGATTAGCAGGCGTCAAAATTGAAGTCAATGGGCGTCCGTTCGCCCATCACTAGTAAGTATACTTCTTCCTAATATTTATTTTTGAAATTGCAGGACAAGGTAGGCATGTTAGCCATACGTACCATTCCAAGAAGAGTTTGATAAGGACACCCCAAACTGCTATTCCCATCAATCTAAAAAGTATGCAAAGCATTAGTACATATTTATCTCTATTTATAACATCATAAATGAAATGCTTTTTATAGTGAAGCCTATAGCCAACAGCACCTCTGACTGCAGGTCATTCTGGAGGGAAAGGACTTGTGTTTCCATGTTCAGCAGTGTTGTATTCAGGACAAAATTATGTATTCATCATTTCAAAATAATGTAATTTTGTATTGCTTTTCTTAATCTGCAGTGGTTTTTGAGAGCAGTTTTTAGATTCTTTTTCTAGAATGTCAGAGATCCTAACCGGATCCTCCACTGAAATGTCAGCAAATGCAAAAGTGGATCACAATGAGTAAGGACACTTTTGGTTGTAGATCCCCTTCTATGTAGATGAATACTTACGGTAGCTTAATTGTATACAGCGTATCACCTTGAAATACATAAATAAAGGAATTACAAAGATTAGAAAGTTTATTAGAAAGTGATTAGAAAATAAAAGTCATAGTATCCCTATGGTTTCATTTAGTTTACAAACATTGATGACAATTGAATTCTAGCTAGAGGTTATAAACTCTAACATAGCATCATAGCATGACCACAGTACACATATTGCCAATGGATGAATGCTCACATTCCATGCATGTTTTTTTATAAGTCATTTTTACTACAAATGGTGATGCTCTTAGTATTCCTGTAGATGGAAGTATGGAAGTATTATGGAAAAATACATTCTAAAAGCACTAACCTATGTACTTATCTAAAGGGTCCATTATATTTACAGAGCATGGGCCAAAGGAGCATTAATAAGCAAGCAGTTCACTTATCTTTAGATCACTCAGTGTCTCATATACCTCAGATGTACACTGAAACATTTCAGCAAACATGTTTTTTCCTTCTATATTCAGGGCACAACATAAATTCGTCAGTAGGAATAGACATGTCGTCTAACAACTTTCATCACACTGTCTTGTCTTTTGAAATTCAGTAACAGTGGTTGCTGGAATTCCACAAGCAAAGGGTGGTTAAGGAATCATCTCATTTTAAGGGAGGTGGAGTTTTTTTCTCATACATTTTCTCTTCTTCCTCTGACATTCAAGTGAATATACACATTCGAGAGACTGCAATTTGTTTTCTCTGAAACATCAAAAAAACAGCGGGTATATTTTAACGTAACCTTTAAAGACCTTAGTAAGAAGTGCAAGAGCACTAAGGGGGCTCAAGATTCAGAGTGAAGCACTGGTGTACACAGGCCGGACCTGGGGGAGTGAGGGGTGCTTGAATGACTGTCATAGGCACATGCTTTTGAAATCCAGCCCTGAGTCTCATTAATTCACTTTCTAAACACAAATTTCCTATACTTTTAATTCTCGAATCTTCCCTTCCTCACAATCTCCATGTTTCTTCAAGTCATTTCTGAGCACTTCACTGAGCTCATCTCGTTACCTGTGTTCCTCCCTCCCTAAACACTTTTCAGTCTTGTCTGTTCTTTTTCTTGCCTGTTACAAAACATAAAGTCGTAAAACTTCTCAGGGGTCTGGACACTTGTATATCATATTAAGAGGCATAAAATTGTACCCAATAGTATTCATTCAGTAAGTGTTTGCATCTAGGTCCTTGCTGTGATAGGCACATCACAACAGTTTTCAGGTTCTTACAATACAGTCTTATCATTTCCTATACCCCTTTCTTGACTGTTCTAAATGCTCTTTCCCAGGCCCCATGCCAGTTTTTGTTTTGTATTCTCCTTTTATTCAATCCATATAGTTACCTACAGTATGTCTCTTCTACACCAATGATATTTAAATGTAATTGTATCAATCCAGTTCTCTCTATTTGCGTCTCTTTTTTGTCAGCAATTTCTACTCCAACTCCACCACCTATAACATCCTATTAATCTCTTTTATAGTAAAAAAAAATTACTACCTTCTCTTTCCCCCTCATATCCAATCAATCAATCAATCATATCTAATCAATAATTAATCCTCTCACTTTCACCTACAGAATACAGTGTCTAAAAATCAACTCTTTATTATGCAAGATGCCACTGAAATTCTCATTCACTCATGTCATGCCATCATGTATTGTCTACTATAACTGTAGTGATTAGGGATGGGCGAATAAATTCGCCATGGTTAAATTCGCGGCGAATTTCTGCGTTTCGCCGCGGGCGAATTTTTCGCGAAATTGCGGCAAAAATTCGCCTCGCGACTCGTTTCGCCGCGCGTCGAAATTTTCGTCGCGCGACGAGCCACGACGCCGCTAATGCGCGTCAAAACAAAAAGACGCGCGACGAACTAAACATCACCCACAGCAGCCAATAAGATGTGAGCCATCCCTGAGCCAACCCACTGGCTATATAAGGAGCTGCAGAGGCGGCCATTACTCGTGGCGTTTCTGGTAGAGGTAGAGAGAGCAGGATAGTGAGAGATTTGTGTGTGATTTAGCTAGTGGAGTTTGTGTAGAGAGCTTTTTTTTTTTCTGAGTCAGTGCAAGTGGAGGTTGTGGATTTCAGTTTACTGTTTTCCCTCTTCTGCTTGCCTGCTCACCACCCAATAGCCCTTTTTAGGGCTAACTGTCTTTGTCTTTGTCTGTGCTGGTGTGTGTACTCCTTGTGGGTGCACACTTCTGCTGAGGGGATTTAGTTGAGGGTTTTATTTTTTTCTCCTTTCCTTCCCCGAAATATCCAAACCCCCCCCCTTATATATATATATTTTTTTTTAAGTTTAGTTGCCCAATATGACGGGCCGTGGGAGAGGGGGGATGGGTGGTGGTGGTGGGAAGAAGGGTGGGTTAGGGATGGGTGGTGGTGGTGGTGGGAAGAAGGGTGGGATAGGGACGACCAGGGGCTCAGTGTAGGCACTCAGACAGAGCATGCCTACTACGACCAGACTGAGCTCCTGGTCACCCTAGTTCATCAAGTAAATGCCATGCGGCAAGAGCTGGGAGAGGTTAGGGACATTGTTGACAACCTCCAGAGGGTTGTTGCTCCTCCTCCTCCTCCTCCACTTTAATTTATTTATTATTTGTTACAGCACCAGTTGTGCTATATGTTGTGAATTAAAAAAATTTTTTATATCTCTATATTTTGAGTTCATTTTTCATTTGACTAAACTAATACTCACATGGTACTTGGAATTGTTTGGATTCTAATAACACAACGATGACTATTCTTAATCGGAGTCATTAAAATTACATTACATAGTATTTCAGAATCATTACAATTACATGATGTAAATATAAGGTTCATTCACATAAACATATGGTTTATTCATTTTTATCTGAGATACAAAGCATCCAGATACTATCTGTTCAGATTTATTAGTTGTACTTGTGTTAGTAATCTACTATTAGATATTTGAAGTACAGATGGTACTTTTTGGTTAAACAGAGATATAGAGTAGTAGTAGATACCATTACCAGTTGACCAGAGGTAATGTGAAAAAATCCACAAACGTTAAAAGTTTAAGAAACTTGCAAAATGGGAGCCATTTTTTCAAGATAGGAGTCCTCTAACAATGCAGGGCATGTGTGTAGCAGTATACTAAGTGAAACACGCATGTGTATTGGTCTTCCCATGGAGTCCAATCCAATTCAGCACATTCAGACACAAAGCAAAAGATACCATGTTCATTTATCATCACAGACTACAAAGCTTGAAACTAAGGGGAAAATTTTTATTTGTAGGCCCAAAGATGAAAAAAGGTTATACAAACAAAACACCCATAGAAGATGGGCTTCATCAAATTGCACTGCGCGTCAAAAATAACGTCGCGCGTTATAACACATACTTGCGTCCGCGACAAAATATTTTGACGCGCGACAAAATCGGGCCGCGCGACTCGTTTCGCGAATTTTTCGCCGTTTCGCGAATTTCGCTGGAAATTCGCGAATTATTCGGCGAAGCGAAACGCGACAGATTCGCCCATCACTAGTAGTGATTGGCTAAAACCCTCCAGAGGCGGTCATCTCTCTTGTCCATTATAAATATATCTGCCAGGGTCACACAACTCACCAACTCTTCCTTTACTATGCCCTTCTGCCATTCCCTACAATGGCTTATGGTGCTATAATTCAGTATAAAACTCAAATGAAAACCCTTACATTGACCGCAATTCTGAACCCTGCCACACCCTATATCTCAGAACTTATCTCCAAGTATCACCAAATAGTTCATAATGCTTTCTTCTAATGATCGTCTCATTAACACCTCACTCATTACCTCTTTAATTATGCGCATTCACTTGACTATATCTGCGTCTCTTGTCTAGATGTCATGTTCCACCTTCCAATCATTTTGCATTAGTGTCATCTTGCTTGAGGCAGGCATTCAGTACAGGGTTCCCTTGCTCTCTGCACCTTTCGTTGAACACTAACTTGGGTAGAACTGGTACAAGATCACAGAGTAATCTTGCATTGCTCCAAGGTAAGCACAGATGTATTGGGCATTAATGGATGCAGCACTTGAACCTACCCTTTCAAGATGAACCCATGTGTTTCCAGGTTACAACCGCAGTGTATAATTAACTTCATGGCATGTAATTCCTCCACATGTATGTTGCATCTTAGATTTTAATGTAGTACTGCAGCCGCTTCAATTTTAAACTCCTGTTTAAATTAAAAAAACTTTTATAAGTATTATATGTCCTTGGTGTGATTGCAGTAAAATCCAAGCGCTTACTTAAATGTTCAATGGTTGAAAAGCAAGAAAGAAAGAGATACCAGAAAATACCACTGTATTTTTTTTTATATCTTTTTAGGTGCCACCTGTATTTTTTAAAGGTACACTCTTGGTGATAAACATACACAGCATCATACACCTACTACAAAGAGTTTGCCTGCATACCTCCAAACACCTATTTGATATGATTTGATATTTATATAGCATCAAAACCATCCAAATAACTGCCACTTTGTTTTACCCTGAAGTGTGACCAACACATAAACTGAGGATCCAATTGGAAAGCCCTACACTAAGAGCAGTATGACTTAGGAACATCATTTAGAATCATGCCTATGAGCACTATGCCAGTCATCCTGCTATTATCTAACATAGGGAGGTTCAGTTTTTGCTTGCACCATGCATTGCACCAGTTCACTTTCTCTATGTATTTCTCCATGTAGCACAGTTCTGTGATATTCTCATACTGTTTGCCCTTTTAAATTACATTATAGATGCTGTTGGATCCTGTAGGTGATTCTTCCTAGTAAAGCCCAATGCTCTTAGACCTAATCCGACTGGTTCCCCATACTATCACATAAATAAGCATATTAGTCATTGTAGGTGCTGGTGCAATTGTTTCCTGCAACTACATCATGATGTGTGTTCAGCGCAAGGTCTATTCACTGAATGCATGTTGAACAAGTGGGTATACTGCCCCAAGCAAAGATCATGCGGATTTGCTGAAGATCCAAGGTTCCACTGGGCTCCAAGGGCCTGGTTGCAATAACTTCCGGTAGTGCTGCCACTGTATTTTTTTTGCCTCTATTTTTTAATTTGAAAAAAGGGTTGAGAAAATTACTTTTGAGCTCCTAACAATGTTTACTGGAAAACAGTTGTTAAAAAAAAGCAAAAAAAATTAATGTGAGTGTTAAGTAGCTGATATTTACATTTGGCAATATAGTTCCAAAACATTGTCATGAATAGGCAAAATAACAGATAAGAACAAAACTGAACTTTATTTGCTTTTGGCCTTAGATTTCAGTTGACTGGTTGACGAGGCACAAAAGAATTGCCTTATGTACATTGGTGGAATTTATTGTGCAATTTAAATAAAACCTGGATTAGAATGGCATTCTTAATGATAAAAGAAGTATGGATGTATGGAAGAGAATAGACACGTTTTTAGCACAAATCCTATTTATCTGACCCTTACTGAATTTGGATTATCCCATGGTGCATTGGCTTTTGCCCAAATGTCTGTTAGTGAAGTTCATGATGTGTCGAGACTGTTGGCTCTGTAGGTACAAAGGATGGCTTTGTGATTTTGACGGGTACCGTCTGCAATGCAGCAGTGTTTCTCAAGTCTTGAAACGAAATTACTCCTCTGCAAAAACAATTAGACGCATTTCATAACATTTAATAATGTGTGGATCCAAGCTCTAGTCTAAACCTGTTTGTCTGTTTGTTGCAGCTTAATTACACCTATTACTTGGCAAACAAATGAGGCTGGCTGGGAAAGAGCAAAGAATAAACTCAAAAAAAAAATAGATACAGTATATCCTCGGATAGACCGAAAGCATGATGTCAGCATAAAGCTAGAGGATTAAGGAATATTGCAGGAATCTATATGTGGGTTTGCTCTTCTACGCAGTTAATAATTAAAGAATCGAACATCTGAGAACCAATTAACTTTGTGACTTTTACATAGCCAGACCTTTCGTTTGCTTTACAGTACTTCTAAACTCGAATGCAGGGTTATAATAAAGGCGATAGCAGCTCTGCATTATACTTTTTTTGTTATAAAATTGTTATACATTAGCAACTCCTCTGTGCCTCTCTACTCCTTATGCTCGCAGCATTGATCTGATTCAATCAGTGTATGCATATCTGGATATCATCTGACCTGTTGCTTATACAGACCATGCCTTGTTCCAACCACAGGTAAAGAGCTGGTTCACCTTTTACTTATTTAGACTTTTTGCAATTGGTTTTCATTTTTTTTTTTTTTTTTTTGTGTTTTTTTTTTTAGTTATTTAGCCTTTTGTTTAACAGTTCTCCAATGTAAAAATCCAGCAGCTAGCTGATTGCTAGAGTCCAGTTCACCTTAGTAACCAGGCATTAGTTCGAATGAGCCACCAGAATATGAATAGGGGTAGGTCTGAATAGAAATTTTAGTAATAAAAAGTAACAATGATAACAAAATTGTATTTACTAATAGGTTTGATTAGAACCCTTTTGTAGATGGGATCAGAACAACATGTACCATAGCTGTTCTTTAAAGGGTTGGCTCACCTTTAGGTTCACTTTTAGTATGTTATTGAATGGGCAGTTCTAAGCAACTTTTCAATTGGTCTTCATTATTTATTTTTTATAGATTTTGAATTATTTGCCTTCTTCTTTCCAGCTTTCAAAACAAATGCTCTGTAAAGCTACACATTTATAGTTATTGCTACTTTTTATTGTTCATCTTTCTATTCAGGCCTCTCCTATTCATATCCCAGTCTCTTATTTGAATCAATGCATGGTTGCTAGGGTTATTTGGACCCAAGCAACCAGATTGGCAACATTTGCAAATTCCAAACTCCTGAATAAATAGCTAAATAACTCAAAAACCACAAATTATAAAAGATTAAAATCAATTGCAAATTCTCCCAGAATATCACTCTCCACATCATACTAAAAGCCTACTACTAAGCCCAAAGGTGAACAACATTTTGCATGCCCTGAGTTGCTCACATGAAACCAGTTTCCATGGCGTTGTATATCTTGATCTGTAAATGCAAGGGCGGTATACGCTGCGATGTGCCTCCGATCACAAAGGTGTGATTTCTTTCCTAGTATACCAACTGTTTTGCATCGGGAATTTGGTGACAGTTTGGGTTTGTCTCACTAGAAATGTGTTAATTTTTGGAATTTATTTAGTTAATTCCTTGCATGCCACTGGTGTTTGATCTTTGGTAGTCACACGTTAGCACAGATGAAAGAGAAACCCAGAATCAAAGAATGTAAGACATCAACAGTATGGTAATTTCATGGCAGCCCCATAGATTCTTCTGCATATGCTGATAAGAATCTCTGCACTATAATGATTAGCCCCAATTCTGGTGGAACCTTCTGTAGTTGGGATCAGATGCAAGCACAACTGCTAACTGATAAGAAATTAGAAAACTCTGAAGCCAAATGTGAATTATCCTCATTGCTCTGTTCTGCATACAAATGCAGTCTCCTCATCATTGCAATGAATGCTACAGATCCAGTAAGCAGGACACCAATCCCCTTCAGCCATATTGACAAAGCATCTGTAGAATAATGCATGTTTTACAGATGTTACTTTCTTTGCCTTTTTACAAAATGTTGACTTTTACAGAAGGTTTTCAGTGCAGTACTTCTTTGAGGCAGAGCGTGTTTCTTTATAAAGTCTATGTATACAAAACTCCTGACATCTCCTTCAGGCAAAAATAATATTAAAATGTTTATCATCTCAGACCTGGTGAACAAGTCTGTACGGCCTTTGGGAGGCTGAGGAATGTTTGCTGGGCAAAATCTAAAAAGAAACAACCCATATTTATAACCTGCCAATGATTTTGTTAGTCATTGTAATTCTATTAGTATTTCAGTAGTATTTTATTACCGGGAAAACATCTCCATTAGTAATTTGCCAACTTCAATATGATCTTTTTGAGAAAAGTGAATGTTGAGAAAAACTGTAAAAGTAGTAAGAAGCCGAGTTGTGCAGTTCCTAAGTTTGATTCCAGCCAGGGCACAGTCCATAAGGTGTTCCAATGTTCTCCCTATGTCTGCACTGATTTATTCTGGCTGCTTCAGTTTCCTCCCACAATCTAAAAACATACTGGCAGGTTATTTAGCTACTGATAAAATTGACCTCAGCTGTGGGAATGTGATTGAAAGCTTCACTGGGGCAGTGACTGATGCAAGTCTTGTATAATATCCGTAGAGTGCTGTGAAATACATTGGTGCTATATAAATTACAGAATAATAAAGTGCAGGTATGAGGCCTGTTATCCAGAATGCTCGGGGCCTGGAGTTTTCCATATAAGGGATCTTTCCATAATTTGGATCACATGCTTTCAGTCTACTAAAAAAAAATATTTAAGGAAGAAATAAACCCAAAAGGGTTGTTTTGCCTCCAATAATTATATCTTGGTTGGGATCAAGTACTAGGTACTATTTTATTATTACAGAGAAAAAAGGTTATCATTTTTAAAAATCTGTATTACTTTATTAAAATGGAGTATATGGAAGATGCCTTCTCGTAATTTAGATCTTTCTGTATAACAGGTTTCCAGATAATGGATCCCATACCTGTAGCATTTTATGTTTTATACATTGGGCTCTTAATCTTGTGCCTAGGCTGCCTCATTCTGATTCTGGGTCATAACTACAGAGAAACAGACCCTGTGGTTGCAAGGGAGCCAATTAGGCCCTAATTAATGAGCAATTATAATATATTGTGGTAGACTATACCAACTTACCAATGTTTTGGGGCCCTGAATTCAATTTGCAGTGGGTCCCAGTAACATCTAATTATGTCCCTGTTCTGGCTATTAAGCTTTCAAAGCATTCATTTTATTCCTGTCTTTATAAAACAATTAAGTACTGCATGGTTTCAGTATCAGCAAAGCCTAAATGGGATATTATAAGCCTTCCTCTGGGCACCAATATCTATTAAGTAGAGTTTAATTAAGAATGCAACAAGCTCAATAAAAGGGGCTCTACAGTAGGTACAATGGCTCTATCAGATACCATACCTGCCAACATTCAAAAAATGGAAAGAGGGGCATAAAGCAGTGCACAGTGCAGTGATTTTTTTTGACCATGCCCATTTTATGACCACACCCCCTAATTATCAAGTCCATTTTACAAAATTTGACAGATTATGAAAGTTTCAAAGCATTTCTGGGAGTTTTAGCACAACGCTTTATAACAGTTTTGCTAATGAAAGTGAATTGCCCTTTAAGCTGCTAGTCTCAGTTCTCCCAAGATCCCTGATTATCTTAAACAGTTACTATTGTATCTTTGCTTATCTTAAATTGTTACAAAAAATATCCAAGTGCAGCTACTGAGTGTTCTGGGCTCTCAGCCAAAAAAACTCTTATTTAAATTAAGTTTCAGAAACGTTGTATCATTTTCTGGAGGCAATGCAGGAGATCAAAGAGAAACGCAGGAAATTTCAGTAAGAAACCGGGGATTGCGGGCTGAGTGGTCAAAATCTGAACTGTCCTGCAAAAAAAACAGGACAGTTGGGAGGTATGAGATACTCATATTAGGACACATTTAGAAAGAGATGTGCTGAATTGCAAAGAACAGTTTTCCATAGCAACCAATCAGTAATAAGGTTTCATCAGTCTTCTATCATAGATCAAAGCTAGGATTCTTTGCATGTGCACCATGCAATGTAGTACATCTGTTCTATAGAGTTTCTAAATACCCTTTTTTTTGTAATGTTTATGGCATACAAGAAAACAGAAAAAAACAAAAGCAAAACTAATAAGATGCCAATGCAAATGTATATTATTTCTTCCAAAGGACCATTGCACTAGGTACCTCTAAAGGGTAAAAAGAATGGTGAACAAGATAATAGAGGGGAAAGGTTGTGGAGAGACAGGATAAAAGGAAAGGGCAAAGAAGAGGGGAAATTAGAGGAAAAAAAGAAGAACATGAGAAGAAAAGACAAGTAATGATGAGAAAAGGAAAAAACGAATGTGAGTGGAGATAATAGGAGGAAATGTTATAGAGAGAAATTAATGGTCTAAGATTTTCCTGGTTGGCAAGGTTGTTTTTCCTGTTAAAGGTAACAGACCGTTATTACATTTATTTACATGCCCTGCCAGTTTTAATTTTATGCTGTGTCCGTAAACACATTTCACTTTGCTAGAATGTTCTGTCCTGTAGTCTGCACTGATACAAATATCCACTTGTATTCCCTACCTTTACCACTAGATGTCAGTCCTGCACAAGTAGTCATTCTAATGCACATCTTATTTTTGCCTGATCTTGCTGTAATGGCATGACTCATTGATAGACCTTATCATAACTTATGTAGGTCACAGTTACAGGAAAGGGAGACTGAGTCATGAGGACGTCAGCAATAATGATATGTTTGATATAATCAGTGAAAACCACGTCAGCCATTACCTGTAATATTTTTTCACTGGCACTCTGGCAGTCACAGCAACCCCCGCTTGATTGTGCGAATTATACCCTTTAGATAAACTCTTGTTCTGGATAAAGCTTTTTCCCCCTACGGCAGACAAAACAAGTCGTCTCTTCTTCCGGCGACTAATCTCCCTGCAATGCCTTCCCGCCGGCTAGAATTGAAATCGCCATGGGATGGCACTGGGAGTGCTTCATTTTCTGAAGTGGCCCAAAGTTGCCATTATCAATATATTTAGGACATTTAGGGGCATGTTTACTAACATTGGAGATAAATATCTGGAGAGATTTCTGGAGATGTTGCCCATAGCAACCAATCAGATCTTTGCTTTTGTTTTCTAACTTGGCTGTGGCTGTTTAAATCTAATTGCTGATTGGTTGCCATGGCCAACATCTCCAGAAATCATTCCAGATATTTATCTCCAATGTTAGTAAACATGCCCCTGAGACATTTGTGCCTTAAGCTACCAAAAAATGCCTTACCCTTTAAACTAAAGGATTATTTGTCCATATATTGCAATATATTTAAGTTGGCCAACTACGTCAAAGTCATCCCATATCTGGTCAGTCCTATGCTCAATTTTATCTGATTCATTAAGAATTCTATTGCTTCATTATATATTTTACAAAGGTACTAGGTTTTACCTGCAACTTACTTGCTGCTTTCAAAGTAAAACTCCCAAACTTGGCTGCCCTTTTATTAGACACCAGTGGGATCACCTGACTATAGCTGGGAAGGGTTGGAGCTACAACATGGAGCTGGTCACTGCTCCTGTATAACTATAACAAACAAGGGAAAGTTGTGCTCACCACTAATTTTTAAAACCATTAGGTGGGGGTACAATGTGGCTGTGACCACAAAATATATATAGTCAAATACAAGAGTCCTCTGCACTCAACCTATTATTAATATATTAAAGGGGTTGTTCACCTTCCAACACTTTTTTCGTGAGATTGTTTTTAGATTGTTTCCAAGAAATAAAGACTTTTTTCAGTTACTTTCTATTTTTTATTTTTTACCATTTTTACAAAATCGAAGTTTAAAGTTTAATGTCCTTGTCTATTGTTTGAGTCGGGCAGCTCAATAATTCAGGGCAGATTCTGAATGGTTACAAATTTGCAACATCGAGTTGTTACATTTTTCAGCAGCATCTCTGAAGTATTTGCAACTTTTGTATCAATTCTAACAGCTGCCTTTAGTGGAACCCAGGGATTCTGCTCAGCAGGGAACAAAGATAAGAAATGTATCAACTAAGGGGCCCACTTACTTGAATGAAGGCATAGAGGAAAAAAAACTATTTTGAATGTTTTTTTTTTGGCTACTTCGACCATCGAATGGGCTACTTCGACTACGACTTCGAATCCAACAATTCAAACTAAAAATCATTAGACTATTCGACCATTCGATATTCGAAGTACTGTCTCTTTAAAAAAAATTCGACCCCCTAGTTCGCCACCTAAAAGCTACCGAATCAATGTTAGCCTATGAGGAAGGTCCCCATAGGCTTAGCTATCTTTTTTGGTCGAACAAAAATTGTTCGATCTATGGATTTAAATCCTTCGAATCGAACAATTTTTCGAACAAATAGCGCTAAATTCTTCGGCTTCGATATTCGAAGTCGAAGGATTTAACCTCGACAGTTGAATATCTTAAGTAAATTTGCCCCTAAATGTATCAATTTAGAACAGTTTACAGGGTCGGTGACCCCCCTCCCACAGATGCTTTACAAGGTGGAAAATGACACTTTACACTTCGATATTAGAAAAATGGTGACACATAGAAAATAGAAAGTAATTGGTAAATATTTCATATTTTCAGCATTCTTTGATTTGATCATTTATCTAATTTTCATTTACCCTCTTTTTACTTCATCAGCTCCGGCTTGGCATATGACCCCATATACAACAGTAGTCATATAAAAACAAGGTTTTCTACTTTTGATCTTCCAAAATGCTTGTTCTGGAAGAACCGAATCGCATGAGAAATTGAATGAAAAATGATTTGTGTTAATTCATCAAGGAGATGAAAAAAAAGACACTACTATCTACTTTAGAGAAAGCAAGAAACATAAACACACAGATACTAATTCCATAGTAATCTACACGTGCATGGCTTTCTTTCATTGTCCCAACTGGTGCTCAAACAATCAGAACTGTAGGAAGCAGGGGTGCTTCGCCAAGTTGAGGCAAGTTGAGGCTGTCGCTTCAGGCAGCAGCGCCCCACTGGGTACCAGGGGCAGCAAAAATACTGCTCCTGGTACTTGTAGGGGCCGATTCACTAAATTCGGGTGAAGGGTTAGAATAAAAAAAACTTCGAATTTCGAAGTTTTTTTTGGGTACTTCGACCATCGAATTGGTTAAATTCGATTGAATTCGATCGAAGTCGAACGAAATCGAACGATTCGAAGTAAAAATCGTTCGACTATTCGACCATTCGATAGTCGAAGTACTTTCCCTTTAAAAAAAACTTCGACCCCCTACTTCGGCAGATAAAACCTACCGAAGTCAATGTTAGCCTATGGGGAAGGTCCCCATAGGCTTGCTCAGCTTTTTTTGATCGAAGGATTTTCCTTCGATCGTTTGATTAAAATCCTTCGAATCGTTCGATTCGAAGGATTTAATCGTTCGATCGAACGAAAAATCCTTTGATCGTTCGATCGAATGTTTAGCGCTAAATCCTTCGACTTCGATATTCGAAGTCGAAGGATTTCAATTCGAGGGTCGAATTTCGAAGAATTTTTAACTTCGAAATTCGACCCTTAGTGAATCTGCCCCCAAGAGCGAATTTCTAGGGGAGGGGGCAGCAGCAACTGCTGCTACCTCAGGCAGCGGAGGGGCCAGGATCGCCCCTGGTAGGAAGTAAAGAGAAGCTGCGGAAGCTCCTCTTCATTCTCTCATCTGCCAAACCCACCCACCCATTCTGCACACGTAAGTCCAGCTTAAGGGCACTGGCACACAGGGTAAAGGTTTTGGCACTCATGTGATTCTCAGTTTAGTGAGTTGATAACTCAAATTACCCCTAAAATCATCTGAATTGTAATTGCCACTTCAGGTGATTGTTTGTTGGAAGCACATGAATATTGGGAACATTTGGAGCACAAACAGCCCTTGTATGTCATTGGCCTAAATATACATTTACCACAAACATCATTTCTGGGTATTTGACAAGGTATAAATGGTTTGACCTAAGCTTATAGACTTTCCAATCTCCTGCTTTATCTTAACTTCCTATTTGTTTACTCCTGATTCCTCTGTACTTACCTTCTAAATGCATTAATATCTTAAGAATAACAACGCAGGGTTGAATATATTGGTTTAACGTTTATTTTTAAACGCATTTTAAAACATTTCTATGACTTAGAATTACTGTGTACTTTGCTTATTCCATTGGCTGGATTTTATGTTTTCTGGCTGTTGCTTATTTGTTGCAAGCTTTTATTCTGTTATGTTATGCTCCGTTATCTGTTTTTTTTATGTTGATTCCCTGTATTCAGTGCCAGCTTTGTATGTAACACTTTCCATTGTTACAATAAGTACATTATCATATGACTGTTAGAACTTGTTGAGGAAGTTTATCAGAAACAGACCGAAGTCTACTTACAATAACACTGTACGCTGCCCTTCCCTGTTTGCTCTGAAGTCAGACATAAAAACGATTGTGTTGTTGTGAGGGTCAGTGATCTAACAGTCATCTAAATAGTTTAACAGTAATAATTCATGTGATAAAGTAAAATGGCATGTAAGAAAATAATTGCCCTGCTTCACTCAGACAGGTATCATTTAGAGATGGGCAAATCTGTCCTGTTTCGCTTTGGCAAAAATCAGTAAAACAGCAAGAATGTGTAAAACACATTAGTTTTTTCACAGCCAAACCTGGGCAAAAAATTCCGAAGGTGCACAAATTTTACCTGCAATGTGAAGCAGTGTAAAAGAGCAGCCTCTTTTAGTGCCTGTTCACATTTAAATTACATACCAGTAGTGATGGGTGAATTAGTCTCGTTTCGCCGAAAATTTGGAGAATTTCCCGCGAAAATTGTGAAATGGCAATGCAAATTTTGACTCCCTCAACAATGTTGACGCCTGACAATTTGACGTAGGTCTGTTTTGTCCAAATGCATTAAAAGTTGATGGGCGTCTGAATGATTTTGACGCACGACAGTTTTTTTGTGCAACACTATTCTGGAGCGGCCAAATTTTTTTGATGCCGGCGAAATGAGAAAATTCACCGCAAATTCCTGCCTGCCAAATTTATTCTCCCATCACTACATACCAGCATGATGCAGAAAGTCATAGGGGCAGATTTATATAGGGTCAAATATCGAGGGTTAATTAACCCTCGATATTCGACTGCCGAATGTAAATCCTTTGACTTTGAATATTGAAGTCGAAGGATTTAGCGCAAATAGTTTGATCGAACGATCGAAAAAAAATCCTTCGATCGAACGATTTTTCTTTGACCTAAAAATTGATAGAAAGCCTATGGGAACCTTCCCCATAGGCTAACATGGCACCTCGGTAGGTTTAAGGTGGTGAAGAAGGGGGTCGAAGTTTTATTTAAAGAGACAGTACTCTGACTATCAAATGGTTGAATAGTCTAATTCGAAGTTGTAGTCAAAGATCGAAGTAGCCAATTCGATGGTCGAAGTAGCCAAAGAAAACATTCGAAATTCAAAGGTTTTTCTATTCTATTCCTTCACTCGAACTAAGTAAATGGGCCCCATAGTGTGATAAAATTTTAAATTGGTCTTCGTTTTTTAAAATGATATAGCTTTAATCCAGCAGCTCTCCAGTTTGGAATTTTAGCTGCTATCTGGTTGCTAGGGTCCAAATTACCCTAAGAAACAGAAAGTGGACGAAATGAGAGACTGGAAGATGAATAGGAAAGGGCTTGAAGTAATACAAAGTAACAATAACAATACATTTGTAGCTTTACAGAACCAAAGTTTTTTTTGGATGCCAGTTTGGTGACCCTATTTGAAAAGAAGCAGAAAAAGAAATTTGATTATTTAAAAACAGTAAAAAGTAACAAATTAAAAGTTTCAATAAATAGGAGTAAGATAACTTTAACGTGATCTACCACCCAAGTGCTTCCTAAAATCTGTTGGTCAAAAGTGTTTTTTTTCTAATTCATATATTTCAATAAAACATATTTGATTCTCTAAATCTGCAGAAAGCCAAAACTGAGTTCTCAAATTCTGAAATTCTAAGAATATTTAGGGGCTAAACTTATCAGTTCTTGAAAACATTTCCAAATGCTTTGCAACAATGTTATCACAAAGTGAAATTGACCACAACAGGGCTCATTTAATTGGCAAATATGTACCAGTGCAGTAACCCATAGCAATCACTCAGAGATGTACTTTGCTGCTGGGAAGAAGTCACTTTACTTTCTCACGTATTTTACAGTCCATTAAACATTTTCTGTCCATTGGTCTTCATTAATCTGCCAGGGTGACTAGTCGAGCCCTTTTACTTCACCATGGAAAGCAAATGTTCTCAGAATATAACTGCTTACATAATACTAAAGATTAGTGATGGGCGAATTTGCTCCGTTTCGCTTTGCCGAAAAATTAGCGAATTTCGCGTGAAATTCATGAAACGTAGAAAAATTTGCAAAACTGCGCCGTCGTCTCGTTTTTAACGCCGGCGTCCATTTTTTGACACCGACGCCCATTTTTCGACGCCAACGCCCGTTTTTAACGCCGGCGTCCGTTTCGCAAATTTATTCGCCGGTGGCGAATCGCGCAAATTCGCGCTTGCCGAATAAATTCGCCCATCACTACTAAAGATTCATTTTAAAGTGAATTGCCTGTGTAATTGGAAATCATAATGATCTATGTCACCTAACAGATCATCTATGTATTCTGGATCTGCACTGCCCACAAATCTGTTCAAACACAATTATGACATGTTGATAAGAGTGCCATCTGTTTTTTTATGGGTCCTTGTTCCAGACAGGTGGGGCTGTCACAAGAAATGTGCCTTTGTAAAATTGCAACATGGGCTTTATTATGTACTGTATATACATGTATGTTGCTTACTGGCAGGTAATCAGGGATTGTTAAAGACCACCAGGGCCCCCTGGCTACATATAGAGTTTAGCTACTTGGCAAACAGGAGAACTTCATGCACAGGAAGGGTTAAAGGTGGTTCAGCTTTAAGTTGACTTTTAATATGTTATAGGCTCTAAGCAATATTTCTGTATTAATTTTTAGTGATGGGCGAATTTATTCGTCACGCACACATGTTTTCGTAAAAATTTGCTGGCAAGATATTCGGCGCAACAAAAAAAAATTGTTGCGCGCACAAAATAATTGTCGCTCATCAAAATAATTCGGACGGCCATTGACTCCAATGCGTTTCACAAATTTTCACAAATTTTTTCGCCATTGTTAGGTGAAACGGGACACATTCGCCCATCACTATTTATTTTGTTTATAGTTTTTGAATTAGCTACCTTTTTCTTCTGACACTTTCCAGCTTTCAAATAGGGGTCACTGACCCCATCTAAAAAAGCAAATGCTCTGTAAAGGTGGCCATACACAGGCAGATAAAGCTGCCGATATCGGTTGTTTGGACCGATTTGACAGCTTATCTGCCCGTGTATGGGGGCTTCCGACGGGTCTTCCCGATCGATATCTGGCCACAATATCGATCGGGAAGGTTTTGATTTTTAACCGACCGACCCGTTGGAGCCCCTTGGCACATCGTAATTCGATCGTTCGGCCATACGCCTGATATAGCCATGCCGTTAGTGGCATTTTGGGGAAAGATCCGCTCGTTTGGCGATGCCGCTAAACGAGCGGATCTTTGAGTCTATGGCCACCTTAAGGCTACAAATATATTGTTATTGCTAATTTTTATTGCTCATCTTTCTATTCAGGCCACTCTACTTACTTATTCAAGTCAATGCATGGTTGCTGGATAATTTGGACCCTTGCAATCAGATTGCAGAATTCCACTGGGGAGCAACTCTATAAAAAACTAAAAAAGCCGAAAACCACAAAAAAGCTAACAAATTGCAAATTGTCTCAAAGTTTCACTCTCTATATCATACTAAAAGTTGACTCAAAGTTGAACAACTGCTTTAAGGGGTTCTTGGGGAAGCTTATGCAGTAGACCAGTTGTAACATGTAGCTAAGGGAGCCCACTTGGTAACAAGAGTTATTACAGGCTTAAAAACACACTGAGCCAAGGTTTTGGGTTGCCACACAAGGCACTTGGCTAAAGGTGGCCATACACAGGGAGATCAGCTCGTTTGGCCATGTCGCCAAACTAGTGGATCTCTCCCCGATATGCCCACATTGAGGTGGGCAATATTGGGCTGATATGATTGTGGGCCCTAGGGCCCGGCGATCGGATCAGAATGGAGGCCACACGGACGGTCAGATCGCAGGACCGCATCAAAGAACAGATGCGGCCGTGATCCAACGGGATTTTTTACCCTGCCCGATCGGCATCTTAACAACTTTCGGGCAGATATTGATTGGGAATGACAGTTGGATGGGGCACACACGGGCCAATAAGCTGCAAACTCTTTTATCGGCCCATGTATGGGGGCCTTTAGACACCCAATTATTAGGTGTCACCATGATCTACCGGGAACTGATTTCTACTGATGCACCAAATCCACTATTTTGGATTTGGCCGAACCCCTGAATCCTTCTTGAAAGATTTGGCCGAATATCGAATCCGAATAATAATCTGCACATGCAAATTTTGTCACAAAAAGTCACGCAATTTCCTTCCCCACCCCTAATTTGCATATGCAAATTAAGATTTGGATACGGTTCGGCCGGGCATAAAGATTCGGCTAAATCCCAAACCGAATCCTGGATTCAGTGCATCCCTACTGATTTCCCTTGCTCTTTAGCCTTCCATACTAAGGCGCTATATACAGAAAATGCTGCAGTGTAAATACATGCAAAGTGGGTGCATGTTGCTACCCTGGTGCTATCAGTAGTTAGAAAGCAAATTCTTAGTTTAATTAGCCCACAGGTCTTCAGTTCTACAGGCTTATAGACTTGAAATGTATTGTAAACAAGCACACGGCAGCAAATAACAGCAGTTCAGATTTAATTTTCCCCTGTCTTTGTTTCTATTAAGGGTATCTCCGGCAAACAAAACACTAGCACAGTTAAAGGGGGAACTTCTAGAAGAAGGACTCATTGATTATGCAAGAATAATCCCTATGTATGAAAATGAGCACATTATCAGTGTCTCAACAAACCTTCACTGCTCAGAGACGTTATGAAAGGATGGATTGTAGCATTTCAGAAGTAAAAGCTACTTCCGTTTTCATCCCGTTCCAAGAACATCACTCTACTGGCACCCAGAATTTCCCACTTCTCGTAATGAGGAGTCACTTGAACTTTGTCCATTGTGCGATAATTGCAAGGGGCAGAATAGACAGTAACAAGTAACATAATGGCCTGTATTGACACAGAATTGTAGTTCATCAATAGGTAGAGGGCTACAACAAGCATGTCTTTTTTATTTTTTCTTATAAATGCTGATGTGTAGGTCCCATTATGTACAGCTGCCCTTAATGACAACACATGACTCAGAGTTGGGAATAAATCAAGAGTTGCATCACACAGCATGCTGCCATTGCACTATATCATGATAAGAGCACTGAATAGTTACTAATAGAGAGGTTAACCTGTTACTTTAAGCCATATACACTGTGTGGTACATTCTGCAAATAGCCACATGCCCCTCTGTTCCATTTTGGAGAATAGAGCCGCAGTGCTCCCCAATATACAGTCTGCATTGGGACCCATTTTTTCAGATTGGGCCTCTTGATGCTGCTCTTTACTCTGAGGGACAGATTCTTGATCCAGATTTCAGTGTAATGAACAGCAAGCCCTGGGAGCAAGTGCTCTGTAGGGCAGCACTAGGAGGCAAAATCTTGTCACTATTAAAGCTCCTATTCCTATACTTGTATCCCTGGGGGTTTGAAAATGACTCCCAATATCGCTCTGGATTTGTGATTAATGTGCTTGATAATGGTCTATATGCATGGCTATATGTAGGTCTGGAATTTATAACCTCATCCACCCTTCTCTGTTCAGCGCATGACCAGGATGGTAGGAATATTCACCAAGAAAGATAGAGGTACCCCCTAACTTTAGATTTGGTTTACTGTAGGTTTATAATGAATAGGTTATAATTTTGTATCTATTATGTACTCTGGCATTTTGATTTTTCAACATCAGAAGGAAGGAAATTTTCCTGTACATGCAAGATTAAGAAATTTGATCGACCTTACATATTTATTTCTCTGTACATAAAGGCGTGACTCAGCCAAACCTTCAGTGTTGGAACAAGAGGTGGCTCTCTTCGTCTTTATTCATATGGGACAGGGGAACAAATAAAGGATTTCAAACTCTACCTCATAAACCTCTATATGATGGATTGTGAGTGAGTCCCTAAGCTCAGTAAGTGACAGCAGTACAGAGCATGTGCAGTGAATCAGCAGATTGGGAGCTACTGGGGCATCTTTGGAGACAAATCTTCCCTGCTGAAGGGTTGGGGTTGCCTTGGGCTGGTACAGAAGCCCAAACCATAATGTACAACATTTCTAGCCTACTTCTTTGGTTAAGCTTTACTTCTCCTTTAAGAGCTATTGGCACAGATTTTTCTTCACTTTGTATTTTGTCATGTTTGTTTGTATGGTTTAATGTTGTTTACAAGTGCATGCTTTGCCTTGTTACTTGGTGGCAGCTATCTAGAGGAGCTCTGGGCTATGATTTAAATGTTTAAAGAGATGCAAGCTGATTGCATAAAGCAAAGATAGTTGACCTGGCAGCAGACAGGATGGTGTTTTGACTTCCAGACTAAATTGCCAAATTACCATTAGGTGGTATTGCAAATGGACAAACTGGGTGACCTGCTTACTGTTTATCACCAGTCTTCTGCTGCCATTTGTTCTATTTGAATAATTATTTCTTAGTTCGGACTACATTGTTTAGCCATAGTATCCCATACTGGTTTCAGGCACCAACAACACCTCAGGTTTAATGAGACCAGCAATGAAATATCAGCCCTTACCTACACTACTTGTCTTATGATAATTAGATAGCTTTAAGAAGGGGTTGGATGGCTTATTAGCAGGTGAGGGAATACAGGGTTATGGAAGATAGCTCATAGTACAAGTTGATGCAGGGACCATCTCGCAGTCAGAAAGAAATTAGAGAGCCTTCTAATGGTTTTTTTTTGCCTTCATCTGGATCAAGTTAGGTAGGTTATACACAGACTAAAAGGAAAACTATACCCCCTGAACAATGTAGATTTCTATAAAATGATATTGCATAAAACAGCTCATGTGTAAAACCCTGCTTCATTTAAATAAACCATTTTCATAATAATATACTTTTTTAGTAGTATTTGCCATTGGGGAAACTTCAGAAAATTGCCATTTTAATAAATAAGGGCCACCCCCTGGAATCTTAGGGTTCACGGTGCACGCAAAGAAACCAAACAAGCCATACATGTTAGGTCACATGAGCCAATTAAACATCTGTTGCTTTGCTTAAATATTCATATTGGGGGTAAAGCTTTCCTTTAAGGTTGAACTTGATAGGCGTATGTCTTTTCAACCTTACTTACTTTGTTACATTAAAAAATACTTTATTCTATCAAAAATATAGTCGATAATGTGGGTAATTTACAAATCTTGTTTACTCCAGCATCAACTGTACTCCTTTCTGATTATTTATGGTGCCACTGGATTTTTTATCCATGAGTCATCCTGCACCTAAATAAATAGCACATTTGTAAATATACTGTAGTATTTTACTCTCCCATTTTTCATGTCATAACGCTAAGTTATTTATTTCAGATAATACTCCTTTCTGGTTTTCATTTCCTGTCTGCCTTTGTGAACAGAGGATTTTTTTCCAAGGAACTTCACAAAAGCTTTATTAACATGGCTGCCAGGTTGCTTTTGTTTAGCAAGATTTGTAAACCCTGAAAGAGGATGGTCTGAAATGTTTTCCAATTGATCCTTTGATGCACTAGTCAAGTAAAGAGCTTAGAAAAAAAGAAATGTAGCTGAGTAGAGAAGGCTTTGAGAGAGATTTTAGAAAGATGTGAAATAAATCTGCTATAAAAAGATCATAGAGAGATCAAGTGGCCAGTGAAAAGCTGTACTTTTAAAGGGTCATTTTTCTAAATAAAGAACTGCGGTAAGTGAAATGAATTCTATTCAGAAATATCATGAGCCGTGTCTTCAGAAATAGTAGCTGGGGGCATGAGTAGTTGGTTACTCTCATGTTGATGGTACAAAAGGGTTTTCAGCAATGCTTGGTATATTCTTCCTAGCATGCCTCTGTCTCATAACCCAGGCTTGCACAGAGCTATAACATAACCTTAACCATGCAAATCCATAGGCACATGACTATCACAGGAGGAATTGGTGACACGATGATGGACATCTGAGCAGATCACAGAAGATACCAGGATAGAGGGACCTTTATATACTGTACACTTTATATACAAATGCTAAATTCTTATACTTTGTGCAGGGTGGCATACAGCAGGGGTGTGTCATGCCTAGTGTGCAGTAGCAGGAAGGTAAATGGAGGAGAGCGATTCCGCACACCAGGACGTTGGTTAAAATAGAAAATCTTTATTTAGCCATCTTTTAAAATACACGCTGTGTCTTCAGCTTGACGCGTTTCGGGCTCAGCTGCCCTTAATCATAAGCATAGAGAAAAAGTGAAGATCTCAACTTAAATAGCTAATGCCTACAGTGACTCCTAATGGTCAGAGCAGGATAATGAGTTACAAAACATTTTAAAAGTATTCATTAAGTGCAACATAAAACAATTGTGATACATATAAAGATACATTATGATTAGCCACTCAAATTGCTTAAGTAAAATAAGAAATATCGAATCTAGTATTTAATCCGTCTGGATTGCGTGTATGTAGAGTTAGAATCCAAAAAGCTTCACGATTATTTAATGAAAGAAGTGGATCACCGCCCCTTGTAGGCATGGGTACTCTTTCTATTATTTTTACTCCCAAGTCCTGTGTGCCACGTTTGCTGCAGAATTTAAAATGTTTGCCAATGGGGGATTTTATATCGCCTTTTTCTATGGCAAGTAAGTGTTCCCTTATTCTATCTTTAAGAGGGCGGATTGTACGTCCAACGTATTGTTTCTTGCAGGATTTACACTCCAACAAATATATAACCCTATTGCTGCAGCAATTATTGTAAGTATGGTTACTATACACTTTTCCTGTGACATTGGATTTGAAATCTGCACTTATGGAAATAACCATACATGTTTTACAAGGATATTTTCCACATTTATAAGTACCCTTCGTTGTTAACCAAGTATTGGACAAAAGGGGATCTCGGCTGCAAAGCCTAGTCCCCAAGGTGGGAGATCGTCTCGAAATCATTTTAATTTGGTCATCATTAAGTATTCTCTTCATAATAGGATCGTTAAGCAGAACCGGAATACGTCTGCGTACAATTTTGCATATCTCATTATATTCCATACTGTATTGTGTACTGAAATAGATCAGAATTTTATTGCTATTCTTAGATAATAGGGTGTTATTAACCTCAATATTTGATTCCTCATTTGGGTTTTTGTCGTTTTTGTATTTACTTTTATTTTTATTGTTGTCATTATTCTTATTATTGAAAAGGAGGTTCTGTCTATCCCTGCTTCGAGCCTTCTGGTAAGCTATTTCCACCAAATTCGTAGAATAACCTCTATTTATTAGTTTCTTCTTTAGTATTGCAGACTGTTCATCAAAAAATTGAAGTGTTGAACAGTTTCGTCTGAAACGTAAAAATTGACTAAAAGGAATACTGGTTTTCGTGTGGCTGGGATGACAACTGTCAGCCCTAAGAATAGTGTTGCCTGCTGTAGGTGTAGACCTTAGAGTCAATTTTACCACTGTCTGAAGATCCAATTAATAAGGTATCCAAAAATTCAATTTGGGTAGGATTTTGATTCATAGTAAAGGTCAAATTGAAAGAATTGGTATTAAGGTATTCTAAAAACATGGTAAGTCTAGTAGAAGACCCACACCAAATGAATATGAGGTCGTCTATGTAGCGACCGTACCAGACAATGGAGTCACTGAAAGGGTTACTGTCACCAAAAACGTGGATTCTTTCCCACCAACCCATGTATAGATTTGCATAGGAAGGTGAGAAAGCAGCACCCATCGCCGCTTCTCGTCTTTGAAGATAGTATGATCCGTCAAAGTAAAAATAATTATGAGTTAGCAAAAATTCCAAGGCCATAATCAAAAAAATTACACAATCCTATAGTTCTGATTTGGCAAGAATATGATTAATGCTATCCAGCCCTTTATCATGGGGAATGGATGAATATAGTGATTGAACATCCATAGTGACCCATGTAAAATCATTAGACCATTTTATGTCTTTAAGAATCGATAGCAGATGACCCGTGTCTTTAAGATAAGATTTCAAATTTTTTACAATGGGCTGGAAGCATTTATCAAGCCAAATGGAAAGGCCTTCGTTTAACGAACCAATACTAGAGACAATTGGTCTGCCCTCTGGACAAGTCAAAGACTTGTGAATCTTAGGTAGATGGTGAAAATTTGGAGTAATGGGGAATTCACGAATCAAGAAAGGTGTATCTCTAGTGTTAATCACTCCCATTGATGTTCCAAATTTAATAAGGGCAACAAGCTCAGAGTGGAAGCCTTCAATAGGATTTTTTGGTAGCTTCAAATATGTGTCCCAATCCGAAAGTTGGCGTATCGCCTCAGAAATATAATCAGCAGTATTTAATATCACCACAGCCCCTCCCTTATCTGCTTGGCGTATGGTGATATTAGAATTATCATGAAGTTGTTTTAATATAAATTTATCTTGGGAACTGAAATTAGTCATCCCATCTTTATTTTTGGTTTTAGATTTGGATAGTTTCCACAGATCTTGTTCTACAAGATCCTGGAAAACATCCATTGAAGGACAACGCGAATTAATGGGATAGAAGGTGCTGTTTGGTTTAAGACCCAAAAATATTTGTGTAATAGACTCTTTATTAGTGGTATTCCCTTCAAACATTAGATCTTCCAAATTTTGGAGGCCCATTAAGTCAGAAAAATGAGAAAAACTGACATCATATTGGTTCACTACAGAAACATTATCAGTTACCTCGACAGGATTAGGTGTTAAAACAGCATTAATTTTCTGAATAGTATCTGAATTATTTAGCTGTGCATTATCAGGAGAATCATCAAAGAAATGTCTGCGTAAAGTCAGTTTTCTTACCAGTCGGTTTACATCAATCAATGTGTTAAAGATGTTAAAATGACAGTCCGGAGCAAAAGATAAGCCTCTGCTGAGAATGTCCCGTTGTCGAGCTGAAAGGGGAAAAGAGGAAAGATTAACTACATTCAGTATTTCCTCCCCCTCGTGGGGCGAACATCTCGTAGTTGATATCGCATTTCGACTGTGTTTCTTGCCCCCTCTTCTTGTCTTCCTAGATCGTGTATGGGTCGCTTCCATTTGGATTTCTTTTTTCCCCCGTCCGTAGTTGTTCGCCCTTGGATCTGGGGTCCGTAGTTTTATTGATTTCTGGGATCAGGTGTATTCATAGCAAAATCTGTTGACGGACTTCGTCAATTTTCCTGTAATGAAAAAGGCTCCATGTCCGCTACCCCATACGAGGCGTCATCGTCCGAGCCACTTGAAAAAGAAACATTTTTAGAGTTGTTACGATTTCTTAGGATTGATTTTGGTCTGCGCCAAACATAAACAGAGTCATTGTCATAATCTTGTTTATCTCGCAAGAATTTGCGTTTTTTCTTTTCACTAATTGATTTTTCCAATGAGTCCAGATAATGCTTTAAATCCTTGTCCAATTGGATAAAAGATATATTCTTATCACAAGATGATAAATCGATTTGTTTTAATTTAATATCTTCCCGTAAATCAATTAGTGCGTCTCTCTTGTAATTAATGATTAATGACATTAATTCAAAGGAACATTTGCTCAAGGCACTATTCCATTTTGCCACAAAGTCATTGTCTCCTCTAGCAAACATGGGGAATTTCTTTATACGAAGCCCTCTGGGAATTCTTGATACCCCAATGTATTTTTCCAGTGTGGTTATATCCCAACATAGGAAAGCCTCCTGGGACAACAGCTTTTCTAATGCTTTAAAATTCGTAGAAATTAGCATGGATGGGTCATCCTGAGCATAAGTTTCTGAGAAAGCAGTTTCAATCAATGACAGGTTGCTTGTGCGATCCACAACATCCCGTAAAGCATAAATATCATTGGAAACCGGATCAGGTAGAGCCAGTAATCTCTTCTGAGACATGCAGATTATTTTAAATACTTAAAGCCGGCAGTTAACAACCAATAAATAATGTGCCATTCAGGAAGGACATATAATCGTGTCCAATCTTGATTTTCGTTATGCGGGTCGAGCAGGTATCAAAATGGGACAAAGTTCATAACATTAGAGAGAGCGAGAACCGCTCCGACTCACCGCAGGTTGGTTAAGAAGCAGCCGGCACAATCAATCCAAGTTTGGGTGCTGGAAGTTCGGCGTCCCACGCCGTGGGCAATAGAGGTAAATGGAGGAGAGCGATTCCGCACACCAGGACGTTGGTTAAAATAGAAAATCTTTATTTAGCCATCTTTTAAAATACAGTAGCAGGAAGGTAGGCTGTCTACATACCCCTTACTGTGGGTTCACCACAGGGTCACTATCACTGGGCATGTCCAGCTTACTAGCCTGAATAACTTACACCTCTAGGTTAAGCTTCCCTCTATCCCAGGGATCCCCAACTAGTGGATCACAAGCAACATGTTGCTCACCAACCCCTTCAATGTTGCTCTCAGTGACCTCAAAGCAGGTGCTTATTTTTAAATTGCAGGCTTGGAGGCAGGTCTGGCTGCATAAAAACCAGGTGTATTGCCAAATAGAGCCTCGTGTAGGTTGCCAGTCCACATAGGGGCTACCAATAGCCAAACACAGCCCTTATTTGGCATCCCAAACGTTTTTATGCATGCATCTTCTTACATTTGAATGTGGCTCATGGCTAAAAAAAAAGGTTGGGGAACCCTACTCTATCCTGTCACTGGCTTTCTGTCACTGTATGTGGAGTGATACGTAGGCCAAAGAAGCTATTCGTCTCCCTATATAGGTTCTAAGCTGGCCATGCATGGGCAGATTTAAGCTGCCAATTCTGAACCTTTTAGTATGATGTAGAGCAGGGATCCCCAACCTTTTGAATTTGTGAGCAACATACAGAAGTAAATGGAGTTGGGGAGCAACACAAGCATAAAACATTTTCTTGGGGTGCAAGATAAGTGCTGTGATTGGCCATTTGGTAGTCCCTATGTGGATTGTCAACCTACATTGAAACTCTGTTTGACAGTGAACCGGGTTTTTATATAACCACAACTTGCCTCCAAGCCTGAAATTCAAAAATAAGGACCTGCTTTGAGGCCATTGGGAGCAACATCCAAGGGTTTGGAAGCTAGTGGTTGTGGATCACTGATGTAGAGAGACAGTATGATGTGGAGAGATATTCTGAGACAATTTGCAATTGGTTTTCATTTTTTATTATTTGTTTTTCTTGAGTTATTTAGCTTTTTATTCAGAAGCTCTCCAGTTTGCAATTTTAGGGTCCAAATCACCCTATCAACCATGCATTGATTTGAATAAGAGACTGGAATATCAATAATAATATATTTGTATCCTTACAGAGCATTTGGGTTTAGATAGGGTCAGTGACCCAACCAACATTGGAAAGCTGGAAAGTGTCATATGAAAAAGGCAAATAATTTTTTTAAAAAATGCTTAGCATTAGCCATTGTATAGCATACTAAAAGTTAACTTACAGGTGAACCACCCCTTTAAACTTGAATTGGCAGCGTATCTGCCATGCATGGGTTCTTTCCAACTGCCCCTGAATCTAACCAAAATTCAAACTGCCAATGTTCATAGGTGCGTCTGAGTTACGCCAGAACTTTGGTGGTGGAGAAAATATTCGCAAAACAGTTTTTGCAAATTGCAAATTTAAATTACTGTCAATGCTATTTTGGCGTGACCTCGCACAGCTGCGAACACCCACCTCATCTGTGAGCCATTTGTGAATATTGTTGCGCTATATGAATTTGCAAAAAATATTGAAAGACGGCACAGCAGTGCAATTGCAAAATAGGCAATACAACCATTTGCGAATAAATATGCGTTGCACGAATTTTATAAATGATCTCCATTGACTTGTACCATATCTAGCTAACTGGAAAAGGAGAAATAGGTCAAGTCCCTATTCCAGTGTGCAGTCTTTTTTATATACAGTATTGTATTTGATACAGTAGATACATTGAACCCAGTTGCTTTAAAAATTTAAATCTTTGTTTCTTAAAGTTTTACATTAATAGTAAAGTCAACATAAGGCATAGAGTTTATATCACAGAATGCAGTGGACTTTTCACAGACCTAGATTTACTCCATCACTTCAGATCAATTTCCATCTATCCTGGGACGCGCCTCTCCATCCCTTTTTCAAGTCAGATACAAAAATATTTGTATTGCATCTGGCAGTCATTCTTCATTCTTTTGTTTTCCTGGCGTGGGAGAAATGTTCCCAGTTGTGTGTTTTCATAGGAATTTGAGATTCTCCTCTTTACAGTGAAAAGAAGCCCACGTCATCTATGGATCACACGGTGGAGAAGACGAATCAACAGTGATAGAGGACAATGCCAGGTCTTTGTTTATACAGAGTATTTTATGTGGAAAGGTCAGTGCATGGAGTTGTTCTAACAGCACAGCAAAGTTTCATGAGACAAGTATAAAGTGTGAGGGCCTGGGTCTGCTCTTTGTTTCTAGGTTCTAAGTTAAAGAATTAAAGAATGTGCTATAAATTATTTTCTTATTTACCCTCTTGCTGTTGGGTGGGCTAGCAATGTAAAATCTTCTAATATAATATAATGTAACTAATTACAGTATGAGCATGCTGGCTGAAGCCCATGTTCCAGGTACATTCAAGAACAGGATAGCACTGGGGGTGCTCCCTCTGTGATTCTTGTCATTTACCGGATACCCTAAAAAAGGCACCACTGTTATTCAAAAAATGTACCAGCCCAGGGGTTCTATTATTTACTATTATTATATACTATTTTTTCGCGATTTCTGCAGCTGGCCTTAATGAGAAGGAATGGAGACATGGGCAAAGTAGAAAATTATTGGGATTAATTGCAAGGTCAAATACACAAAACATCATCATCATTTATATAGCGCTGTCAAGATACGCAGTGCTTTGATTGCTCAGTAGGGATCTGTATTTCCAAAAGCCCCAAAGTTGTAGGTTATAAGGGTGATGGTGTAACATCCTGCCTGGGCTTGAACCAGTGACCTAGTGTTTTTAATGTTGTCTGTATTACCTCTGCTTTATATGAGCAGACAGCAAAGGTCTTGGTTCACTGTTATTGGTATCGCTGTATTTGCAAGTAGGCATGGTGATGTTAATCTGGCCAGAGGTCCTCAGTATTATCCATTAGTCTGACCCTGCTCTGCACTGAATCACTGTCCATTATAGGTCCTAGGTGCTCTGTTCCCTGTGATTGCTGGTCCTTTGACTCCTGCTAACAGCTCCTGTCCCCTGACTTCCTGGTTCTGACCCCTGCTTATTACTGACCTTCAGGTTGTCTCAGATCCTTTTAAAGCCTTTTCCCTGTATTTATTCCTTGTTTTGACTACTGCCTGACCCTTGATTCCAAAACTCACTGCCTGTTCTGACCTCTGCATGTTCTAACATCTGCCTGTTTTTGACTTCACTTTGCCTGATCCTTGTCTCTACCTTGCACTTTTCTAAAATCTGAAGTTGGTAGGTTCCCAGCTAGAACCACAGTAGAAAATTCTGGGGCCACAAAAGAGTATAGGTGAAAACTGGAACTAGATGGGCTCTCTGGCTTTACAGAAGAATCAGATTCGTTCCAGCAGTCCTAACTCCAGGTTCCTGCCTATCTAGAACTTTACATTGTATCTGAACATCACATGAGACCACATTGGCAGGCCACAATAGCCTCCAATTTATAATCAAATCAACCTAATTTTGCCTTTTACATGAGTGGCCAAAATGGGCCTGGATATGATCGATGGTGCCTTGATCTGGCAATGTATGGTCACCTTAAATCTGTCAAATTCGGAAATAATAAATTAAAATATAAATTAGACAATTTCTAAGTTCCTGCATATATATTACACTCATTTGGCCTTATCTACCTACTTTCTTGTCACACCAGTCTAGAAAAGGTTAAATGAAAGGCTAATGTCAGCTTGTGGCTTGCTGCTTGCTGCAGCTTGCTGGTGAAGCATTTCCATTTAATTACAATGAAGTGTGCCAAAGGTCAGCCATATTATATTCACCATAAAAGATAGCAGCTGAAACAGTGAGAGGGCACCTCTGAACTTTTCACTGACTTGTGCAATTTACTGTATAAAGATCATAGAATCCTAGTAATATGCATTATTAAAACTTGTAAGTAAACTATTTTCCCCACCAGTATTCCACCATATGGATATTCATTTTCTAAAAATAACATTTTGTTAGTAGACACAAATGCACACATTATTTTGTATTATAGAACACATTTTATACTAGGCAGATGTCTGTAAACCTCCAGCTAGGTCCTAACCAATTATGGCAGGTGTGCATGTGACCTGTTGTTGAGCCTGGACCACACAGACAACCAGGGCCAGAACTCGGGCAGAATAGGCAAGTGCCTCGAGGATGCAAACGGGGGGGATAGTTGATAGCCACAAACCTCAGCTAACTGCCTACCCCTAGTTTCGACAAACTTAGAGAGCGACAATTTGATGATCTTCCACTTGTCACCATTGAGCATTGCATTGCTGTGCTCCTTTGTCAAACCCTTCCGCCCACAACGCTTGTGAACTCTGCTACCCCCCCCCCGCTTCACACCTCCCTGTGGCAATTTCACTCTCCAATTTGGTTCTTTAGGACTGAGTCCTAAAGAGCTTATTGGCCCTGGTGTGGGGCCATCCGACAGGCCTGCCTGACCAATATCTGGCTGAAAAATGTGCAGATATTGATCACCCAGGTTTAAAAATCCCACTGCAGTGAGGACCACATCAGCTTGTTGGTGCAGTCCTTGCCCTGACGACCTGCAAGCCTGTGGTTGTGATCAGCCTTTTGTCCCAAGGGCCCAGCAATCCGATCAGCCAAATATTGGCCACCTCAATGTGGGCATAACAGGGAAAGATTTGTTTGTTTTGCGACCACACAAGTGAATTGTGCACTGTATGACCTGCTTAAGCGTTAATATGAAGATGGCCTTTTTAAATATACCTTTAGCATTTATTTGATAATGGCTTTAGACAAAGCTTAATGGCAAAATAATTAGTGGTTTTCTGTCAATATATACAGTACATTTTATCAGACCAGCAGATTCTGCTCATTATAGCTACAGTGTATAACAGAGAGGAAAGATAGGAGCCAGGACAACAGGCTTGCTTTTCTGATAAATCCTAGACTAAGAACATACTATTTCATTTCTAGTTTCTTGAAGATGAATAATGTCTATAATTATTTCTGTTATAATGTCTATATTGTCTGTAATGTCTACAGACCCCTTTATCACACACAATAAACTTTTTTGTTGTTAAAACAAGACAACAATTTGATAAATGGAGTGAGCTGGCACCACTGCAACAGACATTTATAAATATGGATGCTTCTCCTGTGAATAGAAGCATGATAGATGAGATAGGTCAACAAATATTTTTAATTTCAGAAATCTTTTCCATTCCATTGTTACTTTATTAGACTGCAAATGAAATGGCAATGGTCTCGTTTGAGTTGCAGCATCTATGAAATTGTATTTATTTGAGTTGGAGTCTTGCTGAGCTCAGTTAACCAGTTAATCACTATATGCCTGTTTGTGAAAGAAAGCTTTGTCAACTGTAAACTGACTGCACTTCAGAAAGCTTTTCTTCCAATGAAAAGTATATGACAATTCATTTGGCACTACAACCAGCATTTGCTAGTGCCTTTGGGAAAAAACAAATCTGTAATGTTAAGAAATATAATGTATTTTGGACCAAAAAAAAAACAGGCAATAAAGTTGTTAGTGGTTGATAAATTGGGTAAACTATTTTCACCTCTACTATCTCCACAAAGATCGCACTCTCTCCCAAACATGTATAAGGGAGATTATGCTTGTATCTTTCATATTACAAAACCAAGCAATTATTGTGTATTTCTTGGTGGCTCTAAATTTTATCATGATCAACACTGCAGAAGAGGCAACAGCAGATTGCGTCACTTGATATCACACATTCGACTACTCGAAAATCGAAGTATTCGACTTCGACACTTCGCCACCTTAAACCTGCCGAATTGCTGTTTCGTCTATGGGGGACCTTCTAGATCCCTCTGAACCCTCCTAGAATCTGAGGCTTTTGGGCAAGTTTTGAGAAGTCAAAGTTTTTTTTGAAAAATTATAGACTGCTATGTTGAGTTCTGTATCTGAAAGACCTACTGTACTGCGGTTTGTAGGGGGAAAGCAGGGCCAACTACCCGAAGGCCCCTGTCTTTTCAGGCCCCACAAGCAGTTGTAGGCAGAAGAAAAAACTTGGATTCACCCCTGTGGAAAGTGTGTGCAAGATGGTGCCAATATGCCTACATCAGTGATGTCTAACTCTCAGCCTCCACTCACTACTGGGAGGTATACTTAAAAAATGGCTTGGAAGTTAGAAGATATATTATAAATCATGAGAATCCACAAAAATAACTTCAACTAAGGACAGCACTGCCTGCATATTCATAGAAATGTAACTCTCTCTACCTAGCCATTTTGCTATCTACAGACATATTAGAAATATTGGACATATGGTCCTTCAGCTGTTCTTGTATTGCAACTCACAGCCTCCCTTGAAAGCCTAGCTGTCAATGGATGTTGGGGGCAAAGTTACAACATCAGGTGCAGAGAAAAAGTTTGGACATTGCTGCATGGCAATAAGGCAAACAGAAAGCCTTTTCAACACAACCTCTATCACTGCCAAGCCATCAATAAGGAACAGATTGTCTTTTGGCCTACTGACAATAAGTTTTCTAGTTGCCAGTGTAGGAAGGGCGAGAGATGAAGTATCTCAATAACAGTCAGAAAAACAAAGCTCAACATTTTCTATGTTGTTATTAAAAAGCTCAATTGTGTTTAACTCTTTTTTCACTTGAATGTAGCTGAAACCAAGTCCAACTGATTAAATATATTGTAGCCCTGAGCCCTTTCAGCCATCAGTCTTCTTAGCCAAGTCCTCTTAGTCCTGAGTCCTCTTTAAGCTTGATTCCTCTAAAATCTGAGTTATCTTTGCCCTGAGTCTTAAGTGCTCTTAGACCTGATTCCTCTTATGCTGGCCATAGACACAAAGATCCAATCGTACGAATCATCGTATGATCGGACTTTCCCATCTCCCGACCTGCCACAAACCATTCAGATCAAGTAAAGTACAAAAGAACAGATCAGCGGATTTTCTGCCCCTGACAGCAATCGTATGAAAGTTTTGTCCGACCAAAACTAGTGATAGTCTCCCACTGAAAATCGTACGATCGGCAATACACGCAGAGATATTATTGGCAGCAGACAGAAATCTTTTAAACTTTCCGATCGACCAACGACCGATCTCCGCCGGACAAAAAATGTTATGACTCTCCCCACATGGTCCGAAAATCGTAAAAATCAGATCTTTGCGTCTATGGCCAGTTTTAGCCCTGAGTCATCTTAACCCTAAGTCATTTAACCCTGACCCTCATAGTCCTCATAGTCTTGAAACCTTAGTGTCTTTAGCCCTGGATTTTCTTAGCTCTGAATCCTACTGAGTCTTCTTAGCACTGAGTCCTGAGTCCCCTGAGTCCTAAGTTTTTGTAGCCCTAAGTCCTATTACCCTAGGTTCTGGGTCATCTTAACCATGAGTCAGCTTGAGGTTAAGCATAACCTTAAATTACACAAGGTGCTCTAAATTAAAGAGAAATTTGAACAACAACCATATGCTAAAAAAACAATAAATATATTTATTCTGGGCTTTAATTTACCTTTATTAAAATGGAACAAGGTACAGCAGTTTTACAATTATTTTGGTGACTTGATTCCTAGTTGCTGATCTCTATTCATGACATGATCACAAGAGCCTATAGAGTAAAAGTAAATTAAAGATATGGACTATAATGTTCTATGATAAATTCCAGTTTACGCTCTTTCTATAACCATGGAAACAAATTAGCAATTCGTTTTCTTCTCTCCTTAGTGTATAATATAATGAAATAAGATGTCAAGCTGGTTAATATGGGTTAGAACACTGCCACTGTGGTAATTTCATTAAGAGCCACTGAACAGAAGTAGGTAGAAGTTTCCCCATTATTTTCAGGCTATTTTTACAGGTAATCAGGTTTTGGCCACGTGCTTTAGAACCCGGGGGGGGGGCAGAATCCCCTTGCCCCAGGTTCTGGAAGATAATGTGTGAGCTGGGGGGAAAGGAAAAGTTTTGGTAGTCAAGTGAAAACTACCCCTGGCCACTCTCTGAAATCATCCTCCCACCTGCTGGTTTTGGCAACAGTGCTTCTCCAAAGAGCATCGCAACAGCACGCTGTAAATCTTTACTGCACATTATCATACTAAATTATCCCTTATTACAATGCTGTCCAATTGGTGGCACACAGCCTCCTTTGTGTAGCCCTACACACAGTGGCTGATTTGATTGCTTACCTTTGTGTAAACTTTAAAAGGTATCAGAACTGAGATCAACTGCATTATTCAAAACTCAGATTTAGGCTATAGAAGCCCTGCATTGCGTATGTTATACTCTGCCAGCCTTATGGTGCTTGAGTGTGCGCCATACTCTGCCTGCCCTATGCTGCCTGTGTGTGACATACTCTGCCTGTCCTATTCTCCCTGTGCATGCCATATTCTGCCTGCCCTATGCTCCCTGTGTGTGTGCCCTGCTCTGCCTGTGTTTGCCCTACTTTGACTTTGGGAGGTGAAACTGGTGGTGATTAATCATGTGCTGGTGATTGCTATGCTATCCACAGGGGAGGAGGATGCGGTATATATATTTAAGGGTGTGCCTTAATATAACTAACTTTTTTCACATATGCATCAGGATGCAGGCAAGCATCAGGACATCAGCTGGGCATCCGGATGCGCGCTGGCGCAATGCACTGTGAAGACGACGGTGGTGGTGACATCATGCCTGGCGCCAAATTTTAATTTAAAAGGCCCATCTCTGTCATAAATCCTTGCTAAAGCTTGTCTTCAGCTCCTCTGAACCTGCTAAGCAATATTTTGGATTTCCATTTTGGTTTTGACCCCTGCCTGTTGTTTGACTATGATTCTTGCCGCCTGCCTTTTGAACCTTGCCTGTTTATTGACTATCCTGAAATCTACGATTCTTGCTGCCTGCCTTTTGAACCTTGCCTGTTTCTCAAGTATTTTTGCCGCCAGCTTTTGTACTCTGCCAGGTCCGCCATTGCCACGGTTCTTTCATCCATTGGTACACTTTGCTCGTGTTCAAGATCCCTGCCTTTATCCACAGCAGAAAGTCTGGGGCCCCAAAAGGGTGTCAGTGAATACCAGGGAAAAGCAGGGCTCTCTTGTTCACTTAGAAGTGGTTCCTGGCAGTACACGGGCTTCCCTGCATACAGTAAGTAACAGTTATGAGTGATATTCCTGCCGGGAGCACCAAATATTTTTTGTTTCTTTGAAATGCTTCAGTTTTAGGTACAACATCAATAAACTCTTGAGGCACTGCTGTCCATCTATGTTCCAACACACTTTCATTCTCTATAGACTAGCTCCCCAGGTGTCTTGTATTAGTAGGACTGGAAATAATGACTGACTTTGGAACAGACAACATTTCATAAAGAAGCCTAGAATGCGCCAGCTGGGCCCCATATGCTTAGAATAGAGGTGCCAAATTTAGTTACACTTTGAAAATTTTTCATTCAGAAAGAGAGGTTTGCATTTGGTGAAATGTAGTTTTCACAAATCATTCTATTATTCATGACTAAATGAATATTTATATTCAGTATCATAAATTCAAGAACTCCAAAATATAGGAACCATAGGCAACTGGCATGGGGCTATGCAAGGGCAATTCATTGTATCAAATACAGTATTTTTTGAATTTCAAGATATTCTGGGTTTTTTCAGTACAGAAATAGATACATTAATACGTTTTTGCTGCAATTTCTCTATAAACATGAAGCTAACAGAGCATGCCTCTTTCTCTTAATCTGACACTTTTCTTACTATATATTGATTAACCATAACTACTGTACATTAAAGGATAAGTAAACCTTTAAAAAAAAATAAAGCAAAATTGCTCAGGTTGCTTTTCTAAGCATTTTTGTAATTTGAATACTCTATATTTATACAATGCCATCTGTTGGTCATTTCCTGTAACTGTATGGTCAAAGACATTCAAAGAGATATACCTTCAGAAGGAAAACCGAGAAGTGTTCTGATTAGTGATGTGCGGGTCGAGAACTCATAACTGACCCTAACCCGCCATGAGCTCCTACTTATATATATATACATATATATATATATATATATATATATATATATATATATATATATATATATATATATATATATATATCCTTCAGAATGGACCAGCACACCAAGTTTTCAAGTGTTCAAATTTTCTTTATTGCCATAACACTCGTGCATCCAACGTTTCAGCCCGCGTTGGGGCCTTTATCAAGGGGTTATTTATATATATATAAATATATATATATATATATATATATATATATATATATATATATATATATATATATATATATATTATATATTCTTTGTGTGCCAGTCAACCTGAACCCACTGACTTTGGATCGGCCCACAAATCACTAGTTTTGATGTTGCTCTGTTTAGGAAAGAGATCATAAGCCCTTTTCCATCTCCTTTTTGAAGAGCTGAGTTTCCTTCTGAAAGTATCTCTCTAGTGCTTAAAAAAGCACTCTGTCAGGAGTGCCCATACTTTTCTAATGCGAAGTCTACTTTTAGTGATGTTGTCCCATGAGGATCTACATCCATAAAAGCATTGTTAGCAATCTGTCCCATGGAAAATATTACTTTAATACTGATTTATGAGAAAATGTATATTGCTATATGTAACAAACAACTATTTCTTATTTAACCTTAACATAATAAATGCCCGAATGAAATAATGAAATAGGAGGGTAATTTAGACAAGCTGTTTGTTGACAGAGTCTTGAGATCTACTGATCACCAGCTAAAGGTCTACTGGTAGATCCAGATCTACCTTTTGGGCACCCCTGCGTCTAAGTGATTTTACATTCAGTTTTTTAAGGTTTACTTATGTAACTGGCATCTAAAGGCACAGAAAGTTGATGGTGATGGCACTTTTATATTCTTGTTTTTAAACAGTTTGAAAATGCAGCCGAAATCACCACTACAATGACATATATTGTTACTGCCTGACATCTGCTTTCAGAAATTCTCTTATTAAAAAAAGCCCATTTTGGGAGCTCTGATCCCACCCTAAGTGCCCCATGTGCTATTATCCATATTGCAAAGGCCATATGACATGTTTCTTCAGATTTTTGCTTTTATATTTAATGGTACTCTCTGTAATATGTGTGTCTGTGTGTCTGGCTTGCAGCTATGCTAAACAGAGCCAGATTGTTTTGTTTTGAAAGTATAAGGCACACCCAGTACCATTAAAATAGTATCTGTCCTCTGCAATTTCTTTCCTTTATTCATCCTACCACATTTGTTAGGGAGACTGTCATCCACTACTTTCAGAGAAGGAGCTCTTGTAAATATATATAATAATAATATGCTAAATATACTTCCTCAAGGAATGAATGGATCAAAAGCCACCTTCTTCCCTGGCATACCATGCTTTTAAAACCAAGACTTTCTTCTCCCTTTTTTTTATACAAACACAAACCCGTGTCAAGTGACTTTTGGATCTTTTGGATTTAAGTCCATTTTGAAGTTCATATATATGGTCCTCATTGCATTCAAGGCCCAGCTTCACAGGTTTAGAAAAATATAAAACATATCAATTTAATAGTTTAATATTTTATAATGCAAAACAAAACTAATATAAATACTACTGTCTGATTCTTAATGATCATTTAATGATCCAAGCTCTAGCTCCCTTTCCCATTTGAAAGAAAGAGGTTAATGCTATGAGTATGATCTCAGTCTTCTTAAAATATATCTTAAAGTCAGTTTTTTTGTACACACATATAACACAATGCATTTGGCATAAAGTTATATATGACTGAATCACTGAATAAATAATTGTTATGTGACCTTCACTCTGTGTGAAAGGTCAGTGGTGCACCCAGTTAGCATGAAATCAAAGATTGATGAGATCACTGCTGAGCTGCATGCCAGCTACAAGCTTTCCTAGGTGTACAAAATGTCAGGGGAAGATGTATTTAGACAAGGAAGTATGCAATGTAAATATAGGTAACACTTGTATAAAGAGTATTTCAGGATATTTTGGTTCATACCACTAGAATAACTATGTGGCTGTGTGGGGGACCCAGGAGGACAGGGGTTCTGGCCATAGGGTCTGCTTCATAGAAACCAATCAAACAATTACCTTAAAAATGTGCCTGATTGGGAACAAGCAGGTGGGAAAAGGTGGGGGCTGGGTAAGTGCTACTGTGTGTGTGTTAATTTATAACAAAGCTATAACTGTAGGGAAGCAGCATTAGCAATTCAGCCATAGTTCCAAAATATCACAAGCAGCAACTCAGTGTTTACCAGCAAATAGGCATTTTCCACTGCTCTTTCCCAAGTTTATTGTATCATCCCCCTAAATTTAAATTTCAAGCATTTTCAGATGGCATGGGACACCCCCTGGCATCTGCAAATCTCTGCCATACACTATCGGACTCGCTCGTTTGGCGAGGTCGCCAAACCAGTGGATCTTAACCCGATATGCCCAGTAAAAACTGGGTGATGCTGGGCGAATCTGAACGTTCGGTCCTGAGGGGCATGGGTGCAGACAAGTCGCAGGACCGCATCAACTAGTCAATGCGGTCCTGGATCGCAGAAAAAAATCTAACTTGCCCGATCTTTATCTGGCCGATTATTGGCCTGCTATAGATCAGGAGGACACAACGGGAGCCCCCACCCAAGGGCAGATGAGCTGGCGAATCGGTCTAGAGGACCTATACAGGTAGCTTTAATCTGCCCGCGTACGGCCACCTTAATAATACAATTGGTTTAGATTGCACACACACTGCTTTGAAAACTCACTTGGCCAAATGCTGCAATAATGTTCAGTATTTCAAAATGGACACAACTGATGATGCACATGGGGTGCAGCTTACGTTTAGCATTTTTAAATTAAAGTTGCATTACTTCTGGAACAGGCATTCATTTAGTTTGCAGCCAACGCATCAGCGCAAGTCTGGTGTCCCTTTTTATGCAGCAGACTGTAGAAACCTGAAAGCTACAACCAGACCCAGGGTGGCTCTAGCAAGAGGCTTCATCAGCATTAATAGTACAGTTGAGCTCCATTTATCAGAAGAGGCCTGATAGAAGCGTTGGCAACCATGTGGAGTTACAGGAGTATGTTTGGATACAATTGTGTCAATATGCATTCTTCATTGTGTTAATTTTAAAGCACATTCATTGAGTTATTTTTTTTAAAAAAAAACACAGTTGCAAGTGCCTAACTGACACCTATGGCCTCTCCCTGTATTATTCATGTAGCAGATGCATCTTTGCACCTCAACAGCTTCACATTCACACAACAGAAATATTTACTGAAAATGTGCATAAACTCAGAGTAAACTTGTTTTTCTTTTTACAATTCACAGCTCTTCCCCTCCCCAGTCCAGTCCTAAGGTTCTCTCCTAGGATTACGTTTGGAATTCAGCGTTCTGAGAATTCTGTTTCTGTAGTTAAATCCAGATGTGAACACAGAGTGTGATCTAGGGGAATACACCATGGGAGAGGTGGGGGTGGAAAGGCATGAAGTATTTAAAGACACATTGCCTCTGGAGACCGGGAGTATTCTGCATGAATGTTTTATTACTGTTTTAAATCTGCAACTACAAATCCCTGTAAGGCACATCAATAAAAGCAAAAGATTCAGATTTAGATTTAGCAACTCTATGTTCCAACAAAGTGCTATAGTCATAGTAATTGATAGTCATTTACATATTATTGTTAGAAAGCCAAACTTGTATTGTAGTGATTTCATGCACAGTATTTACTTCAGTAGTGTAAATCTGGTCAGCGGGCCAAGGAAGTCCTTATCTAACAGGATTTAGCAGTAACCCATAACAACTAATAATATCTTCCAGTGTCTTTTATTACACATCCCTATAATTGGGTAAATGCCTATAAATAAGAACTAAATGCAGCAGCTCATAATATTGCTTGCACTGGCCCATAAGTGCCAAGAATGAATCAGATATGTGTTATAGAGTTGAGTGTCTGACTGAATGATTGGAAAGAGAGGAATAGCTCCCCTGGTAGAATGTGAGACATGAGCAGAAAGCTGCGAGTAGGGTTGACACCTGGCTGGTATTTTTACTGGCCTGGCAAGTAACAATGATGCTTGATGCCAATATTATTAATAGGGAAGGATGATTAAATATAGAAAGTCCAAATGAGGCAACTTTAATGTGTGTGCAGCACTTGTTTTTAAGTGAAACAACTTATCCCTAAAACGGGGATCTTGCACTGAGAAACCAATCCAGTCCAACCTGTTCCACACTGCTTAAAGGCAACATACACCCCCTTTTTTTACATTAGCACATTTACTATCTGACCTTCCAAAACTTAATATAAATATATTTTTTTGTATATAGACATATATGATTGCACAGATTGAAAGCAACCATTCCCAACCCCCTTAGTCATATAAAGTCTTAAAAAAAAACAGACCACACCTTTTCCCAAGGTGAAGTGGTGGATTCTGAGACTTCTGCTTTCCATAGTGGGTGGTGCACAGATTCTCTGGAAAGCAGAGGGACTTAAAGGAAAACTAAACCCCCCAACAATGTAGGTCTCTATAAAATGATATTGCATAAAACAGCTCATGTGTAAACCCCTGCTTCATGTAAATAAACCATTTTCATAATATACTTTTTTAGTAGTATGTGCCATTGGGTATTCCTAAATAGAAAATTGTAATTTCAAAAAAAAAAGGCCACCCCCTGGGATCGTAGGATTCACAGTGCACACAAACATACCAAAAAAACTATATGTTAGGTCACATGAGCCAATTAACAGACAGAGTTCTGTCTTTTGCTTTCCCACTTCTTCCTGTTACAGTTAGAGTTGCAGTATTTCTGGTCAGGTGATCTCTGAGGCAGCACACAGACCATCACAAATGGTTCAAGGCAAGATATGTAAAAGGGCAATATTTACCTTAAGGAAAACTATACCCCCAAAATGAATACTTGAGCAACAGATAGTTAATATCAAATTAAGTGGTGTATTAAAGAATCCTGTCATACCGATATATATATTTAAGTAATTATTGACCTTTTACATCTCTTTAAAAAAAAAAAAATACACAAACTGGTGTTCAGTAGAATTGAACTCACGGCTTCAGTACTTCAACTTCACCTCCTTTCGTGACTTCGGGTCTTTGCGCTGCTTCAGGACTTCGGCTTCGGCTGTTTTCGTGACTTCGGGTCTTTTCGGCGCTTCGTGACTTCGGCTTTTTCTGTGACTTCGGGTCTTTTCGGCGCATCGGCTTCGGCTTTTCGGCACTTCCGCATTCGGCAGCACAGAGGCAAGACGTAAGGCTCGGGCGCTCGTAAGGGGGGCCCGGATCTTCAAAAAATGCAGCGCTGCCGGGCCCCCCTTCATGCCCGGGCCCGGTACGCTTGTCCCCCCTGTCCCCCCCTGATGGCGGCCCTGCGTCTTCCTCCTTCTTCTCGCGGCTGTGCATGCACAGTAGAACGAAAAGCCTAACTTTAACCAAAAAGTGAAAATCTCCAAAGACACGGAGCACTTGCAGGGCTAAAAACACTCATTTATTATTCAAACATAATTTAAAATCACGGAGCGCACAAACTTAACACGCTTGACGCGTTTCATGGACCAAACCACTTCCTCAATGTAGTTTTCTGCTGATAGGAATACCGGCCCGGGGTTTCAGGTAAGTCAATACAATCACTTGGGGGTGCTTAACATTTGGCACCCCCCAAGTGCACCAAGCCTTTCTTTTTCCTTTAATTTGATATAAACTCTGTTGCTTAAGTGTTCCTTTTGGGGGTTTCGTTTTCCTTTAAAGTCCCAGAATCCTTGAATTCATAATGGGAAAATGTGAGGGAGGGGCAAATCTTTGTTTGATGTCTATGTTAGATTTCAGGTGTTTGGGGGCTGCTGATCTAGCATCTCAAAGATATGGTATCATCCGTTGCCTTTCCAGCTGCCTAGCTCTATTTGTAGAGTATTACTTTAATTAAATGGTACATTTACTATATAAAAAGGACAGTGTCTTTTCTAGACAAATTATTCTAAAACCTTTTAAGAACTTAAAGGAAATAGCTCCTTTTTCTAAATCACCTTAAGTAAGCTCTATTGTTAATCAGTGCTCCCTTTTCCAGTAAAAGAATGCGTATTGAAAGAAAAGGGTGAAATCTGACACGCACGTAGGAGGAAGAAAGGAGGCCACATTCACAGGCAGACCTATTCTTTGCAGGTAAACAGTCAGGTTTCTTGCAAGCAGAGCAGGTGTCTCATCTGAGAATCCTAGTCGGCATAAAGAAAATACTAGAAGCAAAACAAAAATAACTGCATTTAAGTCTGTACAATGAAAAAAAGTACTGTGTTGTGAAAAATATTCCGGCATTGCAAATTGTTTGGAGATAACACTGATGTATTATTTCCCTGATAATGACATACTTGCTTCCTTCCTATGGAAATCGAACCTATCATCATTTTTGGGCTTCGGGTTGCCAACACAACCTGTTAACATTAGCTTCATGCAAGAACCACGTGATGAATGACACATCAGCAGTTTTTTGTGCACCCTAATAATACATAGTATAAATATTTATACCATTTGTTGAATGAATTTTAATAAGTGAACAATTAGGAGCAAACTGTGTGGGAATCAATGGGACCACATAGACTCATAGGTAAAGTACCTTATGAAAAAGCACACAGACAGCAATTAGGGTTCTATATAGTTAGGGGTACATTTAACAGTCATCAAACAGCCTTCCTTTGAATTCAATGTAACAAATAAAAACTTAAACTTAAGTGCATGAGCACTGAACTAGAAGAATACACCAAGCACTGTCTGTAGTTAGATGGACAGCAGTATGTTTGAATATCACACAAATCATTGAACATTACTATTGTTGAATGCTTATCACCTTTACCATAGTTTTATTGGTAGTAGTAGTAGTCGTTATTGAGCACTTTATCTTCATATATTATTGTATATAATCAAAGTTTAATAACTATAACAAAAAAAATAAATTCACAGTTCAGAATCTTTATATGACTCAATTTTGAACAATGATGAATAGTCTTCCTATGTTTATTCTGATTACTAAAGTGTTATTGTTGAGAAAGAGCCTACTGCAAATATTTAGCTCTGCTTGTCTAACACCACATTACAGCAGTTTATATACTGTACAGCGGTGACATAGTTAGTATGAGCTAATAGAATGCCAGCAGCTCTGGGATTGAACATTTGTCTACAGGAAACATGAAATTTAACTTCCAACTAACCAACTATACTCTTATTTCCAAAGAAAGGCCCCTTATAGGTTATATGCCCCAGTTAATTTTTTGACCTTGAAAACATTCTTGGTTCTTTTAAACTTGCCAACTGTGCTGAAAGGTTTCAGTGGTTCCCCTTGCAAGGAATCAGTTCTCAGCACTTCTGGCTTTCTTACTGAGCCATGTTAATCTGCAGAGAGAACAAAAACATTCAGATGCATTGTAATAATCTTAACTATTCTGTCATGTACTGAGTGTGAGCCATGTTACTCTGTCCCTTTTACAGCAAGAGTTGGCTGCCCCTCTTTCAGATAATCTGGAAGAAAATCCAGTCTTCACGGTGTATGTGCATGATTCTGGGATCCATCAATCATCCCTCCCCATGAGCATATTGACACACGGGAACCCTGCAGCTACTGCCACTTGCCAGTTGGTATTAATTCTACATTTCTCTCTGTGGGCTGCGTCAATAGGTAAAGCAGATTTGCACACAGGGAAACATAAGCAAATGTTATTTTAACTGGAAATGATGCCATCGCTCCACAGGCAATTGCATTAGTTTTGGCACACTGGGTGCAACTCAACGCTCAACCACAATGGCACTGGAATAGGGAAAGATAGATTTGCTTTTGAAATTGCCCCTTTGCAAACTGTGTTAACGTTTGTAAATTAAGCCTTATATGTTATAGATCTCTGAGCCTGTCCTACTAATTCTACATAAAGTAGGTATCGCTGCATTATAAAGAGGCCACGCCAACATGCTCTTAATCATTAGAGAGTGATAGTTATTGCTACTTTACAACTTTCCTCTTTCGTTTGTAGTGGTTCTTCCTGCAGGTTTACTTTCTGGGGGTCAGTTTGCCTTTGTACCATCTTTGATAGTGAATCACATGGCTCAGTACAATAATGGTTCAAATGTTTGTAATTAATATCAGTTTTTTTCAATGATCCTTTCATTTCAGAAAACCTGATACATTCAGCCATTGAAATGCATGTCCCACACCAAACACAGCAGTGCATTTGGAAGGTATGTACCCCAAATATAGCAAGTCTGAAGAGTGACTTCAGACTTGGACTAACGCCTTATCTGATTGTCTCTACAGGATAGCAAGATAGGAGGCAATGCAGCTTGTAGACAGCTGGTAATTCTAAAAATGTTGAATTAGAAAACAACAGCGTTCTCATATTTAACCTGTGTGTTGGTAAGGTATATTTGGAGGAGAGAAAAGCATCTGTCTGCTCTATAGGGATGCTCTGTATATTTGCTCAGATGTACAAACACTCTATCAATTCAAAGTTTATGTTGCTTTAGCCTAGCTAACAAGAAAAAAAAAGGAAATTTTAAACTAAAAAACATTTAATTAAGAAATACTGCCATTAGTGCAGACAGATGTTTGCATTGCCTCTTCCTGTACAGCTGTACATTTCTCAGGAGGAATATGTAGTCTGGGTAGACTGGATGAGCTTGAGGAGGGGGGGAGTGGAAAACTGGGGCCGCACATGTTGTTTATTCCATTAAAGAAATTGGAATTTTGGATTTGGCATGCAAACAGATGTTTCTGTAAAACATCAGCATAGATAATCAGCGTGAAGTTATCATTACAGACTGTAGCAGGAAGTTTGCTGGCAGTGTAACAAGTAACAGACCAAGTGGCTGTAGGAAGACCAAAGGGGCTATTTATACATCATTGGCAGTGTGCAAAGAATATAGCAGTCACATACAGTCACGTAGGCATCCCTCTTTTGCCCCCTACAGCAGGGGACACTAGGGTCTGCAGATTTTTCTATCTGCCAATAGCTGCAAACTGCAGTGAGACTGGAGGCAGAACTGCTTACTGATTGAGCACTAAGGGGAACACCTTCCTGCCTTCTTTCACAAATTACCCCACAAGAGTATTGAGAGGCCCCGCCCAGTGCCTAATTTTAGTTGGTGTGTTGTGGTGGAAAAGAATTTGCTGCTGGATTCAGTCTTGTATTTATATTATTGCTCAAATCCAAGCCACCCAATTAAAATTAATGTATGTAAATCATGTTACTGATCAATCTAATTTACTTGGTACATTGTGTATGAAAGAAGACGTAAGGGCAACACGTAGCATCCTACCTGCAGCACCAGTCCCATTCTAGCGTACAGTTTACATGGGTATCTAGTTCACACCACAGTCCAGATCAGATCTGTAACCTGGTGCAACTGGTCAAATGCATTGAGTGAACGTATATTGGGTTCAAGAACAGGCGCTGGCACGTGTGCTTGTATAATGCCCCTAGCAGCATTTTTTCTTTTTCACAATGCAACCCTTTTCCACAACTTCAGCATCACTGTGCACTCCTTTTAGCTTGTAAATGACTCCTGAAGAACCAGCCCTCCTTTGCAGCACACAGGGTTCCCTTGCATCAACAGACAACTGACATGTTGACTTGTGCCCAAAGAATCACACGCTAATGGCTTTTTAAAAGCAATCACTATGATATAAGCCAGAATGTGCTAATATGTTTTGAAACATTGTACACAAAATCACCAAAGGTATCCTTCTCTCAGTGATGCTCGAATTTTGGGGGAAAATGCAGCTTTGTGGGCACATTGCACTTGTAGTTGTAAATGAAACTTAATATGATAACACACAAAAAACCCCAATAACCAATTCAAGAGCTAAAGAAGGCTCTCCCCAAGAGCTTACAATCTAAAAGTGATGCAGTCACACAAAAATAGACATCAATGTATGAATTGATACCATTCATTAAAGGTACTTTTGTCCAAAGATGCTCCTTGCACTTTTAGTTCCACGTGGTGCAGGTATATCAACTGTCCTGTCTTCCATTCCAAATTGTGAAACAATTGCGCCTATGGATACAGGGGAACGTGCGCCTTTTGACATTTCGGCCAAGTTTGCATCAGATGCAAATTGCCCAAGATGCAACAATCAAACTGGAAATATGGGGAAAATGCTACATTATGGGTACAAAACATGGCGACTTAAAACTGCACTTTGCACACTACACTTGTATAAGTAAATGACACTTAGGGGCTGATTCACTAAGAGTCGAATATCGAGGGTTAATTAACCCTCGATATTCGACTAGGAATTGAAATCCTTCGACTTCGAATATCGAAGTCAAAGTATTTAGCGCAAATACTGCAATCGTACGATCAAAGGATTATTCCTTCGATCGAACGATTCAAAGGATTTTAATCCAACGTTCGAAGGAATATCCTTCGATCAAAAAAACTTAGGAAAGCCTATGGGGACCTTCCCCATAGGCTAACATTGACTTCGGAAGCTTTTTTCGTTAGGAATTGTTGTTTTATTCCTATTTTTTAATAAATCCCCTGCCATTCATAGTTTTACAGTTTGTGAGTTGAGACTGAGACTGCTGATAAAAGGCCCTCACATGACACACAACTGTGATCAGGGCCACCATTAGAAATCACTGGGCCCCGTACAACAACATTTTTGGGGTCCCCTGGGCCCTGTCCACATTGGCACCCAAGCCCCACCCCAGATCCCACCCACTCCACATTACAGTTAAAAGACCACACAGACATCAGCGATAAAAGAGTAACCCCCCCCACACACAAGTTATAAAAAGCTATTGATGGTCAGGGCCCCCTTATAAGTTAAAAAAAAAAACATTGGTGCCAGGGCCCCCCTTACAAGTTAAAAAAACTGGGGCCCCAAAAAATATTTATTAAAAAAAAAACATAGGCACCAGGGCCCCCCTTACAAGTTAAAAAAAATTGGGGCCCCAAAAAATATTGTTGGCAGGGGCCTATAGAATATTAAAATAATACATTGGTGGCCAGGGGAATAAAAAAAAAAAAAAAAACCACAAATTGGTGTTCAGCAGAATTGAACGCATGGCTTCAGGACTTCAACTTCGCCTCCTTTCGTGACTTCAGGTCTTTTCGCCACTCCAGGACTTAAATTTCGGCTGTTTTCCTGACTTTGGGTCTTTTCACTGGTTCGGGACTTCAATTTCGGCTGTTTTCGTGAATTCGGGTCTTTTCGCCGCCTCGGGACTTCGGCTTCGGCTATTTTCGTAGCTTCGGGTCTTTTCGCCGCCTCGGGTCTTCGGCTTCGGCTGTTTTCGTGATTTCGGCACTTCCGCATTTCAGCTGTTCAGGACTTCAAAAATGGCCGCATGGGTTCGGCGCTCTCAAAGAGGGCCCAGCTCTTTCAAAAGTGCAGCACTGCCGGGTCCCCTATCATGCCCGGGCCCGGGACACTTGTCTGGAACAGAAATACAACACTCACTGCATGGGAAACCATCTGGAGCAAAATTAATAACTTGCACTTAAACGTTTAGTTTCACAAGAAATATTTTGAGTTAAAAACAAGCATTTTATCAGTCTTGTACTAAATCAACCAAATCTCCTCCTATGTTTTCACTTAAGAACCTGAATCTGAAATCTAAGTCTGTTAACATTACAGTCTTATTCATCCATACATCCCTTGGTTAGATTTGTATATGTCTGGTTCACAAGAACTAATTCAGCATTTTGTTTACCATGTGAAATGGAGCTCAAACGACCACCCACACCTAGTTCAGACACATTGCAAAATTGCCCCCACAAAGAAAGGCATACTAGGCCAATTCAGACAGTTTTAATCTCACTGAAATATACTACCCTTTTCTGTATGTACCAGGCATAAATGGCAAGTCTCGGTATTTGACCTGGAGTTCCAGGGTTATTGAGCTAAATTCCAGTAGTGTCTAATGTTATGTTTTTTTTTTATATATCTCATGTTTAAGGTCAGACTACAGTAAAAAGCGAAAATCATATAAAGTGAAGGCAGCATATAAAGCTCTAGGGTTATTAGCTGTAACAAGCTATAACAAAAGTGAGAATCTTTTTTTAAAGTTGTGTTTACGTTTATGAGTTATGAATACCTAAACCCTACGTTTACCTAACTGTACATATACAGATATATTGGTTTACAGCGTCATACTAGACCGTTGTGTATTTTACTGATCCTTCCCTCTATACAATTCACTTTGCAACAGAATGTGCCTGTGGGCAGACAGCTCAATCACAACATGGTAAGGCACAACTTGCTCTGCTCTTCTTTTCTTGTTGTAACAATACTAAGGTATTTGTTAGTTATTTGGACACTGCTATTCTAACTGCAGTCTGTAATACACCCCAGAGTATTCAAATTACAGAATAATTCCTAACTAACAACCACTTATGTTATAGCCTAATATCTAATAGCAGGTCCAGGCCTAACAATAAGGGTGTCCAAAGCAAAGTCCCAGCTGTCACTACTCCTGACCCCACTCATCTACTTCTGCCCCAACCACTGCTCAGTAGCTCTCCCCCACCACTACCAACCCCAATACCTGCTTGCTCATTGTCTGGATGTGCAGACAGATGTTTGTTAGAGAATGTAGCACAGGTATGTGCCCAGGGGACTAGTGCCCCCCCCCTCCAATTTTGCCACATGCATGTGCTTCTGTTGCTAGCCCCTACTTCCAGCCCTGCCTGATATTCAGCTAGCTGTTCAAAAGTATGTACTGGATAGTTGATAAGTTTCTGTCTCTTTGGTAGGCCTAGTAGAGAAGTGAGTTGTAAGGTTATTCTCTTTGAATAGCTCACTCCAGGAGCGACAGATAGGAGTAGGGTAGCTAGTGAGCAGCCTGTACTCCACCAAGGAGAGTTACAGGTATAAGGAATCAGGATTTAGTGTCTTGGATATACTACCCAAGAATAGGGATCCAAGTGTACAGACCTAGGGTAGATGCTGTCCTGCTTTAGTTTCCTTTGAGAAGCCTGAAAGCTGCGGTTGACACTGGCAAGCCTCCAATATTACATGAGGGCCTACACCTGTAGATTAGGGGGCCTATTTATAATGCTGTGTAAAACATTTCAGAAATACATCACCAGTGATGTTGCCCATAGGCATGAAAAGCAGATTGGGGCAGATACAATTGTGACTCTTGTTTAGGTATGTGAGAGTAGGGGCTAAACTACACAGGAGATTTTGTAAAATAGAATTGGATTGACAGATCACATCCTACAAGTCAGATATAGTCGCATGGGTCAAACTACTGTCACGACTGGGTTAATATTTAAAGTATAACTAAGAGGGAGTAGACTGGCAAGGATTGTAACATAGTTAATTCAGGTGGAAAAATGACTAAGTCCATCAAGTTCAACCACTCCAAATGAAAACCCAGCATCCATACACACACCCCTCCATATTTTCACATAAATTATATATAATCATATCTATACTAACTATAGAGTTTAAAATCACAATAGTCTTTGATATTATGTCTGTCTAAGAAATTATCCAAGCCACTCTTAAAGTGGACCCGTCACCCAAAAAAATTATTAAGGGGCATGTTTACTAACATTGGAGATAAATATCTGGAGAGATTTCTGGAGATGTTGCCCATAGCAACCAATCAGATCTTTGCTGGCTGTTTAAATCTAATTGCTGATTGGTTGCCATGGGCAACATCTCCAGAAATCTCTCCAAATATTTATCTCCAATGTTAGTAAACATGCCCCTAAAAATCCTATTTTATCACATTAGTCAAGCAAAATGAACTTAAAATACACTATATAAATTATATGAATCTTGTTTCCATCAGTCTGGGAATTCAAAATGATAGCAAACAGGCAGCATCCATTCTGTGCACACTGTTATTAAGGCAAGTCTTGCATCATCTCAGAATCTTGTTTGTGCACCAGAATGGGGGACCCGATGTCCATTCCCATGCCCTGGCTACACAATTAAATGGTAAAGAGAACAAGGGAATGAGGGGAAAGCAGTGACATCTAGGAAGTGCTGAATGGAAAGTGAAAGTAATTGTCTGCCCCACCTCTATGCCCATGGCATAGAGGAGGGGCAGACAATATTTGATTGACAGCTGAGATTTTTAAATGAGCTTACAACAGCTATGAATGCTTTAATAAGAAATAGAAATTGGCCTTCATGTTTAATTTGAAAAGGACTTATATTATACAGATTTTTGTGTCTGAGTGACAGGTCCACTTTAAAGTCATTAACTGAATCAGCCATCACAACATCAAACGGCAGTGCATTCCACAACCTCACTGTACTCACTGTGAAGAACCACCTACGTTGCTTCAAATGAAAGTTCTTTTCTTCTAGTCTAAAGGGGTGGCCTCTGGTACGGTGATCCTCTTTATGGATAAAAAGGTCCCCTGCTATTTATCTATAATGTCCTCTAATGTACTTGTAAAGTGTAATCATGTCCCCCGCAAGCGCCTTTTTTACAGAGAAAACAACACCAACCTTGACAGTCTACCCTTTTAATTGAAGTCTTCCAGCCCCCTAACCAGTTTAGTTGCACTTAGTCTCTGCACTCTCTCCAGCTCATTTATATCCCTCTTAAAGGAGAAGGAAAGGTTAAAACTAAGTAAGTCTTATCAGAAAGGTCCATCTAAATATACTAGTAAACTCCCAAAGTAATGCTGCTCTGAGTCCCATGTCAAAAGAAACACAGCATTTCTTTCCTTCTATTGTGTACTCATGGGCTTCTGTATCAGACTTCCTGCCTTCAGCTTAAACCTCATTGCCCTGGGCAAGAGCATGCTCAGTTTGTACCCCCCCCTTCTCTACTGTAATCTGAGCCCAGAGCAGGGAGAGACTCAGGCAGGAAGTGATGTCACACCATGTTAATACAGCAGCTCCTATCCTAAACAAACAGAGAGTTTCTAGAGCTATATAATCAGGTATGGTAAAACATTCTACATAATAAATATAGCATTCTAACTTGCACTATTGCAGCTAATCTATTGGCAATAAAATGTCTCCGTAGCTTTCCTTCTCCTTTAAGGACTGGAGTCCAAAACTGCACTGCATACTCCAGATGAGGCCTTACCAGGGACCTATAAAGAGGCATAATTATGGTTTCATCCCTTGAGTTAATTCCCTTTTTATGCAAGACAGAACTTTATTTGCTTTAGTAGCCACAGAGTGTATCTATGGCGTACAGACAAACCTAATTATGGCAATCAAAAGCCATTTAACAAGTTTGCAAGGAGAGATCGATATGCACCACGACCAATCTTGAGAAATGGAAAAAATGTTCAATTCTCAGATAACGAAGAGTCTAACATGCCCGCTAGGTCTCTCTCCTCTCTTTCTTTTTTAACTTCAGATCAGGATCTTTCGGAAAGCGATCGAGACGAGGACAACGCTCCTCCAGTCCCGGGTCCGGGTATGAAAAATGCAATGGCAACACAGAGGGAACCGGTCAAGACCCGGAGTCAACAAGAAGATCAAGGAGAGGGGGCCGTCGGGTCACGAGATACTGGGCCGAAAACAAAATCGCTAAATCACAAAGGCAAGGGGCGTTGGTAGAAGGTACGACGCGTGTGGAAAGTAATCAACATCAAATGGCTATCGGTAATGTAATTAATTTGTCTAAACATATGCTCTCTAAGGATGAACTGTCATTGTTGTCACAAGGCTTGAATTATGTACCGGATAGCCATATTGACATTTTTTCAACCATATTGGACCTAAACAGATTTATCAGATTGATCACCTTGAAAAGACACTTTCTAGCCCCTCAAGTTGCCTCCCTGCCTGGCGAACCCAGTGATATCACCTTGGAATCAGAGAACTTGGACATTAACATTACCAATAATTTGTCCCTTTCTTCTTTACAGGATTCAGATTTTGGGATACATGTACCCTATATACTCTACAGGATTTACAGAATGAGTCAGTTTTACCTATAACCTCAAGTAAAGTAATTAGACACGGAGGGGCCGATTCACTAAATTCGGGTGAAGGGTTAGAATAAAAAAAACTTCGAATTTCGAAGTTTTTTTTGGGTACTTCGACCATCGAATTGGTTAAATTCGTTCGAATACGATCGAAGTCGAACGAAATTGAACGATCCGAAGTAAAAATCGTTCGACTATTCGACCATTCGATAGTCGAAGTACTTGCCCTTTAAAAAAAACTTCGACCCCCTACTTCGGCAGATAAAACCTACCGAAGTCAATGTTAGCCTATGGGGAAGGTCCCCATAGGCTTGCTAAGCTTTTTTTGATCGAAGGATTTTCCTTCGATCGTTTGATTAAAATCCTTCGAATCGTTCGATTCGAAGGATTTAATCGTTCGATCGAACGAAAAATCCTTTGATCGTTCGATCGTTCGATCGAATGTTTAGCGCTAAATCCTTCGACTTCGATATTCGAAGTCGAAGGATTTCAATTCGAGGGTCGAATTTCGAAGTAATTTTAACTTCGAAATTCGACCCTTAGTGAATCTGCCCCACAGAGTTTAAAAATAAATCGGATTATTACCCAGTACAGTCTAAGAGCCAATGTATAGATCTTTTTCACAAATTGGTACAGAGTGATATAGAAAGATTACCGGGCATAAGAGTAAAAGAAGGAGGGCGGCAGATGGATAGAAATAAACACTACAGCAAAAATCTAACTAGGGGTGAATCCATGGCTCTCACGGCGCTCCATTCAAACAAGGATATTGTTATCAAGCACGCTGATAAGGGGGGGGCCGTGGTTGTCATGGACTCATGTGCTTATGTTGAGGAGGTCAATAGACAGTTGGGAGATGGTAACATATATGTCAAATTGGATGGTGATCCTACTCATACATTTAATGTGTCATTGAATGGGCTTTTGGATGATGGACTGGAAAGTGGGGTTTTGAACAAACATGAATTTGATTTTTTGACATGTTCCCATCCCGTAATCCCCATCTTCCACGTCCTTCCCAAAGTCCACAAGTCCCTTACTGATGTCAAAGGTCGACCAATTGTGGCCAGTATAGGATCTTTAAATGAAAATCTCTCAAAATATATCGATAGATTATTAATACCAATAGTTGAGAAATTGCCTACTTTCTTGAGAGACACGACAATGTGTATAAATTACTTGAAAAATGTACAGTGGAGAGACACTTACAGATGGTTTTCTATGGATGTAACTGCACTTTACTCATCTATTGAGCATCATATGGGGCTTCAAGCGGTACAGTATTGGCTAGATTTTGAGAGCATTTTTCCGGAAATACAGAATAATTTCATACTTAAATCTATAGAATTTTTGTTGCATTCGAATTATTTTTGTTTTGATGGGGTTTTCTATCTCCAAAGATGTGGTGCCGAAATGGGTGCGTCCTTTGCGCCCACCTATGCCAACCTGTTCATGGGTTGGTGGGAGAGGCACCATATCTTTGGAGATACTAACCCCTTCAGACACCAAATTATTCATTTTTTTAGATATATCGATGACTGCATTGGTATATGGGATGGGGACGAATATTCCTTGTCGCTGTTTATTGAATATTGTAATACTATAACCCGAGGTTTACAGTTTACATATGAGACAAATAATAATTCTATACCTTTTTTGGATATTACGTTTACAGTTTTGAGTGATAGGATTGAGACCACCTTATATCGTAAACCTATTACAAGGAATACCCTGTTACACGCACAGAGTGGGCACCCTGTGGCCTGCTTACGTGGCATCCCTGTGGGCCAATTTTTGAGGCTACGGCGTATATGTTCTACCTGGGATGCCTTTCAGGAAAGAGCTATGGAGCTGTGGGATAGATTTTTGGAACGTGGATACGAAACTAAGGATATTAAGGCAGCATATGATAAGGCCGTTTCCAAAAATAGATCAGATTTGCTTAAACAAAACTTTAAACATCGTGCCAGAAAACACACCTCTAACTCAAATATACAATTGAATGATCGAGAACAAGAGTCTAAATTACGTTTTTCCATGGTTTATAGTCAAGATGCTCATCAGGTACAGCGTAGCGTACGACGCCATTGGAATATTTTGTTGCAGGACCCTATTCTTAAGGTTGTTTTAGACCAATTTCCATCTTTTGTTTTCAGGAAGGGCAAATCCTTAGCTGCTTTCTTATCCCCTAGTATGTACAACTCGAAATCATCAGACTCCCAAGCTGCATGGTTGCGCTATAAAGGCACTTATAAATGTGGGCGGAGTAGGTGCAAATCTTGCACACTTTTAAATGTCTCAACGTTTTTTCATAGTACGACTACTAAAAAGCAATATGCTATCAAACAATATTACAATTGTCGCTCTAAAAATATAGTTTATCTCGCTACTTGTGTTTGCGGTGCCCAATACGTGGGGAAAACTATACGGAGTGCGGGCACTAGGTGTTTAGAGCACCTATCAGCTGTTAATAGGGGAGATTCAAGATCAGCAATTGCTAAACATGCTATAGATTGTCATGATGGGGATTTATCCCCCTTTTCTTTTCAGATTATCGATAGTCCTAAAAAGAACATTAGAGGAGGTGATAAAGAGATGGCCTTACTAAGATTAGAAGCCTATTGGATCTTCGAGTTAAAAACAATAAATACACAGGGAGGATTGAATCGGGATTGGGAATTAACTTGCTTTTTCTGATTATAGTTGGTTTCGCTTGCTTTATTTGTGTATTAATTTTGCTTTATCTGGTTGTAATTGGTTTTATTATATATATCCACATAAGGATTGATTGATTTCGTTATGGTTTGATTATATAGCTAAAACTACATATATTTGCTGATAATATTTTAAGATATTTCTCAATATTTTTCTTTATATATATATTTTTCTTATATTTTTTCTACAATTTCCAATTCTTTGTTCGCTAATATACATATATGTGAGACAAATATTGTAATGTTTAATTCATTATTAAATTGAAATTGTTCATTAAGATGTATCATTATCATTACGCACATTAGTGGTACACTTCCCCCGTTTCTTGATATATGACCATGAGGGATAATCAAGACAGGGTTAATGTTTTTAGAGGGGGTGTGGCTTGTGTGGTTTTAAATGTTACCGTGAGGTTGTTACAAATTAGCTTTCTGAGGAAGTGGTTTGACCACGAAACGCGTAAAAGCTATGGATCTTCTGGGCCCAACATGCTCTGTCTAATTTTAACTATGTTTCTAAATAAATGGATGTTTTAATCAGCTGGTGCTCCGTGATTTCAAGTTTTAGTAGCCACAGAATGACACTGTCCAGAATTAGACAACTTGTTATCTACAAAGACCCCAAGATCTTTCTCATTTAAAGGAAAACTATACCCCCCAAACAATGTAGGTCTCTATTAAAAGATAATGAGTAAAACAGCTCATGTTCAAAACCCTGCTTCATGTAAATGAACCATTATCATAATAATATACTTTTTTAGTAGTATGTGCCATTGGGTAATCATAAATAGAAAATTGCCATTTTAAAAAATAAGGGCCGCCCCCTGGGATCGTACGATGCACTGTGCACACATACAAACCACATGTAAGGTCACATGAGCCAACTAACAGACAGAGTTCTGCCTTTTGCTTCCTCACTTCTTCCTGTTACAATTATTGTTGTAGTATTTTTGGTCAGGTGATCTCTGAGGCAGCACAGATAGAGTCACAAAATGGTGGTTCAAGGCAAGAGATGTAAAAGGGCAATATTTATGTAAATATATATTCCAGTTTGGTAAGATTCTTTAATATGTCATTCAATTTGATATAAACTATCTGTTGCTTAAGTATTCATTTTGGGGCTATAGTTTTCCTTTAAGGAAACTCCCAACACACATTGAACCTCATTTTCCAGTTTGTTGCCCAGTTTCCCAACATAGACAAATCACTCTGCAAACTGGCAGCATCCTGCATGGAACCTATAGGATGCTTGCAGACAGAGAGTTTATTAGCCAACATAAAATAAAATAACAACTTACTGGCTCAGGAGTTCAAAGTAAAACAAAAGTCCAAGAACAGGTACACTTTAGCTAAAAAGTAAAACAAGAACAAGAATTGGGAACATCAGTGTGGAAGAGATCCTTAGGCATAGAGGCTAGGCAGGAAATTAATTTCACTTTCCATTCAGCACTTCCTAGATGTCAGAGCACTCCCTACATTCCCCTCCCTCCTTACCATCTTATTATATAGCCTGTGCATGGGGATTGCGATCAGGTCCCCCATTCAGGCACAGAAATAAGATTTTGAGGTGATGCAAGGCTTTCATTAATACGGGTTCACAAAATGGCAGCTGCCTGTTTGCTATAATTATGATTTCCCAGGATGAAGGAATTATTTTGCATGACTAACATGATAGTATAATGCAGAGCAGCTGAAATAATTAGCAGCACCAGGGCTAACCATAGGGACCCAATAACAGGGTAAGCCGATAACTCTAATCTGCCTGAATAGTGAATAGGCAAGGCAACAGGCTGCAATTCACAAAGTCCCTGATTCAAACCCAGCAGAGGGATGATTCTTTACAACAGGCGCAACATGACTGTCCAAAGGGAAATCTGCATGCTGTTCATCTGATTAGATAAAATCTGAGCAACTTTATTTTTCCAGTAAAATACATTGAATGTCAGATGTATATGCATAAACAAACAAACCCAATCAGATTTTGGGACAGATTCAATTCAGTGAGAAAAAATATCTCATGGTTTATCATGTGAAAACTCATAGACGAGATTCAACTCGAGGAGAAAAAAACTTCACTTTACTTCCAGTTTTTTCCCATAGACTTTAAATAGACTTTTCAAGTGATAAACCATGAGATCTTTTTCTGAACTGCATTGCATCTCAAATTGTATCTTGTTCATGACTTTTCACATGATAAACCTTTTTCTCACTGAATTGAATCTTGTATGGCAAGATCAGATAAAATCTGTCCCACAAAAACTGATCAAAATTTCCTTTGGACCGAATTTAGCCTGTGATGTGCTATAGGGGTATAATGTATGGCGTTGACATTTAAATTATTTTGCCATGTGTTCTTGGAGTATTATGCATACAGTGCATTAAGCATACCATGTGTTTTATGGTATCGTACATTAAATTTCCACTGCATTTATCCTAGTTTGTGATTTCTGGGTATAATACATGCCACTCACACTGCATTTACAATACAAAATTATTTGTCTTCAGCACATCACTTACTTTACAGTTGGCGCTGCCATTCGTTCTGGAGCATTATACATGAAACAGGCATTATAAATCATGTTTGCACTGTATTCTGCTTGTTGTTGGGGGGGCTATATATTTATATATATATAAAATTCTGAAACTTCCTTTATTCATACTTTTTCTCAGGATACTATTAGAGAATTCTAACATATTCTAATTAGCTTCTCCAAACATAAAAATCACCCTCCACCTATATGTGGTGGGAATCAAGTAATTTCTTGTAACAACAGTAGCAGCTTTCTAGAATATTAAACATACAAGCAGCTTACATTCTATTTCATTCTGGCTCTGACACGTTTTTAGCAGCATTTGCACCTTGGTAGGGAACACAGAGAGAGCACTGTAGTCTATGTTCCCTTACAGATTTGGTAGCTGTGTTTATGGATTTGCCCATCAGGGACCAATGAACCAGTTTTCTGCTTGGAAGGCCAGTTAATGTCAACAAGAAAGAGCAACGACCCTCAGTGCCCACTTAGATTAAAAGACGTTTCTCTGTAGAAGCCCTTTCGTTTCAAGAAAAAAGAATGACTAGCTGCGCACAGCTTTCGCAAACTGTAAAAACAAAACAGCCCTAGGAGTTTTATTTGTCTGCATTCCTGTATCTCCTTATGTGTTCCTAAAAGTAACACTGACACAGAACCTCACCAGTTCTTTCTTATTCTTACATATCAACTACCCTTGTTTATATCAATACAGATGTGGGATCTAGTATATAGAATGTATACAGAATGCTTTCCAGAAACTAACATAATACATATAAATATTAAAAACTAGACTGTATTGCTGTATAATTAGTACAGAGGAAAAACAAATGTGTAAACAATAAAGACTTGCTTGTTGGCAAAAGTCAATGCTGCATGTTAGAGCTTGCTAGATAATAGACCCCATACACAAGACAGGACATTAAAAAATCTGGAAAAAAATTAAAATACCCTGCCTTAAAAAATAAAACAGGATTGTTTGTTTATATATTGCAATATATTTCAGTTGGTCAAGTATGTCCCTTGAATGTAAAAACTTGTATGCAAAAACTTATTGAGGGGAACCTATCAAAAGAAAACTCATTCCCCCACTCCGGTTGAGGGAAACATTACTATATTGTGGTAGGGAGAATTATGCCGTCCCAGGGCTCTATTCACAAGCATTTAATGAGAGAGCATCCCAGCTTGCTCATTATGAACATGCATGGGTCATCAAACACATGCACACTGTGACACATAGGGGGTATTTACTAAAATTCCAATTTATCTCATGTTTTTATTAAAACAAAGTCGACCTAACTTCCATACACAAATGTAACTCATTTATCAAAAGTTGGTGCAGGAAATGACTCAACAAAATCGTGCACAATTCAAATTTTACGAATTGTTCAGAGTTTGATGCCTGAATCATTCGATTTTTCCAAGTTGTTGCCCGAAAACCCTGACTTTTTCAGATTATCGTCTGAAAACGAGTGCAGACTATGACATCTTCAAATTGTAATAGGCACATCTGCCATTGACTCTACAGGTTTTAGCTGGAGTATTTTCAGATTCAAATTTTTAGCAGCTTTGGGGTATAATTGGGGGCCTATTTATTAAATCTTGATTTTTTTTATGTTTGAGTTTTTAAAGGGGAAAACTCAAATTTTTATAAGAGAAAAATCTTGAATTTTTAGATATTTATTATACTTGATTGCATTCAACCAGGAAACATACATTCCTACTATATTATTATTATATTAAAGCACCAACATTTTTTGCAGTGCTATACAATAGATGGGGGTATACTTTGAACATACAGATTACATACAAAATTAAATCTGATAAAAGATAACGCAAAGGCTTCCATTGCCTGCTACTGTTGCGGTCCTGGACTGAATGAAGTTGGCAGATCAAGTGGGGATGGGGAGGCTAGGCTGGTGAAATACCAGCCTAGCCTCCCCATCCCCACTTGATCTGCCAAATTCATTCATCGCCCATTTGATACACGAGGATACTATTGCTTCATATTGTAAATATTGCTTCATATTGTAAATTCCTGTTCATTTTAATACATTGGCTAATTCTTTACGGTTTACATTTTTGTTTTGTTTAAATAATCTACACATAGTTTTGCAAAGAAAAGACTAAAGTTAATTACATTTTTTAGGTGAAAAATGTATTGCCTACCATTAAGTTTTTGGATTGCTGAAGGTAATGGAAACATAAGCCACTACACTGATAGCACACAGGTTATATAAAACCCAAAACCCCGACACTGTGGCGCATATGAAGTGCTACTTGCTTAGTTGTTTAAAGGAGAACTAAACCCCCCTGTACCAAAAAAAGTCCCCCTTAACTGCCTGGCATTCCGCCGCTTCGTATTCTGCAGGAGCATGCTCAGTTGGGCCATGTCAGGAATGGGCTTCAACTGCGTATACGCTGATCGTCGTAGAATCCCAAAAGAATACAAATCGTTGGAAGCCCTGGAGCTCCGATGCTCCGCATTTTTGGATCATATTTTATTTTAAAGTGGACCTGTCACCTACACATAAAAAACTGCATAATGAAACTCCTTTCCAAATTAAATATGGAACTCCATGTTTTAAGGTGGTCTGTCTGGAATAATGTTGCAAATTATTGCAGTGAACTTGCAGTAAGCACATAACTTCCAAAAATATGATAAATTGATTACCTTACTGTAAAACAGTGTTAGTACACATGCTGTACATACGCTCTGAAGGTTCAAGATAGTAGGGGAGAGTAAAAGACTGTACACGGGAGACAAATAACACATATTGTTTTAGTTACTGCTCAATAACAAATTACAAGTATGGGATCCGTCCTCTGGAAATCCGTTACGGGAAAGCAATCTCCCATTGACTCTTTTACATTTTATTCAAATAATCCAAATTTTTATAAATAATTTCCTTTTTCTCTGTAATAATAAAACAGTATCTTGTACTTGATGGTTTTGTGCTGTATCTGCAAATGGTTGTGATACAGCAGGATTAACGAAAGGTGGCCATACACTGGCAGATTAAAGCTGCTGATATCGATTCGCAGCTTATCTGCCCGTGTGTGGCGGCTTCTGATGGGTCTCCCCGATCAACACCAGGCCAAAAATCAGCCTGAAATCGATCGGACAGGTTTGATTTTTCCTGTGATCAAAGACCACATCAGCTAGCTGATGCGATCCTATGACCCGTCGGCGCTCATTTCCTTCATTATAATCCGATTGTTTGTCACTACGGTGTGTTGTCTTAAAACAGGCAAGGAAAGTCTACAAAGTTAAACTGACTAATTTAGAAATAGATCTAAAGGTACATTTTATTAGTTTATCTTAAAGGTTCTGTCATGATTTTTATGATGTCGTTTTTAATTCTAAAATACACTATTTACACTTCAAAAACTGTATATCACTCTACAATATCAAATTTCATTCCTGAACCAGCAAGTGTATTTTGTTTAGTTGTAATATTGGTGTGTAGGCAGCCATCTCAGGTAATTTTGCCTGGTCATGTGCTTGAGCCAGCACTTTAGGATGGAACTGATTTCTGGCAGGCTGTTGTTTCTCCTACTTAATGTAACTGACTGTGTCCCAGCGGGACCTGGATTTTACTATTTAGTGTTGTTCTTAGATTTACTAGGCTGCTGTTATCTTGTGTTAGGGAGCTGATATCTGGTTACCTTCCCATTGTTTTGCTGATGGGCTGCTGGGTGGGAAAGGAAGGGGGTAATATCACTCCAACTTGCAGTACAGCAGTAAAGAGTGACTGAAGTTTATCAGAGCACAAGTCACATGATTGGGGCAGCTGGGAAACTGATAATGCCAATATGTCTAGCCCCATGTCAGATTTCATAATTAAATATAAAAGAATCTGTATGCTTTTTTGAGAAATTGATTTCAGTGCAGAACTCTGCTGGAGCAGCATTATTAACAGATGGAATTTCCCTGACAGTATCCCTTTAATGAATTGCTAAGAAAAACTTAAAATATTTTTTAGTTAGCTGTTAAAAATTCCTAAAAAAACAAGAAAAACTGGATTACTAGAATAAAACCTCAGAAATGTTAGGTATTTTATTGACCACAACAGAATGAATAAAGAACGTGGTATCTTAAAGGAGGAGGACAGTTAAAATAACTGGAGGCAGGGGTGCTCCGCCAATGAGGTGAGTTGAGTCACTCGCCTCAGGCGGCAGCGCCCCCCTGGTTGCCAGGGGTGGCAAAAATGCCGCTCCTTGTTACTAAGAGCCGAATTTCTGGTTTTCAACCTGGAAACTCGGCTCTTCTAGTGCAGAGAGCGCAATTGCGCTCTCTGCACTAGAGACGTGGACCCCCCTGACAACCGTTCGGCGCTGAAGGGGGAGGTGGGGGGCGGCAAAAACAAAGGACGCCTCAGGCGGCAAATTGGGCAGGATCGCCCCTGACTGGAGGGTGCCTAATTTTAGAACACCCCTTAGTGATTGTTAACACTTACCTGATACCCACAGATGTTGCTTCTGTTAGCAGAAAACTGCAACAGCCTGGAGCTCTTCTCAGGGAACACAATGGAGTGATCTCCTTCCTGTTCCTTCTTTCTTCACGTGGGTGCACATGTGCAGTATAATGAAAAGCTGAAAAAAACTGATTTTTCACTCTACTGCACACGCATCGGCCCCAGGATAGCAAAGAAAGATGAAGCAGAAGAAGAGGATCACTCTGTGGTGCTCAAACAGAAGTACCCTGGGCCAGTGCAGGTTTTTGCTAAGAGGAGCACTGGCCTGGGGTATCAGGTAAGAGATTACAATCACTAAGAGGTGTCCAACATTAGACACCCTCCAGTGATTTTAACTTTTCTTTAACTTTTAACTTCTTTAATATACCACTTGCTTTATGCATTCTCTTGGGGTCAATAAAATATCTAAAAAGTGTTTTCGAGTTTTTTTCACTGGGGGTGCATACAATTTGGCACTCCCAAGTGTCTTAAACTTTCCTTTTCCTTTAAGCTTACAGTGTAACTCGGTGCAAGTGAATGAAGAGCTCTGAATGATATTTCAAGAATTTTGTACTGAATTAATATAATAAGAAGCCTACAGAGGAGTGTTAATAAAGAGTATATTGTAGTTAGCTATGCAGCAGTGTTCTGTACATTATGCAGAGTATTAGCAAGTACAATAGTCTAACACAATTATAGACGTTAGCACCAGCAGATTATAACTGCATTTAGTTTCGGCTCTGAGATTAAGCAGGAGGTGGTGGCAGGGCTCTATAAATCAGGAAGAAAGATTGGTTTGAATAAATAAACAAACTCTAAGGGCATTCTCCCATATGCCCTAACCCCCTGTTGGTGATGACCAGTAGTTGATGTGAGAGGCCCATGCATCAACCCAGATTTCTGTAGGGTCAAGGGGAAGAAGACCTAAATTTAGATGGAAGAATGTCAGGTATCTCACTCACCAAATACAGGGATAGGAATGTGCAATTTTTCTCAATGTGTGATCAGTATTATACTATGATCAAATATAATTTAGGCAGACAAGTGGAGTTTATTTATCAACACTGGAAAAATTTGCCCATGGGCATTTACCCATAGCAACCAATCAGTGAATAGCTTTTTAACGCCAGCTGCAAGTAGAACAACAAATGCAGTGATTTGATTGGTTGCCATGGGATACTGCCCATGGGCAAATTTGCCCAGTGTTGATAAATGATCCCCACTGTCTGTAATTTTTGCTTCCAGCTGTGATCACTGGATAAAAGAACAGGGATTTGGGTGTACACAGAGCAGGTTGAATTGTCACTGGAGCATCCACTGCTATTTATTTGTCTCTGGCCAGGAACAGTGGGTGAACATTTTAAAGGGGTGGTTCAACTATTAGTATTTTATAGAATGGCCAATTCTAAGAAACTTTTCAATAGGTTGTCATGATTTATTTTCATAGTTTTTAAATTATTTATCTTCTTCTCTGTACAGATTTCAAATAGAGGTCACTGACCCCATCTAAAAAATAAATGCTCGGGGGGGGGCGTGACCGGAACCACTATATGTAGGACGCAACTCCGGGAGCTCCGGGACACATAACCCTGTAAACAACCCGCTATGGCCCAAAACATAGCTCAAACTGACTTCTACTAGGCACAGTACTTCCCGTGGATCACCCCGCTGCAATGGGGAGGACCAAAGGTGCACCTCCCAAAACCCGACCTGCCGAACACCACCATGCGGCTTCACTAGATGGCGGATCAGCACGCTCTTTAAGAACAGACGGCATGGAGGAAGAACTGCGTCAATCGGTAAGCCCCAAAGTGAGAGCTTCCACTGCACTAACTTTTAGAAAGTATGCCAGAACTGTCCCAATCGACTCCATACCTAACACTTCTATGGACCCCACGGCTGACAGGGAACAAAATGTCTCCCCTTCCTGCCCTGAACTGCTGCCTGCAGAACCCACGTTAGGGGAAATTGAAACTTTGATAGGAACTAATCATGCCTCAGTTTTGAACAAACTAGATGAGCTAAAAACAGATTTTAACATAATCAAGCAAGATATGCAGAAACCGAGAGAACATACTAAAGAAACTGAGAGACGAATCTCAGATTTAGAAGATAGTATACCGCCTCTGCACAATGCTATGGAGGACTATGCCCATAAAATTACTGAATTACAATCCAAGTCTGATGACCTGGAATAACATTCCAGAAAGAGCTGAAGGCAAACATGTGGAGGGTTTTCTAGAACACTGGTTTTTGCAAACATTTGGAAAGGACATATTCTCCACGTGTTTCATTATTGAACAGGCCCAAAGGGTCCCTAGCAGACCCCCACCACCAGGGGCACCTCCGAGACCACTCGGCCTACTTAACTATAAGGACTGCAGTCTCTATTTCCCCCTATTTCTCTATGGCAGTACGTAACCAGAGGATCAAATTCAACACTGTTAAGGAAAAGCTTTGTAAACTACAGTTCAAATACTCTGATATTCCCTGCCCGCCTACGGGTAATAAAAGACGACAGAGCATATTTTTTCAACGCACCAGTCGATGCACTCCAATGGATAGAATCTGTTGTGACCTCCCCCCAGCCACATCGCTCATCTAGGGGGCACAGATCACCAACACCGGAATGAGCTGATGTATCAAATCTGATTTCAAGGGCTACAGAATCTACACAATCCTGGAACGCCCCTGGAAAGTTGGAACCAACGCAAGCCAATAAGGACTACTACCTACAATTGGTAAGTTATTGACCTAAGGAACTGTACTAAACATACCTTAGTTCTACCCCCTCTCAAAATGTTTTATGTTTTGGGATTAAGACTTGCTCAAGGCACAGCAAAACCTTTGGATATTCTACTTCTTTCCTGGCTGCTTTCCCCCCCCCCCCCAATTCTCCTCCTCGAATACTACCCCCCCCCCCCCGCTGATCATGGCTGAAATAAGATTACTGTCATGGAACATCCCTGGCCTGGGCACCCCAATAAAACGGAGCTTGGTATTCAAAACACTTCAGCGGTTAAAAGCTCACATCACTATGCTTCAAGAAACCCATCTAGATGGGAACAAATTGCTTGCTCTCAGGAGACCGTGGATAGCAGCTTCTTACCATTCCACCTACTCAACCTACTCTAGAGGAGTTTCAATACTGGTGTCAGAAAACTGCTCTTTCACTCTTAAGGCACTCATAATGGACTCGGAGGGTCCGTTATTATTATGCACTGCACAGCAAATGGAGGAACTTACATCTTGGTGAATGTGTGCCTCCCACCCCCCTTTAATGTGACGCTGTTGTCCACAATAATGAGCAAAATTGCTACCCTCCCTCTGGCCCCCACTATTATGATGGGAGACTTTAATGCAGTAGTAATGGACTCAATGGACAGACTCTATCCATCCTCCAGACCCTCCAATAGCTTACAAACTTGGATCTCTGCTTTTAATTTTGCAGATTTATGGAGAGAAAAACATCCCAAGGACAAAACATTTACCTGTTTCTCTGCAACTGATGACATTATGTCCAGGATAGACCTAGCCTTAGGCACCCCAGCAATACTATCTCAGACCTCAACAGTAGACATCTTGCCTGGACCACTCACCACTCTCCATAACCTTGAAAACTCGTTTACCCCTAACGGACAAAATCTGGAAACTGAACAGTTTTTGGTTGCATCAGGATGTGATCACAGAACCGATTGATAAAGAGCTAAGTAACTTCATTGAGGTAAACAACAACACAGCTTCACCCCAAATAGTCTGGGACTCCCTGAAGGCCTTCATCAGAGGGCAATACATAAACCAAATTAAAGCATTCAACACGCAAGACAAGAAATCACTGATCTGGAGAAAGAAGTTATCCTAATTGAACAACAGTTTACTCAACACCCATCCCCACAAACAAGACAAACGTGGCTCTCGAGCCAGACTGCTTTGCAGGCAGTTTGAGTCAAACAGGTTAAAAAAACCCTGCTACGCCAAACAACCAATATCCTGGCCATAGGAGATAAAAATGGCAAACTCTTGGCACTGCTATCTCGAGAATTATCTTGAGAATTATCTCCCCAAACCTCCATACCAGCGATCCAAGACAATGTGAACACTATGATAACTGACCCCATAGGAATTAACCATATGTTGATTCAATATTACGCCTCCCTCTATACTTCTAGGATGACCATTACACAAGAGCAACTGGAGGACTACTTGGTAGAGATTCCAATCCCCCACTTAGACCCTTTAGACAGAAACTCACAGAAACAGAACTAGTAGAGACTCTCTCCTCAATTACCCTCGGAAAAACACCAGGCCTGGATGGTCTTCCAACAGACTTTTATATTAAGCATATTAAGTATTTAACTCCATTGTCAACCTCTTTATTTAACAATGTACTAGAGGGGGTGGCCCTGCCAGTATCCATGAGTGAATCATTGATAACCTTAATTCTAAAACCAGACAAAGACCCCTTTAATTGTGGCTCGTATAGGCCGATATCGCTAATCAATGTTGATGCCAAGATTCTAGAAAAAATAATGGCCCAACCAATATATTACGAAACTAATTTCTCCTGATCAAACAGGATTTATACCGGGCCGAACCACAGACATTAATGTCCGACGAGTTTTTACAAATATAGCAGCCCAACTTGACAACTCAGGTCATAGTGTGTTAGCCGCTCTCAACAACGAAAAGGCTTTCGACTCCATCGAGTGGAGCTTTCTTCGGGTCACCATGACAAAAATGGGTATAGGACCCAACTCCAGAAAGTTGGTTGATGCCTTATATCATGATCCTAAAGCCCATATCAAAACTAATCAAAACATTTCCCAACCAATTTCACTCAGCAGGGGTACAAGGCAGGGATGCCCCCTTTCTCCCCGTTGCTCTTTGCACTGGCAATGGAGCCACTAGCTTGGCTACTCAAAACAACTGAGGGAGTCAAAGTTCTGAAACTTGGCCCTATAAAAGAAACTGTAGTGATGTATGCGGATGATACAATCCTATTTCTAGAAAACCCCTATGAAGCCCTTACATCTGCTCTAACGGTAATAAACCACCACACAGAATACTCTGGACTGAAAATAAATTTTCAGTTCTCTTCCACATTGACAGCCAGAGAGTACAGGTAATTCCAATGGGTCAACACATTGAAATATCTAGGGGTTCATATACACCGCCAACTAGACAAATATATTGAATTGAATTTAACTCCCTTAACAATAAAACTAGAAAATAAAACTAAAATTTGGAATACTCTCCCTTTAACTTTACTAGGTAGAGTAAATCTATTTAAAATGATCATGCTCCCAAAATTGATATACCTTTTTAGGCAAGCCCCAATTATGATACCAAAAAGCTTCTTTCGTAAATTGAATTCCCTAACTACTACCTTATACTGGGCAGCAACAACTCCCCGAATTGCAGTGCACTCCCTGCAACTCCCAGCAGATGCAGGGGGTCTAGCAGCACCTAACCTATATTTGTACTACCTAGCCACTAAACTGGTTAATGCCTGGTGGATAGCCCCCTCTACTCAAAACGCCCAAATAGCTGGCTCCTATGAAGCTCTCAAAAATATGTTGTACCGGGGTACAAGTCGCCTACCCAACTAATGACAGCCACGGTCCAAACTTGGAAAATTGCCCTACGACTCTTTCCGAAAAATGAAAATCAATACTCGCCCAACCAGCCTCTTTGGAATTAACCCGCTACTCCCACAACTACGAACTATACCAGACCCTACAATCTGGGCCCAATACAACATTAAATACCTAGAGCAAGTTATGGTACAGGGCAAATTGTTAACCTTTGATGAGCTGAAAATTACGATTAATATGCCTAACACAATGTTTTTCAGATTTTTGCAATTGCGCCAAGCCATAAAAACACAATTCGAACTAGTCCAACCAGACACTTCTTCCCAAAAAATAGAAGTGCTGGCCTTTAACCAATACCTTAACAAACCAGTTTCAAAATTTTATGCTCTTTTAAGCACCCCAAAAGACCCTATACTCAATAAACTGTATGACAAATGGCTACAGGACATCCCGCAACTCACCACAGAATTGTGGGATGATATTCTAGAAACACACAGCTCGAAACTTGTCAGCTCAAAAGTTAAAATGATCCAGTTCCGCTACCTTCACAGGACCTATTTAACACCCCATAGACTTAATTTAATAGCTCCTAACATACCAGATATTTGTCCTAAATGCTCTCAATCCCCAGCAAATTTCATTCATATGATGTGGCACTACCCAAAAATAATGAAATTCTGGAAAAAAGTAGAAGAATTTGGTCTCATCCTAGCACTCATTATCCCTTTAAACCTTGAAACTCTACTGTTAAATCATGTTGAAGAATCTGCCCCTACAATAGCTGAACAGACTCTCCTTAATTTCCTTTTTATACAAGCAAAAAGACTCATTGCTATGAGGTGGAAATCAGCTCACCCCCCAAAAAAAGCCAATGGATACAAATGGTCAATGATGCTGTCCCTCCCAGGGATCAGGAACCTTGGCTCTCCAGCTGTTAAGGAACTACAAGTCCCACAATGCAATAATGGAGCCTTTTGAAGGAGTCTAAAGGCAAATGCATTGTGGGACTTGTAGTTCCTTAACAGCTGGAGAGCCAAGGTTCCTGATCCCTGCCGGAATACCAATTGTTATATTTGCAGAGAGGTTGCCCAAAAAAAATAAAAAAAATATGGTCACCCTGGATTTCAGAGCACCTTCCCGCCCTACACTTTCATTTAGCAGATTCTCAAGGAACCCAAAATACCCTCCCCCCTAACTACCCCCCCAAGTTAGTCAGGAAAAAGAAAGTGAAAAATGATTCAATACAATATTGATGGGTATTAAGTTTGTTTATTTATATGACAGTTAACATCCTGGTTCTCTGAAGACTTCAATTCCATTTAAAGGCTTCAGGGACGCACTAGGGGGCCCGGGGCCCACTGGGACTACTGACCAGGGCCCTCTCCGACCCCCCTGCCTCCCTTCTATGACGTGCTGAGCACACATGCGATCGGCGCTCCTCAGTGAAAGGTGCCGCACGCATGCGCAGATGGCACTGCGTGGTGTATAAAAAACCCTTTTTTCTGTCAAGTACGATCAGGACGGGGGACTGGCCAGTCCGACACTGAAAGGCTTGCAATTCAAACTGAATTCAAGGAAACATTTTGACATGTGCCTTGAACTTGATAATCTATGTCAACATTGCTTAACAGATAACTGAACGGATAATGTTAAAACTGATGTTTTGAAGTTGATGATGTATGTTTAAAAAGCAATAAAAAAAGAAATAAAAAAACAAACAAACAAATGCTCTGTAAGGCTACACGTTTATTGTAATTGCTACTTTTTATTGCTTGTCTTTCTGTTCGGGTCCTCTCCATATTCCAGTCTTTTATTGAAAACAATGTATGGTTGCTAGGATAATTTGGACTCTAGCAACCAGATTGCTGAAATTGAAACTGGAGAACTGCTAAATGACTCAAAAACCACAAAAAATGAAAACCAAATTCAAATTGTCTCAGAATATCACTCTCTACATCATAATATAAGTTAACAAAAAGGTGAACAACCCCTATGCAATAGCAGTGCTCTCAGCATTTTTTTGAACCTGATAAAATGTTGCAGTAGGCTAACTATTTTCCGTGCCGAAATAATATATTCCATCTTGGAAAATAATTGTCTGAATTTTTTCTCGCTGCATGCAATTTCCATCAGGAAACTTCTGTTAAATAGTAAAATAGATTGAACTGCTGGGAATCCTTATTCATTCAAGAATTCGTCTAGATTCCGTCCTTTGTTCCAATAAATCAACCCAGGGCCGGATTTCCCCGAACTGCGACAAAGCATGGGGCGGCGTTCATGCACGCACGCCCACCCAGGGCCACATGATCCTAGCACCGAACTCTGGCCAGGCGCAACCCCTTCTCAGCTTGTGTCCAAAAGGGGACAAAAGGAACAGCATGTTCTGCTCCTGCTCCCAGCTTGCCTCCAGCTCATCTTCAGACGCTTCCCAACCTCACATTCGCGCAAGCACACAAGCTCTCTAGCAACAAAACACAGGGGAGCTTTGAGTCCCCAGTGCTCCGTAGGATGCGGCGGCATGCCACCCCTAAAATATTGCCGCCCTAGTCCCAGGCCTTTGTGGCCTCGCCACAAATCCGAACCTGAATCAACCCCTTAGATCTATATTTTTTACTTGCCAGTCTAAACACCATTTATTATTTGTGTGAATTTTAAAATATGCATACATGGACACTGTTCATAGTTACATAGTTAAGTTGGGTTGAAAAGACCAAAGTCCATCATGTTTTGGATGGTGCATAATATATATTTCACAAGAGCCATAAATATGCTGTAAATGATTTCCTTATAAACTGTGCTTTGTGATGTCATTGGCTATAATCGGAGCTTAGTGAATTAATTCTGTCACTTGACTCACTGAAATGTGTGTATTAAAATAAATAAATGACACCCTGTTGCAAAATATGAAGATATTAGAAGTCACCTCAGAGTTCAATGACCTGTATAAAAACACTCGGCCTTGGCCTCATGTTTTTATATGGTCGTGGAACTCCTGTTCAGAAAACAACCCAGTACTCAGATGTTCCTGGGAAATGAAAGACATACCACTGTCTTTTTTGTTGAAAATGGAGTAAATTATTTTGCAGGTTGAGAGGGGTTCCCAAACTTTTCCATATGACTGTATATATATATATATATATATATATCGCTATAGTTTTATATAGTTTTTTCTAATATAAGCTGAAAAGCACTCGCCAAGAAAAGTGAAAACTTTGAAATAATGGTGTATACACAAAACCAACAATTATATATGTTGCAATAATTCCACCCACTGATGTAATAACCAACTGGGGCTCATAATAGGTTAGTTGAGGAGGAAGAAAGAACCTTTAGTAGTAAAAACCCTTGGGCCTGAGGGAAGAGTCTCGCTCAGTCATTTGTTTTCCCTTTTATTTAAATTAAGTGTTTGTGGCTTCCCAAGGCATTTGTTTAGGACTGTGAAATCCCAAAGCAGCCAAAGGGTTCTGAAGCTCTGGGGCACTCAGGGTCACACAAGTCATTTTTCAACCATCTGAGAAGCGCACCAAATCACCCCCTGCTGCTTCCCACTGACTTGAATGGGAAACACCTCACAGCAGATTCCACTATGACATATTGGTAAATTGATCCCAAAGGATTGTGTGAACTCTACAGCCAACATCGCCATTGATATATTCGTTTATAAGATTTGCTCTGTCCAACCAAATTATAATATTACTGGGATGTACAATGGCTTCACCAAATGGTCAACATAGGTCACACAGAGGGAGGCAATTTCCCCATAATGCATTTCATTACATTCTATAATCAAGCATTGCCACCTCTTTCTAACCAAGCACATGTTACAGGGTTGTTTAGCTTGCACTCACTCAGATATATAACTGCGGACAAACCACAGCAACTTGCAGCCATGTACCAAAGAAGTGCTGGAATTAAAAAAGAGGTGGGGGGAGCTGGTAATTAGTCTAGTTTGATGCCCCTATCTGAGGATATGGGATTAAAAATATTTTGGATGTATTTGAAGTAAGGCTAAATATACTATGGCCTAGGGTGCCACTGTATAGGCTTTCAGCTGCTTATGATAATTTTTGTAGGAGTGAAAACACGAGTACCTACACCCCAACTAAATACCACCCCTCAGATGCAAGGTCTGTGTTAGACCACTCCCTTTATTTATAATACACCAACACAGCTATTTAGATGTTATAGTTCAAGAGCTGCTGTAGGGCCGCAGGGCAGTAGTACACCCACAATGTATTTACTGGAAGAATCTAACTGTCACACGACACAATAGGAAAGCCCTGATGATGAGCAAATCTGTACTGTTTAAAAGTCAATGGACCTTTTTTACGTGACTTTCTTTCCACAGTGACTTTATCAGTGCACAATACATTGGAACCTATGGGGGTTTTTGCGGTGAAAGCTTAAGAAAAATTGCACTCACCAAGGCATCTTTTAGGGTTACTTTCCATAGAGAAAAGGTGTCAAGCCAACAACTAAAATCTGTTTTGCCTCATTTCATTTTCCAGCCCTGCAGTCACACACCACATGGATTTTATATTTGGCCTATATTAATGGGAAAACATTGCAAGCCAACACACAGTGAGAACTTGAAACCTTTTGAAACACAAGAAGAGAAATCCTGCCTACAAAGTATTGCATCACATCCCAGTCTGTCTGTCCCTTTAAAGAACAGGGCTGGGCCCAAAGGAAGCGATGGAGGAAGAAATCCCAGATGGTTGCTCCTGATCTGGATCCCCAGGGAGCCCATGTTGGAACTTGGACCTGGATGCTGCAAGGCTGATTGAACACCAGGGGACTGGGGCAGAGAGGAGCAGTAGTCCTGCATGGGAAGTGAAAGCCTCTGGTTCTGGACATACAGCTTGGACTGGCTGGGATCTGTTAGGAGAAAGAGGCCAGCTCCGGGCATCTCGTGCATACTTATCGCTGGTGCCAATCCACTCTTTGCTAACTTCTCACCCTCTGTCTCCTTCTCTCCTGTCAGTGTCAGACTTAGATTTTCTCACTTTCTTCTTACCTCGACAGTCTACAGGATGGGCATTACTTGGGCCCCCAAGACCTATGACAGGTATTTTCCTTTGTATGTAAAAGATATCCAAACTGTACTTCAGATGTTGTTGAACTGCTACTCTACACATCCTACAAGGCTGATGAACAGTCACAATAAAGTGCTGTGTAACGTGTTAGTGATGTATAAATGAAGGTCAATAATAGCAGCTGGAGGGCTGAAGAGTGCACATAATTCCTCCCATGAGAGGTGTAGCCAGTGTAGAAAGTAGACCCTGCAATATGGGGGGGTGTGGCCCAGGTAACAGGGGGTCCTATAGAGATCTTCTCCTCTCTAGCTGCTCTTCTACCTGTGAGCAGGGAGTGAAGAAACAGGCAGGAGGAAGACTCCGGGGAGAGGAAAGTGAGTGACCCAGAGGGGATGCAAGGAGTGGGCCAGCAGAAAGCCTGGTAGGCATCGATGTGTGATGGACCCCTTCAAAGATTTTTTTTGCAGGTGTGCCTGGCCAACACTAGTTACAACACTGCCTGTAGCCTTTCAACTCTTGTTGGACTACAACTACCAAAACAACTCAACTAAGGTTCTAAGGTTCTTGTAATTCTTGGTGTAAGGTGGCAACATTGAAACTGGGATAACTCAGCCCTCAGAAAAAAACTGTTAATAACAAAATAGCTGCTTGTTGATTACTGGGGTTGGCTCCTCTTTTGCTAAGCTGTCTGAAATGGCTGCTTGCTTGTCTAAACCTCTTTATTTTTGTTACATTTACTTACAATGTGAGAAGATCACAAGCAGACCATACATGGCTAAATTTGCACGCAAACCCCAATTACATTTCTTCTCATTGTAAGCAAAAAGGGCAATGACAAATGACATTAGTCACCCAGCGATTAATCCTCAGCCCTTAGGCTGAGGGCACATGGAGTGGCTGCTCTGTTGCTTTTAGCCTGCTTTTTTTTGCAGTCTAAGAGAAGTGGATCTGCTCCCTACTCCAGCTCCGTTGATCTGCACTGAAAAGTGCAACATCCACTTGCGTACATAGAGTGGAGCAGAGGTCTGCCCAGAAATATGAAAGCAGCCTTTTCTAAAAGCTCGGCCATACTCTGACCAAGATAAACCTTTGTAAAAGAGAGAGGAGTCAATATTCTTTAGGGCTCTTACACGTGGGCGTTTGCCCTGCGGTGATCTCACCTGCATACCACTGCAGGTGTACACAGGAAGAAGTGTAGCCCATTCTTCTGGATCAGTTTATACTTATTGAGGGGCAGGCTTGCTCTGAACCTATGTGGAAAGCATCAAATCTTCTGAAAATATCTTTCCCTTTGCTAACATTTAAATCACTGTACAATATTTTACACATGCCAATTTAGCTTAACTGGAGGAAAATGTTTTGTACTGTAGCGCAGTTTACCATGGTTGACAATCTACTTGTCTGCCACAACCCTTAAAATATTTTTTGATTAAAGCAAATATTTAACATCGCTCTGCCTGTGTCACAGAAATTGAATCAGAACCAGATACCAGATAACAATTATTGTTTGACTCACTCAGTGTTTATAAGTCACTGCCTGTTGCTGTCCTGAGTGAAACTACTACACTAAGCACAATTTGCTGTACCAATGTTTTTGCCATACACAATAACGGTTGCTCAATGGTCTTCTGCATTCCAACACAATTTCTTCCTCCTCTCTATTCTAAAAAGGAAGCACATAATCAGACTTGTGGTATCATCCATTTTGGAGCAATGCCTATCTGGGCCTCCTATAATTATTGCAAGGTCACCTGCTTGGAGGAAAAAAAATATATTCAGTAGCATGAGCATATCATAGGCATCCACATCTTCCTCATACTCATTATAATCATGGATGTAATGCTGCAGTGTTCCATAAAGAGGCTGCCAAGCCTCCGTGTATTTCGCATCCTCCCTGTTTCCCTTTAGTCTAAAGCAAGGGCACACTGAGAGTAGCATTGGCTTTCTTCAGCTTGCGTTTGTACGCAGGAGGAGGAAAGCATATCTACTGACAGGCACAACATTCACCTGTGTGAAAGATGCACTGAGCTCAATTGGGCACAAATATGCAAACGTATATGTTTCTGTGCCGAAATCCAAATGTAGCTCCACACAGTGTGTGTCAGTGAGGCTTCATGCTAGAGCAGATCTGCCCTTAAACTTCCACCCCTTTTAAAGTTTTAAGAATATGCCTTGGCAAAGTTTTCTCTAGTGTAGAGGCAGCCGCATTCTCCCATTCACCCTCATCTTCTTCACCCTTACTCTCTCCTTGTCTATTTATAACATGCAATGGTACATTGCTTGTGATATCCAACAATTTGAATCTTGTTAGCAGACGTGGTAAACTGATATGATAGCAGTGGGTTCAAATCTGTTGTGTTACTGCAGAGGAAGCAGTCAGAAAATCAACTTCTGGTACATTTCTTATAACATGGCAGGTAAGACTGGCCTGCTCCATACTTGCACTCAGCTTGCACAGGAAGACAAACCAGGCACAGGAATAAGACATGTAAGACAAATGGCAAAACAGCAGGAATGCCCTTAACTAAAATGTCCACACAAGCAGGTTACTACATAGACATACACTTGGCTGCCTCCTTCCATTGACTTTCAGCAGTGGTATGGCTATTGTATATGTTTGCAGGCTGTGACATCATTTTTTCACCAGGCAACAAATTTCAATTTCTTTTTTATTTTTGCATCACTTGCCCTGTGCGCTGGTAGGTGGATTTCTAGGTGGACTATGGGACAAATTTGCTCGGCACTGAAGAGGACTGGCATATGTACCTGTTGTACCTGTTTTCACTTCATTCTGGAATCTCTTTCACCACAGAACTCCTTTTCTCCCTGCTCTCCAGATGACCCCATCCATGTTCAACTAAATCAGCAAATATAGATGCTACAATGTTTTTTTTAAGTGATGGAAAACTACTGCCTGTGACTTGATGTAAAAAATATCAGCAGGAAGATCTCCACAAAGAACAAACACTGGGTCTGCCCAAACTTCTATTGTCCAGCACTAAGAACTCCAGTATAGATGAACTGTGCCACCCCCCTACCTCTATACATTTTCCCTCCAACCCTCCCCCTACTTCTGTTGTTCGTGGGCTGGGGGCTGTCAGGTACTGTGCAACTCCAGGAGGAAGGAGGGGCCCCTGGCTGAGCTTATACCAGCCCTAATTGGGCTTCATTCCTACAACGCATTGCGTCACAGGCCAGTCTGTCTGTCTCTTTAAAGAAGGGGGCTGGGCCTAGAGGAAGTGACGGGAGAAGAAATCCCAGACAGTCACTCCTGCCCCGGCATCCAATGAGCCGGGATCCCCAGGGGGCTCATGTTGGAACCTGGGCCTGGATGCTGAGAGGCTGAGTAAACCCCAGGGGACCTGGGCATGGAGTACCAGTAGTCTCCTTGGACAGCAAAAGCCTTTGGTTGTGGATTCACAGCCTGGACTGCCTGGGACCCATTTGGAGCAAGAGGTCAGCTTCAGGCATCCCTCACATTCTCAGTATGACTGGCATCACTCTCTGCTCTCTGCTAGTCTTTCAGTCCTCCCCTCCTCGCTGTGTCTGCCCCAGCCTCTCACTTTCCTTTCTCCCCTATAGCGGTGGCTTTATGGTCAGGCTGAGTGGGCATTTCTTGGGCCCCACCATCACAAGGGCCCTTGACAGGTATATATCTATTTTTCTGATATATATGTGTGTGTGGAATGTCTAACATGTGGCTTTCCAGGTGTTGTTGAACTGCAACTATACACATCCTACCTACAAAGCTAATAAATGACAAATAAATGTTAAATAACAGGCTGTGCAACATGTTAGTGATGTTCAAATAAGGGTTAATAATAGCATCTGGAAGACTGAAGGGTCCACATCCCTGATTAACATAATCCCCTGAGAGTTGTCCAGCCTGTAGCCCTCCAGCACTTGTAGAACTGTAAATACCGAATCAACTCCCAGAATTCTGAGTTTTAGTACAACAACAGCAACATTTTCTATTTAGCAGTTTGGGGCCCCCTGACGGTTAAGTCCAACCCTGCTACCCTACTTTAGTCTAAACCCTCCTCTACCTCCAAGCTCCTTCCCCTGACTCCTCCTGTGCTGTGTCTGAGTTCTCAGTGTGCTCATGTGATTTGCTGACTGTCACATTTGCCTGGGAGCAGCAGGTCAGATATTCTCACTTTTAATTTCTTGTCTCTTATATCTATTTTTATACAGCTGGACTAGCCCCTCTCTCTGTCGCACATTCTTGTCTCCTTTTATTAAACTTCAAATGGGGTTTTATGAAATGATTCCTTGAGGAGTCTTTGCTTAAATGCCTCATGCTTTGTAAGTGGAGTCTTGTCCCAGTCTCTTTCTCTGTCTTCCCTCTGTTCATTGTCTTTCCCTTTAACCGTCACTAATGCTTTGCCAGTGAGTATCTGCCCTTCTTTAATCTCTTCTCCCCTCCAAACTTTCTCTTTCACTTCTTTTCATTGTGTTTTTTCTAGTTTGTAGTTCCTGGTTCCTGTTTAACAGTTACCCCTCACTATATCCTCTTGTCACCCTCTTGTCAGTTTGCCCCCACCCTTGCTTCTGCCTGTCTGATTTGCTCAGTATCTGCAGCTCCATTTTCCCTTCCTTACTTTCTTCTTCTTTAAATCAGAATTAGAACCTTATTCTCTATTACATTATCATAACTAATAGCTCATATGTTTATGCTTATTTTCTGCATTTCCTCTACATTTTCTCAGATCTCGTACCTCCTTCGTCCTGGCACGTTCTGTCTGGTGATGTTTCCTCTGGCCGACTCCAGGAGGTTCTTGTGGCTGCTGGTACCATTGCTTGGGTGCTTCTTGCCCTGCCTTGCTGACCTTAAGGTCCTTGTGCGCTTGGAGGACGGGCAGGTAACAGAAGAGAACCTTCAGGCTGACAGTGACAAAGACTTTATCACTCTAGAATTCCGAAAGACTGATGGGACGTTTGTCACTTACCTTGCAGATTTCAAGCAGGTGAGGAAAGTGTTCTATAATAGTACTGCACTATGAATAAGAAATGGGTGCCACTCACAAAGCTTCATTTACATTTACTTTTTAAGAGAGAAAGGGCAAGAAATCCGGCAAAAAAACATTTGATTGGGGAATACTGGGATAGGGAGTTATTTTTTAAATAGTTAAAATAACTATAAATTATTACAGGGTAACTTTTCATTTGTAGATTAAAAAGCAATTTTCTGACCAAGAGTATGCGTGCTAAGTGAGGAAGCAGATATTGCTCATTTTTACTGAGAGAAAGCTTCTCAATTCCCCTGGGAGCAGGGAAAGTTTCCTCATTTTCTTAGTACACGCAAATGGTCATCTGGTTTAGTGGTGGCAATACAGACACTGCAGTTTCATTTTCTTACTTAGGAAATTGTTTGTGTTTCTTTGTTTCATCTCTAATAAAGGAGAAAATTCAGGTCCGATCTATCATATCCACCTCCCCATTTCACTCAGCATGACCTTTACAGCATTTTCTTGCCTTTACAATGGTTTTGCTCCAGGCAGGGTAACTTCTGGGCTGTCTGTGGCACCTGCCCCAGCTCGCACTAAGGTTTTATATCCCTCTGTTTGCTCAGGTGAACAAACCATATCTTACTCCTAACAGTAATTAACCCACAGTGCCTGGCTGCTGTCTCTGCCCAGAGCATAGCCTTGACCCGTCTCGGAGATTATTGCAGGTTTTGCTGAATAATAAATTTGAAAACCAATAAATATGTGAAGTGCTGGAGCTGTGAAGGACTAACTAAGCTAAATACATGTAGATATCTTTGTTTGTCTAGCAGCTGGGGAAATAGTGTGGGTAACTGCGATCTAATATTATCACTGAAACGGTAGGAAATCTGAAGATAGTTGTTTTTATCTAGTGGCAACACTTTCTGCAGAATCATATGGTTCAGAGAAGGGTACATAATAATAATAATACATACTGAATTAGCCTGTGTTAACTTGTTTGTGCAGGAAGTAATTAGTAACTGTGGATTAATGACTTGTATTTAATATTACCAAAGCCTGCAGACATATCTTCAGCATCAGCCTCTGTATATCTAGAATCTTTTCCATTTGACGGCACGTAGATTTTCTGTTATAATGCAGACCACAAAGTAAATGACTTCTCTCCTCTGTCTGAATAGTGGAGCAGGCAGAATCATTAAAAAGAATGAAAAATTCAGGGAAGAAAGAGAGAGAGAGTTAGCAGCCCCCACAGAGCACAGAGTACAGAGTACATTGTGCGGGGGTGAATGCAAGTAAACAATATGCAGAACAGTGGGGGGGCAGTAGGAAACCTGGCAAACTATTATGTATGAAGTCTGGGGAAGTGTCCGCTTCACTGTGTAATATAGTTAGAGTGGAATTCATATATATGGGCCCTATTTGGTATGTGTTTTTTGTTATGCATCTGTTGCTGTGGTTATGCGTGCATATAGGACTTGTGAGTTTGCTCCATGTGTTGAGAGTGATGTGGCAGGAACTCCCCCTAGCAGAGTCTGGCCTTTATTAAATCAAGCTGGAGATGAATAGTTGTTCCCTTTCTTTTGTCACAACTAAAAGTATATTTATTATATCAATGCTATCTGTGACATTTTCTATATAATATTCGGTTTTTTTTTTTGTTCTTTTCATAATTAATTTTTGTCCCTTAATTTGACTATATATTGTCTTTGCTTCCCCTTCACTTACATGGTTAAACTCTTATTAAACTATTAATCTGTTCTGAATAGTGATTTGCCAATCTGACTTAAATGGTTAAACTCTTATTAAACTATCATTCTGTTGTGAATAGTGATTTGCCGATCTGACCATTTTGCTTCACCAAAAATTCACAAAACAGGGAGAATTTCCCAAATGCCTAAGAGTCAATGGGCTGTTTTTGCTCATCCTTTTCCAAACCGCACAACTTTTTTTTTTTTTACTATACATGTCTTTAGTTTTGTTTTTGTGGTGAAACCTGGCAAAAAAAAAAAAAAAATCCACTCATTACTAGTTGTGAAACTATTCATGCATGAGCTGTGCTTCATATCAAAGCATAATTTATATGGCCATGCACCTCCCTGCATGACCAATGTTAACTGCATTTGTTTATAGTGACAATAACCTTAAAATGGCCTTGCAGAATTTTTGCTTTCTGTTGGCAAATGGCTTTTCAAAATACAACATTACAAATACAGGTCCTCAAGATTTTTGGTCTGCAAGGAACTGCAACTTGATTGATTCAAACATCAATGACTTACAATTGTAAGCTAAGGGGCCTTCATTTAGTACCAGCCAGTTCTTTAAAAATAATTAATTACTCTTAGGGCAGGGCCAGACTGGCAATCTGTGGATTCTGACAAATGGGGGGCAAGTGCCATAGAGAGTCGCTATATAGTGGGCCTGTGGGGCAATTTGAGCCTCTTTGTACTTGAAATACCAGGGTCTATTTTTAATCCAGACCAGTACTGAGGCTACAGACAAGGAAAGTACTGTCTGTGCATAAGGCTGACCATACACATACCAATAAACCAATATCCATGTACCTAAGGATATCAGTTGGTTCGGCAACAGGGCAGGTTTAATTATTTGATCTGTTGGTGCCCAGGTTCAGCCAGTGTATGGTCAGCCCATATTAATAGTGCACATACCATGTGTAGCAACTCCCATAGTATCCATTCATACAGTCGGGTATATAGCTTATATACCAAGGCCAATATGTGTCCAAGTACATCTTGTTTGTGTTTTTGGGGAATTCTCCTATTGCTCAAGGATAAGGGCTCCGTGGTAGCTATGCTATCTGGAAATAAGAGATGACCACACTGATGTACATGGAAAACAATTCAAATTGTACCTCCCAGGTTTACCAAACAATAGTTTTAAAATAAATTATATTTCATAGAATAAATGAGAATACCCATGACTAAGCAAGTTGTCTTATGCAAGTGCTGCTGGAACTCCATATGTTGCAGAAATACAAAATCCCACTGTTCCTCTAGCAGGTAGAATCAGGTAGTGGTTAAGTAGAGAAAGTTGCCTGTCTCTGTTGCTTCCGAAATCTGTAATTTAGAAGTGTAATACCCCATTAGTGCAATGGCACATATGGTAATTTTTACATGTACAGTATATATATGAGAATACATAGGAGCAAAGTTGCCAACAGTAGGGCAAAGGGTGCACATATTCTAACTACTATTGTCATTACTTCTATGTGCCATAAGCACAAGGATTCCAATTATTTATAATGGACTTTTTTTTTTCTCTGAAATCTGAAATTTAGTATGAGTACCAGTGCCATGAACTGCTATGACATGTTTTTTTAAACATGAAAAGCTGACTCTGTCACATAGCAAAGTTTCCTACAGTGTAACTGGTAGTATATCTCAGCATGTGATGATAAAGCAGATTATAAATCCAGCGGATGTCCTTACTGCTGGATGTCAGCCATCAAGTCAAGCTGGGAATGCAATACAGGAAATATTTTATTTAGCTACGAATGCCACCTAACTGCCTTCGGAACATCTTTAAGAGATGTGATCATGGAGTAGTTTATTTAGAGAATGGGGGCAGTGGGGGGTTCAGATCTAGAGGACAAGTCCCAGTTGTTTTTTTTGAGACATGTTATAAAATGTCACTGTTTACAGGATTGGATTTAATTTATAGGTACATTACATATTGGGTTACGGTGTTTTGATGTGTCATTAGGTTTGAAATGCAGATGCGCTACCCCATTTTTATAAAGGTGTGATAACCTGCTTTAATGAGTAGCGTGGTATTCCTTATTTCTACAAGATACCTGGTGTACCTTTGTACTAAAAAGAAACCTCTATGACTTACATTTTCTCATTATTGTATGATTTCCCCCTTTCCTGCCTGGCTGAAAAAATGGGGACAAACTGGTTGGCTCTTAAGCAAGCCATAAGAAAAATTTGCATGAGGGACTGGAGGCAGGTGTGTGGCCCCTGAGAACCATCTCACAGATATGCAGATGGGGGGAGCAGCCAACAGGATTTTCTGAGTAACAATGACCCTGTTGGAGTTTTTTCCTGAAAAAATGGCCAGGCAAGTCAAACAAAGATACGTTTTCCTTCTCTCTTTCTCTGTCTCACCATCTTCAGTTCTTTATTTCTCCCATTTTCTGTCTCACTACCTTCCCTTCTCTGTATATGACCCCCTCTGTCCAACATTGCATCACACCACTCCAATCCCCCTCAGGTATCACTGTCTGCTTCCAGCTCAGAGTTTATAGCATTGAACAGGAAATATTACAAATGCCTTTACCACACATATCTATAAGGATAATGCAAATACAAAACCCTCAGGCATTAGGGGGCTGCATTTGTCATCAAAAATCCAATATGAGGGTTTCTCATAAATTGATGCTTAACTCGACAATGCCTGGATTGCATGGTAGAACACAAAACAATAGTTTTGTGGTGTTTAAGAGGTTATACCTCGCAGTTGTGGATATTCAGGGTGTGTATGAGGGAACAAAAAAACCTTTCTACAATGTTTGCAATGGATTTGGTAACACACAAAAAGTAAAAAAAAAAAAAGAAGTGTATAAAGGGTAAACCAACTCTTCCAGTTCCAGTGCTGTCTTGTTTTTTTTTCCCTTTAAAGCAAGACTTAAATGTAGTTTCTCCAGATTTGCAGGGTAATCACCTTTTGTCGTTTATTATTATATATTTATAGACAAATTATTGGGTGGGTCTGGGCATGCCCCAACTGTCTTAGTACATATTGGTACCAAAAACAAAATAGATGGAGGACCTCAAAGAATGAGTTTAGGGATCTTGGCTTGAATATTAAGGGAATGTCTTCCAATGTATTTTTTAGGATATTTTGCCTGTGCCATGTGCGGCTATGCGTTTTCAATAGTCGCCCAAAATTGCCTCAGTGAGGCAACTTTGGGCGACTATTGAAAACGCATCGCCGCGTGTGCATTAGCGCAGGCGACTTTGCGCTGTAGCCTATGGGGAAAAACGCAGAGGCAGTTCTGGGAGATAGCCGCGCAAAAGACAAGGCGTTTAGTCGCCAGGCGACAAAATCTCCCCGAATCTCCTCGTGTGGCCTTTCCCTTAGAGAGTTAAATTTGTGGCTACAGTCTTGGTGTAGGAAGGAAGTGTTTGGGTTCCTAGAGCACTGGGCTGATTTTTCCTTGGGGTATAATCGATATAGTCATGATGGATTGCACCTCAATGGAAGGGGCCCGCTGTGCTAGAGGAAAGAATGGCTACGAGGCTGGAGGGGTGTTTAAACTAGGCATGGGGGTGAGCCAGAGTATTATGGGGAAGCTAGGGTAGACTGGGCAGTGGTATTGGTAAGGGGTCATGGGGAGAAGTGAGGGGGCATACAGTTTACCAGCTAGGGAGATCCCTCTGTTACAAGAAAAAAAGACGAATAGTAAGTTTAAATCTAATTCTCCATTAAATAAAGTAAATATCAGAGGGAAAAGTAGTAACCTCTGCTGTATGTTGGCTAATACATGGAGTTTGTCAGGTAAAATAGGAGACATTTAATTAATTGCAAGCGCTAAAAACTATGATATACAGTAATTGGTATGGTGGGATGAAACCTGTGACTGTGTGGTCAATTTAAATGGCTACACCCTTCTTAGGAGGAACATGGGGATTAAAAAGGGTGGAGGAGTTTGTCTTTATGTACAACCTGAATTAAAGCCGTGCTCTTAAGACATAACCATCGCTGGCACTGGGGAGGGTGTGGAATACCTCTAGGTAGAGATTACAACTGGGCAAAATGCTACAAAGAAAATTATCATTGGTGTATGCTACAAACCACCTCAAATAAGTGACAAGATCGAGGCTTACTACTATGAAAAATGGAGGCTGCTTCACAACTAGGTGACTTCAATTATCCAGACTTTGACTGGGGTAATGGGATTGCCAAGTCAGGAAAAAGCTAACTGGTTTGTAAATATACTTAATGAAAACTTTTTACTTCAGCTAGTTCAAGAACCTACTAGGAATGAAGCTCTTTTGGACCTGGTAATAACTAATAATACTGAGCTCATCTCTAGGATTTGTGTGGGTGAGCATTTAAGAAATAGTGATCATAACATGGTCTCCTTTGAGAATATGTTGCCGATGCAACTCTTTAAGGGAGAAACGAAAACACTAAACTTTAGACGTACAAATTTTGCCAATATAGGGGCATCTCTGCAACATATTAACTGGGAAAGGCTTTTCACATGGTTAAACACAGAAAAAACAGGAATCTTTAATATGCTGCTTAATAAAGATACATGTCAGTATGTTCCCATTGTAAGCAAGAAACGTTGTCGCACAGCAAAACTGTTGTGGTTTGAGAGAATAGTTGGTGTTGAGTTTGGAAAGAAAAGACGTACTTTTAATATAGCCGGGACAGCTGAAACATTTGTCCAGTATAAGGAGGACAATAAATCATTCAAAAACAAGCTAAAATCAATATGGAAAGGGCATTGCAGCAAGGAGTAAAATGAACCCAAAATTATTTTTGATATATGTAAATAGTAACAAAAATGAAGCTGGATGTGGTGGGACCATTGTTCTCAGAGGGTGTCAGTTGACCCCCCAATTTTAGTAATGCAACTAATGATGCATGGTACACACATGAGGAAATTCAAAAGAGACTAGAGCATGTAAAGATAAATAAAGGTCCAGGACCAGATGGTATTCATCCCAGAATACTAAACAAGCTTAGCTCTATGATTGCCAAACCTCTTGACTTAATTTTTCAGGATTCATTGAGATCTGGCATGGAGACTGGCAAATAGATAATGTGGTGCCTCTATTCAAAAAGGGATCCCGTTTCTGCCTCAAAACTATAGGCCAGTTAGTCTGACGTCAGTGATAGGAAAGCTTTTTCGAAAGGGGTATTAAGGGATAAAATAGCTTACTACATTACAAATCATAATACTATGAGTTTGTGAATGCATGGTTTTATGTGTAACAAATTGCCTTTTATGAGGAGGTGAGCAGGAACCTCTAATCAATGGTGGTGGATGTAAATTACTTGGACTATGCTAAAGCATTTGATACAATACCACACAGAGGGTTATTGGTTAAATTAAGGAATCTTGGCCTGGAACATAGTATTTGTACTTGGATAGAGAACTGGCTAAAAGATAGATTACAAAGAGTGGTGGTATATGGAACATTTTCTGATTCAGCCATTCAAAGCTGAAAAAGGAGAAAAGCCCAGGATACAGCAGATAACAGTTAAGCTTCATAGCCTATACAGGGATTCTTCAGAACTGATCTGTTATCTACTGTGTATCCTGTGCTTGAATGGCTGCCCCCATGGCTACACAGCAGCTTGTTTATATAAACTAAAGTAGTGTTTCTGAAGCAAACACACTAGTTTTACCAATGCAGGGTAACACTACATTATATAGTCATTCCTTTAAAACACATTGATTTCTTTGGTGTTACTGGTCCTTTAACACCTATAGGGTCTGGCCACACGAACAGATTCGGGGGGTTTAGTCACCCCAGTGACAAATCGCCTCTTCTTCTGGGCGACAATCTCTCCGAGCTGCCTTCCCCCTGCCCTCCTCCGGCTAAAATGAAAATCTCCTTGAATCTGCTTGTGTGCCCAGACCCTTAAGAGGGACTTGGATAATTTCTTGGACAAGTATAGTATCCAAAGCTATAGTGATACTAAAATCCACAATTAATATAGATATTGGTATATATAGTTTCAGTTTGTGTGTGTGTGTGTAGGTATATGTGCTGGGTTTCATTTGGAGGGTTTGAACTTTACTATGTAACTATAGTTATTATCCTTTTTTTATGCAAATTCTTAATCGGTATGTTACATGTCACTTCTGCTGTTTGGCTAGCCTTATATAGAAAGGTTTAGCAATGCCAGTGATATGCCTGTTTCAACATCATCTTCTTTTCTACTGTGGAGCTGCATTTAGGGCAAAGTCACACAGAGCACTGGCTCCAATGCTTTCAGCCAGTGGTTTTTCTCAAGGCAGAGAGAAGCAGAGCTGCATCTCTATGTATCTACACTGAAAAATACAGTTTCTGCTTTAGTGCAGGTACACGGAATGGAGATCAAACTGAAAATGGCTGCTTTTGTGGTTTTGTTGGGCTGATCTCTGCTCTGTTTCATAGTTACATTGTTAAATTGGGTTGAAAAAAGTCCATCAAGTTCAATGCCTCCAAATGAAACCCAGCGACTATACATAAACACACTCACACTAACTCCTTCATACACTCACATAAGCTATATATACCAATATCTATACTAATTGTAGATGCATGTTGAGTTTTGAGAGAAAGCAGTAAGGTAGCACCAGCTAAGTCTGTGGATAAAACGTTATCACCTTTCATAGCTCTCCTGTTGTTAGATATTCCCCTAACAAGGGTTATGGCTATGTAGCCTATAGAGACATGATCATATATAAGCGGGGCATGGGTCATAAGTAGAAATAGACTAGCTAAGTTTTCTCACAGACAGACATAGTTTCAAATGATGCCAACAAGGTTTTTACCTTTGCTTTAGTTTTTGAGAGTATAGTTGTGCTTTTAAAATAGGACTTGTTTAGGAGTGGCCAAGATGCATCTGGATTGCTTTGGATCTGGGTTGGCATCTCTCTACTGTAAGGGCGATGGCACATGGTACCATTTTCAGAGTTTTGTGGCCCAGACATAACAGGGGAAAATTCTTGTAATTGCACCCATTACCTTTAAACCACCTCAAAGCTCCGGTGCACTGGACTGTTCATAAAAGGTGGAAGTTACCATTTGCCAGTGTTAAGAGTCCGTGAAGAATGAGCACTGGTGCTTTTAGGCAACTGCCATTCAAAATGAATGAGAATACATTTCAAATATCGCATGAAGCTGCAAAACACTCTAAAATCATGTATGCCATTGCTTTTAGCTTTCTTTCTCCTTTTTATTTAGCTCTAGTGGCATTTTGAAAGCCCCGTGTGCCATAGCCCCAAGCGATCCTTAAGTAAAACTCTATCAAGCACATGATCTGTATTGGAACTACTGTATAGTTAGCTAATAGCTGACTTGTAATAATAGTTCAGCTATAGTTCATAGCGGGTTGCATCCATTCATAAATGATTAACTACCCCAACAGCTAATTGCTCTGGAATGTGCCAAATGCCTTTCCTGCAGTGCAGGAATTCTCTCTATTATTGAGGGAGAAAGGGTTTATTTATGTTTTAAAGCTCATTACAGTTCAGATGAATTGAATTTTGCAGGAATTTTTATGTGCCATATTCTCTTCCAGGACGTGAAGATTTTCCGTGTTCTGATCCTCGGAGAGTTGGAGAGGGGACAGAGTCAGTTCCAGGCCCTGTGCTTCATTACCCGGCTGCAGAGCAATGAGATCATTCCCAGCGAATCTATGGCTAAGCTACGGCAGGTGAGATGGCATTCCATTTTTTTCAGAGCTTTTTGGATAATGGGTTTCCAGATTATAAATCTCATGCATGGGATGGTGGTTGGTTATGTATTATGGCATGATGTGCCACTTAGCTTAGCACAATTAACTTTTTGTATTTATAGAATTTTATATTCCTTAACTTTACATCTGGATTTTATAAATCAATTTGCTTCTTTCCATCTGTTTTTTGGAGGACACTTACCCTGACTCTGTGAGGCTACAGTTTTATGGCTAATGTTACTTATTATTCGTTTATACAAGCCCTTTCCTAGTCATCTTCCAGTCGATCATTGAAATCACTGCAAGGTTGCTAGGGTAAATGCGTTCCTAGCAACCCGATTGGTAGTGAAGAGACTGCTAAATAGAAAATGAAGACCAGTTGAAAATTGTTTATGAATATCACTTGTCGGAATCATACTTAAAGTTAATTTAAAGGTCAACTATCCCTTTAATGGTTTAATTGAAATACTCAGCCTTTCCTTGTTCTGTGTTGTTAAACCCTTCTTCAGTATTTGCCATTGTGGTGGATTTTTTTGTTATAGAGGTATTAGAGCTAAGTATTTACATCATTGTTACATATACTTTATTTACTTTTTTTAATCACACAGCATTATAAATATGCTGTTTTTGGAAAGTATAGCAGTAATCTATAACTTCACTTTGAACTTCTCATTTCAACAAACCAGCATTCTTTAACTTTTACACCGTATAATATTTGTTTCAAGAGCCCCAGGCATCCCAAGTCAAATACCAGGCCAGTTAGGTGACATGTAAGAAATAGACTGTATGGTATTATTACAGTGCTGTCTATTGCTCATCCTGTCTAACCACCTAGCTTAAGGCCATCACAGTAGTTTAACATTCCTCCAGTGACAGGTGAGGGTTATTGCAGTTGCACAAGGGGCAGTTAATAGCTAGAGAGCACATCACATCACCCCAAATTGTCCTCTGTTGTCTGCGCCATATTAAAGTGAAATTTACCTTACAAGTGCATTCCTCCTACGAAGCTGTTAAATGAAGATGCAAAAGACAAATCACCCAACGTAACCCTGTGTGCTATTGACAGCATTGAGGATTGAGGACAGCAGCATCCTTTAGAAAGTGCCTGCTGGTGCCTGTTGTTGTAACAAAAATGCCTACAATTTTGTTTGTTCACGATTGAATTGATTACCATTGTCGAATGCCGATTGTCTCTTGATAGCTAAAGCTTCTATTTTATACAAAGCTAAATTGTCCTACTGTGAAGCACAGGCTGCCTTCTAGGCTAAGCGAATATTTACTTTTAGGGCTAATGCACCCAACGGATAAAAGGGTTGTTCCTCTTTGAGTTAACTTTTAGTAGGATGGCCTTTTTTTTTTAATATCTGTGGTTTTTGAGTTATTTAGCTTTTTATTCAGCAGCCTCCAGTTTGCAATTTCAGCAATCTGGTTGCTAGCAACCATGCATTGATTTGAATAATAGACTGGAATATAATTAGGAGAGGGTCTAAATAGAAATATGAGTAATGGAAAGTTGCAATAACAATAAATTTGTAGCCTTAGGGCAGAGACACACGCTCAGATTTGGGGAGATTCAGTCGCCCGGAAATAAATCACCTCTTCTTCGGGGCGACTAATCTCCTCGAACTGCCTCCCACTGGCTAGAATCAAAATTGCCAGCGGGATGGCACTCGGATCACTTTGTTTTCAGAAGTCGCCTGAATTTTCCTTACAAAGCAACTTCGGAAAACAAAGCGCACCAATTGCCATCCTGCTGGCAATTTACATTCTAGCTGGCGGGAGGCAGTTCAGGGAGATTAGTCGCCCTGAAGAAGAGATTTTTCACTGGGCGACTAATCTCCCCAAATCTGTGAATGTGTCTCTGCCCTTACAGATCAATTGTTTTAGATGGGATCAGTGACCCCCATTTGAAAGCTGGAAGGAGTCTGAAGAAAAAGGCAAATAAGTACAAAAACTATACAAAATAAATAATGAAGACCAATTGAAAAGTTGTTTAGAATTGGCAATTCTATAATATACTGAAAGTTTACTTAAAGGTGAAACACCCCTTTAACCACATTTCTGCAGAGCAAATTCATTTCAAAAGAATTGTTTTGAATAATATTTTTAAATGTAAGATGAAATGTACCCATTAAATCTTAAAATGTTGATCTAATATACCATAAGATGTGTTTTTTTGTGTTATTGTCTTGCATATTTCACGCCACTCCCCACACCCATCATCCCTCTGCTTTTGTATAATTTTTTTGTTGGGTGCTTGCCATTTCTATAGCAGCCTGCCAGACTATAGTAACATTTATTCAATGGGTAATGATGCCCTGAGATTGTTCCTCATTTACATTCCATGACCCAGAACCCCATATTCAATGAACAATTATACCCTTTATCTACTTTTCATGTTCTTATGAATGTCTGTGTGTAGCTGATGAAGTTTAGTATAATAAGTTTCATAGTTTCCAGGATCCAGATCATTTATCTTAATGTGGTTTTGGTCCTTATAAATACTGTCGGGTGCAGTACATAGCTGAATGTGTAAGTTATGTCCAGATGCTAATTTTATCTATGCACATGTATGGGAAAAGATTTTCTTGGGACTAAGCATCATGATTCATTTTAATTAACCCACATGGTTGTTTATATGAATAATGGACTTCCAAGAAAGGCTGCATTAACTGTCTGCTCATATATTCAAGGTCAGAGCATTGAGCGAGTGTGTTCAGAAACTATTAGAAATGTAAGTTAGAAAAGCCATCTGATGTTTCTCTAGTTAGTTTTAAGTTATTGTTTTTTCCCGACTGTAGACAGCTGGCCAAAATGACCAACCGGCGGTGCTATTGTTACAAAATAATTTTTTTCTTATTTTTTATATTTACATATAATTCAATTGCTATTGGAAGGGAATATGCAGTGCAATTTCAACCACTGCCTATGTGTTATAGGCTTACAGTGGGGGCACACTTACAGTACATGTTAGGTCACATCATCCAATTAATGGACAGTTCTGTTCTGTCTTTTGCTTCCACATTACTTCCTGTTACAGTTAGAGCTGCAGTATTTCTGGTCAGGTGATCTCTAACGGAGCATGCAGACCATCACAAAATGGTGGCTCAAGTGAAAAAATGTAAACGGGAAATATATATATATATATTCGGTCCTTGTAGCAGAGTTGCCGTCCGTGGCCTGTGGCCTAACTAGATATTACAAGGCCCCCCCAGCAAATTATTTTTCAGGTCCCCAAAATGTCGAGGTTGACCTTTTTTTTATAATTATTTATTGAAATTGTATATGAATTAGGGCCTTGTGGAGCCTCTATACCTCCTGGGCCCCTCTCTGCTTCCTCTGTAGTTACGCCCCTGGTTGCTGTCTCTCTTCCCTTAACCGTTATGTGGGAGGCATATTAAACATTCCCAAATGCCTAGATCCTATTGGTGAAAATCACACACTGCTGGTGGGATAGGCCTGCCATAAATGCCCAAATCTTACACATAGCACAGGGGGGGTTTGCTGTGGTGCTTGAAATGCATATCAGTGCCACTGCTTGCTGCTTCTTTTTGAGAAAAAAGTCACCAAGCAGCAAATATTCCCAGCAGCGATTATTCATGGCTCTTCTGTACTTTCACCTGTGTCCCCTGCAGTATGTGTATTAATTGCCATTATAAGAATTGCTTTGTCTCTAGTAAAATGTCTGTCCCATATTTTGGTATATTGTACCCTCCTAGCAATGCACTTTTCTTGCTTTCATTTTGTATGGGATACAAGCAACAAGTTTTAGCAGCTGTATTCCTTTCAAGCAGTAAACATGCTCCCCCTGCCCTTTTGTCTGACACTGCAGAAGGGCATATTCCAAAGAGAATTACACATTGCATGTGGGACAGATGTACTGCTGGTGGCAATCACACATTACCCATGGAAGGCAACTCAGGGTTGAAGTATGGACAAATTATACATATGATTCGAAAGGCATACTGCCGAGGACGTGGGCTACTTGTGGCAAAGGTATTTCTGTCAGTTAAAGGAATAGTTCAGTGTGAAAATAAAAACTGTGTATATAGATAGGCTGTGCAAAATAGAAAATGTTTCTAATATAGTTAGTTAGCCAAAAATGTAATGTATAAAGGCTGGAGTGAACAGATGTCTAATAAAACAGCCAGAATCCAACTTCCTGCTTTTCAGCTCTATAACTCTGAGTTAGTCAGCGACTTGAAGGGGGGCCACATGGTACATTCCTGTTCAGTGAGTTTGTAATTGACCCTCAGCATTCAGCTCAGATTCAAAAGCAATAGATATGACCTATGTGGCCCCCCCTCAGTCTCTGATTGGTTACTGCCTGGTAGCCAGGGTAACCAGTCAGTGTAAACCAAGAGAGCTGAAAAGCAGGAAGTAGTGTCTCCATTGGAAATAACTGAAATCACCAGCAGTAATACCAACTTTTCTCAAATGGAAACGCATTCTCAAAAGATTTGTGGTGCATGAATAATACTAGGTGACAAATCTCCCTGTCGGCCACTACCCTAATAAGCATAATTGCTATTCACTTAGTGGATAATTAAATCAACAGGTTTTATGGGTCTATTCACCTAAAGCAACCAAATAGCAGTCTGAGACCACTGTATTTTGGCATAGTTACGTAAGTTTGGCACAGTGGCTTTCCGTATAGTATGACATAGGGGAACTATATTAAACCTTGAATTTAATGAGCAATATCCAAGCAGAATATGGATGTATAGCTTTATAATACACAAAAGCCATGAATATCTTGTAAATTATATCCTTATAAATGGTGAGTTCTGATGTCATCAGTTATAAACGGTGAGTTCTGATGTCATTTCTGTCACATGACTCCCTAAAACTTGTGTATTATAATAAAAAAGTACCCCCAGTTGCAAAATATGAGGATATTAGAAGTTACCTTGGAGTTCCATGACCTGTACTCCTCGGTAACTTATAATATCCTTATAATACACAAAAGCCATGAATATCTTGTAAATTATATCCTTATAAACGGTGAGTTCTGATGTCATCAGTTATAAACGGTGAGTTTTTATATGGTCATGAAACTCCTCCTTATATTTTACAAGTGGGGGTACTTTATTCACTATATATAGGGTTTCTTCTCTAGCTAACTAACTTTTTCTCCTAAGCTGGGGCTCATCGCAACATCAGAAGAGCCAAGACCATAGTACTTTATATTTTGATAATATACATCCCTGGCCTGTTTTTTGTTTCTTTGTTCTTTATAGGATTGCAGCAAAACTGAGCCAAAGCCTGATTTGTACTTCAGATAATCACTCATTGAAATTGGATTATATTGGAACATCATATATATTCCAGAAATAGTTGCAAATAAAAAATGCCCCTTAAGGAACAAGACCACAATAATTCATTTGTACACAGTGCGTGCCTATTTGAACAGGATGTTTATTTGAATATAAAACATGAATTTAGTGCCGTTAGTTTATGTTCCTGTGACAGCAGTGCTTGGCTGCAGTTCATATTCCGGTTGATGAGTGATTAAGAACTGCTGGTGACCCTCATTTGAGCTATCTTTATACAGAATCTAGGCTGGGACAGGATGGAGATTAAACCCATTATGGTCACTCACATGATGTTTGGAGGACAGAATAAGTGAACCATGGAAATTGTAAGAAAAACAACCCTCTTGAACATATTGTCATGTGACCAAAGTTGCCCTTGGTATAATGACTGGTGATTTTCCTAAAAGTAAAATATAATGAATACATTGTGTTTTTTAGTGTATTGTGCTTGTGTATTGAAGTGCTTTTTATGTTTCCTTCCTTACCTGCATGTGGTGAGGAGACCTATTCAAACTGGCAACGTTTTAGGCGAGCTCAGTGCTCTGATTTCTTCTTCATGACTTGCACATGCTTGCCCTCTGGTGGTTAAATTCTCATTTCCAGCTGGCAGTAGGGTGGAGGGATAATGGCTTTTTGCATTAAAAACAACAATGGAGAGTGTGGCCATGTGATGGAAATGTTTGTAGGCGGCATATGCAGGTGCTAAGGTTAGTGAAAATGCCAAAGAATCAGCCGCTTCCACGAGATATAGAGAGCTTCCCTACCTAGCATGCCAGTAAGAATACACATATATACTCATATACTGTAGCTACAGATACACTACATGGCCCAAAATATTAGTCTGTCCAACAAATCATTCCCAAACCAAGGGTATTAATATAAAGCTGGTCCTCACTTTTGCTGCTAGAACAGGCTTTACTCTTCTGCGAAAGCTTTCCAGTAGATGTTGGAATATTACTGGTGGGATTTGCTTTGATTCAGCCTAGGAATGTACCGAACTATTTGAGATTCAGCTGAATCCCTGAATCCTTCCTGAAATATTCGGCCAAATACCGAACTGAATCTGAATCATAATTTGCATACGCAAAAACAAAATTTTTTACTTCCTTGCTTTATGACAAAAAGTTATGTGATTTCCCTCCCCCCCCCCCAATTTACACATGCAAGTTAGGATTTGGTTCAGCCAGGCAGGAAGAATCGGCCGAATACCGAACCGAATCCTGGATTCAGTGCATCCCTAATTCAGCCACAAATATAGCCAGTGATGTGTAACTATTTTAAATGTTTTGCCCTCCCCAATCCCTGCTGCCAATCTAAATTCCCTGCCCGCTGCAAATAAGCCAGTGGACGGGAAGACAGAAGAGTGGCAATGACAGGGGAAGGAGGAGAGAGTACAAGTTGCTTAGGGTGCAGGATGGGCACCACTAAAGGTTTTTTTTTGCTGGGGTGTCGGCTCTTTCAAGTCTCTCCACTAGGTAAGCTAAGAAATCATTTCAATACTACTAAATTCTAAAGTAACATGTATTTACAGGAATATATTTACCCTTATTTGCATCATATAGATCCCCTCTGACATTACAAAGGTGACGGCAATACAAATCTGCTGATTAATAGTCCTTAGGTTTCATTAAAGGCACCTTTGTTGGGACCAGGACCCAGACAAATGGGACATGACTGGAATGGGGAGGGGCCAGTGACAATAGTGTGTGGTTGGCGGGGTGGGTCGGTGATATCAAACGGTCGCAATCAGGCAGATTTTCTTTTTTACATTTTGCAACACAAAAATTGTGGACAGGATGTTTTGAACGGCAACCCTAGTGCCGCACCACCGTCTTATTGTCTTCCCAGGGATCCCTTCCAGCTGGTCTGAATGTGTGCATACACAGTAGAGTAATCCAACCCAGTGTGTAGTTGGCCATATCAGACAAAGATGTGCTTATTAGGTTCCTTGCCAAACAAAGCGAACCATACACCTAAACATCCCCTTATGTTTCTGTATCCATGTTTGAGAACTGTGAGTTCTCATCCAGCCTCATGGATGTAAAAGAGAAGGTCCCATAGGCATCTGTGCAGTTCTGGACTGGGATGCAAAATAGTCTCTGGCATTTCAGGTACACAGAAGCCAAAACAGCCCCCCACAGGCCCAATGAATAGTGATCCCCAACCAGTGGCTTGAAAGCACCATGTTGCTTGGATGTTGCTCCCAGTGGCCTCAAACCAGGTGCTTATATTTGAATTCCTGGCTTGGAGGCAAGTTTCTGTTGCATACAAACCAGGTGTGTTGCCAAACAGAGCCTGCGTTATGCTGTCAGTCCTCATAGGAGCAACCAAATAGCCAATTACAGCCCTTATTTGGCATCCCCAGGGACTTTTTTATTCTTGTTGCTCCCCAACTCTTTACATTTGAATGTGTCTCACGGGTTAAAAGTATTGGGGTTGTCTATGGCATCCTAAAATCCAGTCCAGCCTGCATATGTGAGTGCTTGTTGTTTGCATGATGACACATTGTTACCCCTGTGAAATCCGTTTGTCTTTAAGTCCTCGTTTGAGGTAAGCTCTCTCTGTATAATTATCTGCAGATGATTTATTATATGATGAATAATTATGTGCAATAAGCGGTGCCAATTTAGCTATCATTATCAAGAACTGCTGGCTCCATTGCAGTTACTGTGTGTTCTGTGCACTGGTAATATAAGTGTTCCTCATTGCAAGCTATTAGCCTGAGCTTCTCTTGCTGTCGACTGACCTTGTGCTGGTATTTATATGTAAATGCTGCTTGTAAGTGCTCATAAAAGCTCTCCTTGCAGCCCCACGTATACCAAAATGCAGGTTACATTCACTTAACATTTTGTGAATCGCAAATATTAAGCAGACGGGCCTTTACTTTCAAATGTTCATGGGCAATTTTGTATAATTCTGCATCTGGGAAGCATACCCTACGGAAAATGAACATTTTAAGGAGCTCTTTTTCCTTCTTTGTATACTGTACCTATGTACTGTAAAGGCTGCACCCCAATTCCAAAATGTTTATCTCAGTGTATGAAAATGCATGCAATTTCACATTTATCTGCAAATCATATGCTATACATTTTAAAGAGAAACGGGGGAATGTAATAAAAGTCGCAAAGAGCAAAACAATTCGCACCAATAAGACTAAAAATCCACATCTCGCAATGTAATATTGTTCCTTAAACTGTTATTGCATTGCGAATTTTAATTGCGCATTGCGAATTTTAATTGCGCACTCATAAGAAGTGCTTGAAGGTGTCGTAATCTTTTAGAGCAAACATAACGACTTTTTCAGTAAGACGTTTTATTACATTGACTGCGCATTGGCGCAAACTATAAAATTCGCAAACGGTCTTTCACTGTCGGAAGTGGTCGCTAAACAGTTTCCGGGCTCGCAAAAGCTATATTAAATTCGCACAAAGCAAAATTTGTTCGCGCAAAGGCATAACTTTTCGCATTGCGAATAGTTTTTCCGTTAGCGATTTTTATTACATTCCCCCGAAAGTCTCTTTCTGCATATACATCTGCAAAACGTATGCATTGTGGACTACCCCAGTTTTACACACACAAACCAAAGTGGTGTGGAATATGTTAGTGATATACCCTTTATCCAGAAAGTTCCAAATTACCGACTCCATTTTATCCAAATAATCCACATTTTAAATTTTTTTCTCTATTATAATAATTAAACAGCAACTTGTACTTGATCCAAACTAAGATATAATTAATCCTTATTGGAGACAAAGCCAGCCTATTGGGTTTATTTAATGTTTCCATGATTTTGTAGTAGACATAAGGCATGAAGATCCCAATTACGGAAAGATCTGTTGATTTGCCTTAGCCCCTATGCTTTGTACAGAATTAAAAATAAATTGCTTTTGCCTTCATCAGTAAATTCAATAAAAGCTACCTTTTGGTCTCTCCTTTCTATTTCCATCATCCATGTATTCAGGTGCCATTCATCTGCCTTGGACTATTTGAGTAGCAGTGACCCATTTTGTTCAGAATGTCATATGTGCCCTAAATAAACATGATAAAGGAGAAATAATCCTACCACAAATTTTATGGGTTAGACACTTATATATTTTTATTTGACAGGCATTCCCTGATATCACTTAGTGCTTATATGCTCTGCATTTTAAAAAAGGGGAACTAAAACCTCTAAAACAAGTAATGCCTCATGGGATTTTAATTTAATAGGGCTCCTGTACTGCTTTTCTTTGACAGCAGCCTTGTGCATAATAAATTATGGAAGTTGTTATCTAGTTCTCAAGAATATGTGGTTCTTTTGTTTTCTATAAATATACCTGTGCTGTGGAAAGCGGCAATGGGATCTGTTATCTGGAAACCCGTTATCCAGAAAGCTCTGAATTCCGGAAAGGCCCTCTCCCATAGACTTAATTTTATTCAAATAATCCAAGTTTTTAAAAAAATAATTTCCTTGTAATAATAAACCAGTACCTTGTACTTGATCCCAACTAAGATATAATTAATAAAACCAGCGTATTGGGTTTATTTAATGTTTAAATTATTTTCTAATAGACTTAAGGTATGGAGATGTAAATTTCAGAAAGATCCGTTATACCGAAAACCCCAGGCGTTGAACATTCTGGATAACAGGTCCCATATCTGTACCTGCTTCCCATCTTATTTATGCATACTTACATGCCCTGTGCAAACCATAGGATATACACCTAGGGAAAAAATGAATATAGCTCCTGCTTACAGACTATATTTTCCCTTTCTGTGACTTAATTATCATATGAACCTGGGTCAATGTTTTACAGAAATAAACATATGTCTATGAATGATTTTGCTAAATAACCTATTCCTATGGATCACTTGCTAACAGTTCTCTGATCCTTATTTGCAGAAAAACCCACATGCAGTACGCCAGGCAGAAGAGATGAGAGGCACCGACACTCTCCAGATGGACGTGGCCATTAATTTCACTAAGGGGGTGCAACTCACCCCCCACATCCACAATATCTGTGCTGAGGCTAAAGAGGCTATCTATACACGGCAAGAAGATGTGCGATTGTGGCTGGAAAGAGGTAAGTCGTGTTTGGGATGGTTCACCTTTAAGTTACCTTTTAGTATGTTCTAGAATGGCCAATTCTAAGCAACTTGTCAATGGGTCTTCCTTATTTATTTTTTTATAGTTTTTAAATTATTTGCCTTCTTCGTCTGACTCTTTTCGGCTTTCAAGCGGGGGTCACTGACCCCATTTAAAAACAAATGCTCTTTAAGGCTACAAATGTATGGCTACTGCTACTTATATTTATTGCTATTGCTACTTACTCATATTCCAGTCTTTTATTCAAATCAATGCATGGTTGCTATGGTAATTTGGACCCTAGCAACCAGATTGCTGACATTGCTAACAGAGAGCTACTGAATAAAAAAAGCTAAATAACTCAAAAAAACTAAAATAATAAAAAATTAAAACCAATTGCAATTTGTCTCAGAATTTTACTGTCTACATCATACAAAAACTTAAATCAAAAGGAGAACAACCCCTTTAAAGATCAGTAGGGTTGCCACCTGGCTGGTATTTTACCAGGCCGGTAAAAATGATGGTTGATTCCAATGTTATTAATAGGGAAAAAAGATAAATACTGTATATAGGAAGGCCGGTATTTTTCTCCAGAATAGGTGGCAGCCCTACTTGGCTGTAAGCTGACAGTGTCTGGTGCATATGGATGCTGTTTGGAAGCAGATACTTTTTCAGAGAATGTTTTTCATTAAATACCTTTAACCCTTTAAGTGCCAGCAGAATTGACCATTTTGGTTACGCGAAATGCCAGACGTTTTTGAAACATTTTGTGCTCTCTCACTTTAGGGGCATTTTCTGAGGGGAAACCTATAGTTTACCTAGGAAAACTATACATTGTTTTTTTCGGGAGAAACTGAGCTTCCTCCAAACAGTTTGGTGCCCACTGTTCATAGGTTTACCAAAGTATCTGGCATTTAGAGGCCCCAAAATGAAGTTAGCGCATACAAATAGTCCTGTGGGTCACTTCAGCTACTGAAAAATCAACACATTGACTGCTTTTTTGTGGGGTAAAAACACAGAAAAATAGGTTTACCCCCCTAAAACAATATGTTTTTGGAATGTACACATTCTACCGAATCTAAAATGGGTACCCATGCCTTTCTGCTCCAAACTACTGAGTCGCAAGGCTTTCCCAAAATGATTGGTTTTGGTGAAATATCTGAAAATTGCCTCAAAGCTTCAACTTCCCAGCACCATATCACCCATGTATCATTACGTACCAAGAAAAAGCACCCTAAATATTATTGCCAGGGTTCCTCCAAACAGTTTGGTGCCCATTGTTCATAGGTCTACCAAAGTATCTGGCATCTAGAAGCCCCAAAATGAAGTTAGCGCATACAAATAGTCCTGTGGGTAACTTCAGCTAATGAAGCTTTTTTTGTGGGGTAAAACCACAAAATTATAGGTTTACCCCCCAAAACCATATATTTTTGGAACGGACACATTCTACCGAATCTAAATTGGTTACCCATGCCTTTCTGCTCCAAACTACTGAGTCACAAGGCTTTCCCAAAATTGTCAGTTTTGGTGAAATAGCTCAAAATAGCTTCTAGAGAATTCACTTTTACCATCTTGTCTCCCTCATAGCATAAGGTACCAAGAAAATACATCCTAAATATAAATGCCAGGGCTCCACTGAACAGTTTGATGTGTATTGTGCATAGGATTACTAAAGTATCTGGTGTTTAGAGGCCCCAAAATGAAGTTAACGCATACAAATTGTCCTGGAGGTCAGTTGAAAAAAAGCAACACATTTACTACAGTTTTTGCAGGGTAAAAACACAAAAAAAATACGTTGACCCCCCAAAACCATATATTTTTGGAAAGTACACATTCAGACGAATCCAAAGTGGATAACCATGTATTCCTACCCCAAACTACTGAGTCGCAATGCCTTCCCAAAATTGTCAGTTTTGATGAAATAGCTGAAAATCGCCTCAAATCTTTCACTTTCTGGTATCTTATGTCTCACATAGAATAAGGTACCAAAAGAGAACATCCTAAATATGAATGGCAGGGGCCTACTTAACACTTTGATGCCCAATATGCATAGATTTACCAAACTATGTGGCATACAGAGGCACCCAAATGTCAGTAGTGTATATACATTTTTATGGCTGACGCTCTGGCTGCTGCAATATAAGCACCCAATATGTGTATTTGCACCATGAGACCCCCTAACAGTATGGAGACACTAGAAAACCATATATTGTTAGAAAGTACATATTCTGACGAATCTAAAGTAGGTAATTGCATCTTTCTACTGCAAACTACCAAACTGTAAAGCTTTGCTGAATGTAGTTGTGTTTATAAAATTTCTGAAAATCGCCACAAAGCTTGCATTTTGCCCCATTATATGTAGGGATGCACCGAATCCACTTTTTTGGATTCGGCCGAACCCCCGAATCCTTCACGAAGTATTCTGCCGAATACCGAACCGAATCCGAACCCTAATTTGCATATGCAATTAGGGGTGGGAAAACATTTTTTACTTCCTTGTTTTCTGACAAAAAGTCACGCAATTTCCCTCCCCGCCCCTAATTTGCATATGCAAATTCGGATTCGGTTCGGCCGGACAGAAGGATTCGGCCGAATCCGAATCCTGCTGAAAAAGGCCGAATCCTGGCCGAACCCCGAATCCTGGATTCGGTGCATCCCTAATTATATGCCCCACATTTCGTAACGTATCAGCATAAAACATCCCACATATGAATGTCAGGGGTCTACTAAACACTTTGATGCCCACTATGCATAGATTTACCAAACTATGTGGTGTACAGAGGCACCCAAATGACAGTATTGTATGTACATTTTCATGGCTGACGCTCTGGCTGCTGCAATATAAGCACCCAGTATGTGTATTTGCACCATAAGACCCCCTAACAGTATGGAGACCCTAGAAAACCATATATTTTAGAAAGTACACATTCAGACGAATCTAAAACAGGTAATTACATCTTTCTACTGCAAACTACCAAACTGCAAAGCTATGCTGAACGTAGCGGTTTTTATCAAATTTCTGAAAATCGTCACAAAGCTTTATTTTACCCCATTATATGCTTCACATTTCGTAACGTATCCGCATAAAACATCCTAAATATGATTGACAGGGGTCTACTGAACACTTTGATGCCCAATATGCATCGATTTACCAGACTATGTGGCACACAGAGACCCACAAATGTATATATAGTAGATAAAATTTACATAGGCAAAACAAAATAACACAGAACAGTGTGAAATGCAAATAAATCACTAAAATCTAATAAAACCACAAAAATCAATGCTTTTTTTTCCTCACACTAGAGTAATCAGCCGTCAGAATTACCGTTTGAATATTTTAGCTGGGCCAAATCGATTATACGGACAGAAACAAGTGAACAACACAAATGCAGAGCTGAAAATGCAATACAATGGCTAAAAATTCAATAAAATGGCTAAAAATGCACCAAAATACCCAAAATTGCAATATAATCACCGAAATAACATACAAAAGCTATTGCACAGTACGGTTAGCGAATACACTATTCGCAACGGCAATAAAAAAATTTTTTATCCAAAAAAGAGACAATGCGATAAGGAAAAAAAAAACCCCACAAAGCCATATATGTACATATGCGTGTGCACAACGGGTAAATTGCATGTTATTTGCGTGTGTGCAAGTGTGCATGGGTGCTGTGAGTGTGTGTGACCCCCCAATCCCCAAAAATCTATGTGTGAGTGTGTGTAAGTGTGAATGTAAGTGTATATTACTGTAATAAGTGTGTGTTGGTGTGTTCGTGTGTTTTTGTGTGTGTAAATGTTACACTTACCTGGGGTAGATGCATCAGATCGATGATAAAGGGCCCCACGCAGCAGATCTCCAGCTCCAATGGTCATCAGGCAAGGGGGGCGGAGCTAGGCGGAAGTTAAGTGCAGGCAGCAGCAGGAAACGCGTCCCTGCTGCTGCTTTGGGGGCCCTGGGCGATCGCGCCCCAGGGGCCACTCGATCCCCTGCTCTGCTCGTTGCCTAGGGGCAGAGGATCGTGTGGGAACGGAGCGAGCGGCTCTAACAGCTCTGCTCGCAAACCCGGAAGTGCTGCAGAATGTAGAATCTACGATCTGTGGCACTTTGACCCTTTGATCCACAGGCACTTAAAGGGTTAAACCAGCAAACGTGAAAATGCCTTTTTTTGAGAACAGCGTTTTAGCTGTTTACTATAAAAAAAAAAGTCAGGTTAATACAGAATAAACGTCAGGGAACTGTAAAAGGATGTCATCAAGAAGTCAAGGGACTTTTTGGTTTCCCTATGGCTCTTCCCTGTTACTGATGTTTTAATTACACTCTTAAAGGGTCCCTGCCGCAGATCTGAGTGTTTGTACCTTAAAGTTCAAGTCTCAAAATAATTGTAACCTTTGCTTTCTTTATCTTTCCTTTTGGACCAATTGGCTAGAGTGATTGCACTTGCACGAGACTGATCAGACAAGTATTCATTTTAATGGGGACACAGACTTAGAGAATTGTACCTATGCTCATGGACAACTTTATTAGATTGTCACAGGGCAGTTACTGTGCAAAGCATTACTGTTCTGCTTGGTTACAGTCTATATACACTATCGTCACTCGTCTGAAATGTATTTTGTATCTCAGCAGGCTGCCCATGGCTGAACTAGATACATAGGACATACATCAAAAGAACTGTAGATTGCTAAAAGATAAACTCTAAATTAGTAGAGGTTGTTTTTTTATTAAAATAACATTTTGATAAGTGTGGGAAAGGGTGTGTGCATGTAAAGCAAATGGTTAACTATCACCTCAGTGGAAAATAAAAACTTGCTGGTCTGTTTTTCCTGGAGGCAGACAAAGTGGTTTGCATTAGCCTGGGGCTTTTTACTGACTGAATAGATGTAGTATAAAGCCTTATCTCTTAGCCAGTTGTAGGTGTAACCCTGGGAGAATATTTGACAGAAACAAAGGGTATTTTAAAACCTGTTTGCTTTAATAAATACAGGTAAGGGTCTGGCCATATGAGCAGATTCAGGGAGATTAGTCGCCCCAGCGACAAATCTCCTCTTTTTCAGGGCAACAATCTCCTCGAACTGCCTTCCCTCTACTCTCCGCCGGCTAAATCACCTGGGGGAAGGCACATGAGGTGCTTCGTTTTCCAAAGTCGCCCGAAGTTGCCTCGCCATGTGTGCCTTCCCCCTAAGCGATTTTAATTTTAGCCGGCGGAGGGCAGGCAGTTTGAGATTGTTGCCTCAAAGAAGAGATTTGTCACTGGGGCGACTAATCTCCCCGAATCTGCTTGTGCGGCCTGACCCTATGGGCACACGGGGAGATTAGTCGTCCCGATGACAAATCTCCTCTTCTTTGGGGCGACAATCTCCCCGAACTGCCTTCCCGCCGGCTAGAATGAGAAATCATCAGCGGGATGGCACTCGCGTCGCTTTGTTTTTCACAAGGAAACTTCGGGCGACTTTGCAAAACGAAGTGCCGCAAGTGCCATCCCGCTGACGATTTTTCATTCTTGCCGGCGGGAAGGTAGGGGAAGGCAGTTCGGGGAGATGTGTCGCCTAGGTTACTAATCTCTCCGAATCTGCCCGCGTGCCCTTACCGTAAATGTTAATAACCGTATCCCTGGTTTTGGTACAGAAATAATGAAAATAGTTTTAGAAAACAGGACATAGAGCAGCAGGATTTCATTGGTCACACGGGGGCTGCAAGCAAGGAATGAGGCAGATGCCAGTGTAGAGTCCAAGAATCCGTCTCTTGTGTTGGCATCAGCTTTCTTCCTTGCCTTGCACTGAAATCTGCTCCATGTGCCTGCACCTAGGCAGACACTGACACTGAGCATAGGAGCTGATTCTCCGGCTATGGGCACACAGGTGGAAGGCTCAGCTGTTCTCGGCCTGCGTATTTTTGCAGGCTGAGAGAAGCGAATTTGCTCCATTGATTTGAATCCGATCACACACAGTAGAAGGAAGCAAGCCCGGACTGGCAATCTGTGGGTTCTGGCAAATGCCAGAGGGGCTGCTATAAGGTGCCATAGAAAGTCAGTATTTAGTGGGCTGGTGAGGGCTGTTTGGGCCTCTATGTGGGCTGATTGGGCCTCTGTGTACCTGAAATGCCAGGGTCTATTTTAATTCTCAGTCCGGACCTGGAAGGAAGTGTAGGTCAGGCTGGAGATGCCTCCTTTCATGTATTTGGGCTGACTTCTGCTGTGTGTGCATACACATGCTGATCAGACTCAAATCAGTGGAGCAGATTCATTTCTCTCAGCCTGCAAAAATACGCAGACTGAGAGCAGCTGAGCCTTCAGCATGTGTGCCCTCATTCTCAGTTAGGGTTGCCACCTTTTCTGGAAAAAAATACCGGCCTTCCTATATATATTTATCTTTTATCCCTATTAATAACATTAGGATCAACCTTCATTTTTACTGGCCAGGCCGGTAAGATACTGCCAGGTGGCAACCCTATCATCAGTCTGTGTTTATCCGCAGGCTGAGAGTCAGGTCAGTGTGCCCTTAGCCTTAAGGGATGAATGGATGCATTTTATGCAAAACTAGTAATTGGATCTGGCTGCTGCCCAGAGTGTTCAGCTTTTGCAACCCCCCAACTGTAGATTTCCTTCCTCGTCAAACCCTACAAAAAAACTTTTCTCCTAGCACATCTCAGGGCCCACAAGCAGAAAAAAACAACTGCTTGGATGCATCGTTTTGTTGAAGGGGGTTATAAAGGACAGCCTGCAGTCCAGCATTGGCTGACAAACCGACATAAGGTCCCCATAGATGCAAAGATTACTCTTGCCGAACGACCGATTTTAGCGAAGTCCGACCAATTCTTAGAAATTATCGTGCGGTTAGTGGGATTCGAACCATCGAACATCTTACGATTTTTCGGCCGACATCTGTCAGGAAATTGATCGGCCAGGTCAAAAAATCTTTGTCGGTCCCAGTGCAATCTATCTATGTTTGCAGGGCCAAGCAGGCAGCTCCCCTTTGTTTTCCTGGCAAATTGGTCTTTTTAGTTGATGGACAATTCGTACAATTGTTTCCGAGTTAATTGTGGTCTCACGATGATGATCGGATCTTTTAAAAATCTCAACATCTACGGCCAGCTTAACAGCCTGAGTATTGTTTTTGGAGAAGGCTGGGACACGAGGTCGTTGTGGGTTAAATTGTGGTGAATGCAGATTAAATAAGAAAAAAGAAAAATATTTTTCAAGTGAAGACATTTTGGTTAGTGAAATGTATTTAATGCAGAAAACATTCAGGTGAAAGGAGCCCTAAAGCGAGATCGAACTTGCTAAAGTTTTTAAAAGGGTGGTATTATTGATGCAGCAACCTTTCTGAAAGATGAGCTGAAAAGTTTAACAGAGCGAAAGAGAACAGGCGACAACCAAGATGTTACATAAAATGAGCCACCAAGCCATTTTTGAAATCCTTTCATGGGATAATTATAGAGTTTGTAAGTTTGGTTTGAAGTAGGCGTTTCCATATGAGCACTAAACAGACTGGAAGCAATTTGGATAATTGATTCATTTCAGCTAATTGTGGCTCTGCAGACTGTTACTTTGCTTTTAACATGAAAACACAAAAGTTTTCTCCACCAGCATTTAGTGCCTTAAACTGCTCATCTACTTAAATGTATAGGAAACCCCTAGTTTTTCAGTCTGAAATAACCTATGTGCCATCAGTTTCAGGTCACTCTTACTTGTACCCCTGCTCATCCTCTATCATCATCATCATCATTTATTTATATAGCGCTGTCAAGATACGCAGTGCTTTACTGCAGTTATAGCAAACAGGGAATAAATGGTGGATAGCAGACAAGGATTACAGAGTACAATAGGGTTTACAAACTAAAAGGTTAGGGTACAATTGAGACATTAGGATTGTATAAACAATTTGTCATTTTTGATACAGCAATGATTAATTAAGGTACACCGAATAGGCCTCTTTAAACAGATGGGTCTTTAAGGAGCGCTTGAAAGTTTGGAAGGAAGGGGAAAGTCTGACAGCTTGTGCCAGAGAGTTCCAGAGAAAAGCAGAAGCCCGAGAGAAGTCTTGTAGACGAGAATGGGCAGAAGTCACCAGAGGAGAAGTGAGGCGAAGATCAGAAGCAGAGCGTAGGTTTCGTGAAGGAGTGTATTTGGAGATTAGAGATGAAATATAGGGAGGGGTTTCTTTATTAAGGGCCTTGAATGTGAGTGTAAGTAATTTGAATTTGATTCTAGATGAGATTGGGAGCCAGTGAAGGGACATACATATGGGAGCAGCTGATGTTGAGCGGCGAGCTAGATGAATGAGTCTAGCGGCCGCGTTTAGAATAGATTGGAGTTGTGAAAGGTGACTTGTTGGAATACCTGTGAGGAGTAAGTTGCAGTAATCAAGGCGGGAGATGATGAGAGACTGAATCAGTGTTTTAGTTGATTCTGAACTGAGATAGGGTCGTATTCGAGCAATGTTGCGCAGTTGAATACGGCAAGATTTTGCAAGTGTTTGAATGTGTGGTGAAAAAGACAGATGAGAGTCTAAGATGACTCCTAGGCAGCGTGCCTGTGTGGTGGAATGAAAGGTGGTGTTGTTTACGGTGAGTGATATCTGAGGGACAGGGGAAGATCTTGGAGGAAATATGATGAGTTCTGTTTTAGAAAGGTTCAGTTTCAGGTGGCGCTGTGACATCCAGGAGGAGACAGCAGAGAGACAGTCTGTGACTTGGGAAAGGACAGAGTTAGAAAGATCAGGAGTAGACAAGTAGAGTTGGGTGTCGTCAGCATAAAGGTGATACTGAAGTCCAAATGACTGAATGAGTTTTCCTAGTGAAGTTGTATAGAGCGAGAACAGCAGGGGGCCAAGAACAGAGCCTTGAGGAACTCCAACAGAGAGTGGGAAAGTAGTAGAAGTAGAGTTAGAGAAGGAAACTTTAAAGGAGCGGTCAGACAGATAAGATGTAAACCATGAAAGAGCCGTGTCCCGAATGCCAGATGAGTGTAGAATGTCAAGGAGGAGTGTGTGGTCAACTGTATCAAAGGCTGCAGAGAGATCTAGAAGGATTAGAATGGAATAATGACCTTTAGACTTTGCCAATAGAAGATCATTGGTTACTTTGGTGAGTGCAGTTTCAGTCGAGTGTGATGGGCGGAAGCCAGATTGCAAGGGGTCGAGGAGGGAGTTGTGAGTGAGATGCTGGATCAGGCGTTTGTAAACAAGCCTTTCTAGTAATTTGGATGCGAATGGAAGAAGGGAGACCGGTCGATAGTTAGTGGGAGAGCTGGGATCAAGGGAAGGTTTTTTGAGGATAGGAGTGATTAGTGCTTGTTTGTATAATGATGGAAAGGTACCAGTAGAGAGTGAAAGATTGAATAAGTGGGTAAGTGCAGGAGAGAGTGTGTCAGAGATTGGGTGGAGAAGGCGAGAGGGTATGGGGTCAAGGGAGCAGGTGGTGGGTTTTGAGCTGGCTACAAGTTTGCTAACTTCATCTAGAGTTGCAGGGGTGAAGGAGTGCAAAGTAGATGTGAGTGGACTGCACGTTGGTCTGAGATTGTTGTCGGACGGTATGCTCAGCCTAATGAGATTGATTTTTTCATTAAAGAAATGAGCAAGGTCTTGGGCGGTAACATTAATAGGTGGAGGTGGTGGAGGGGGGCATAGGAGTGAGTTAAATGTGGCAAACAGCTGCTGTGGTTTGGAGGACATAGTAGATATTAGATAAGAGAAGTATTGTTCTTTGGCTAATGATAGAGCTCGGTTATAGCAGGAGAGCATGAGTTTGAAGTGGATGAAGTCAGGATCAGTTTGTGACTTTCTCCACCGTCGCTCAGCTGATCTACTACATCTTCTGAGGTACCGTGTTACACTAGTGTGCCAGGGTTGGGGTTTAGCTGGCCGGCTGTGACGGGTGGTAGAAGGTGCAAGGGAGTCAAGTGCTGTTGAAAGGGCATCGTTGTAGAGAGAAGCTGCGATATTGGGACAGGAGAGAGTATTAATATGAGATATGGATTGTGCTGATACTGTTGATAATTGTTGTGGTTCAAAGGCATTAAGGTTTCTGTACGTGTGGGTAGAGAGAGATGGTTGTGAAGGTGCAGGTGAAAGCAGTATCTGAAAGGAGAGTAGATGATGGTCAGACAGAGGGTAGGGAGAGTTAATTAAGTTGTATGGGCAGCATGAGTGGCAGAATATAAGTTCAAGAGCATGACCCTCGATGTGGGTAGGTGAGTCGGTCCACTGAGAGAGACCAAAAGAAGCTGTTAGAGAGAGAAGTTTAGAGGTGGCAGCAGAATCAGAGTTGTCAATGGGGATGTTGAAGTCCCCTAAAATGAGAGCAGGTGTCTCACTGGAGAGAAAGTATCGAAGCCAGGCAGCAAAGTGATCCAAGAAGGTGGAGTAGGGACCTGGGGTGCTCTGTTCCATTCCTTGTGCAAGAATCAAATGTAACCCTGCTTGAACAGCCTTAAATTTAAGGAAGGAAAGCTACTGAGGCATTTTATTGCTAATAGATTTGATTAGTGCAAGCTAGAATGCTTTATTTATTCTGTAGAATGCTTTACCATACCCAAGTAAACAGCTCTAGAAGCTCTCTCTGTTTGTTTAGGATAGCAGCTGCCATATTAGCTTGGTGTGACATCACTTCCTGCCTGAGTCTCTCTCTGCTCACTCATAGCTCTGGGCTCAGATTACAGCAGGGAGGGGGAGAGGAGCAAACTGAACATGCTCAAGCCCTAGCCCTGAAGGTTTAAGATGAAAACAGGAAGTCTAATACAGAAGCCCATGTGTACACAATATAAGGATAAGGGCACATGGGGAGATTCGGGGAGATCTAGTCGCTCGGCGACTAATCACCTCTCCTTCTGGGCGACAATCTCCCCGATCTGCCTGCCCCTACCTTCCCGCCGGCTATAATGAGAAATTGCCAGCGGGATGGCACTCGTGGCGCTTTGTTTTCTGAAGTCGCCCGAAGTTTCCTTGTGAGGCAACTTCGGAAAACGAAGCGACACGAGTGCCATCCCGCTGGCGATTTCTCATTATAGCAGGCGGGAAGGTAGGGGAAGGCAGATCGGGGAGATTGTCGCCCAGAAGAAGAGGTGATTTGTCAACGGGATGACTAATCTCCCCGAATCTGCTTGTGTGTCCTTACCCTTAGGAAAGAAATGCTGTGTTTCTTTTGACAGAGCAGCATTACTTTGAGGGTTTTCTATTTGTATTTATATAGACCTTTCTGATAAAGCTAACTTAGTTTTAGCCTTTCCTTCTCCTTTAAAGGGGAACTAAGGTTACACAACCTATTCTATTATTACCAATGTACATCATCAAAGGTCTTCTTTTATATGGAGATATAAGCTCCTTCAAACTTCTGACCCTGCCATATGTTCAGTGTACTGAACCCCTGGTGAACACCTCTTGAGGCCCAGAGAGAAAAGGGTCTTAGCCTTCTGTTCAGTACTGACAGGGATGAGTACTTAATGAGGGATCTGATCTCGCACAGTTGTAGGGCTGTATACATACAAATATCAGTGTACACTTGAGTGAGTGAACAACACCATTTTTTGGGGCTTATATATGATGGCCCAGTGCCCCCATGTTATTCCTTATGTTCACCTATAGGCTAGGTGCTCACTAAATTGAGGAAAGAGTAAGTGCAGCAGGAGGTGGGCAGGACATAGGCATGCTACCCTAACTTGCAAGTCATTCAAGATGTGTCTGGCAGTAGTGCAAGAAGATATTATGAACAATATAGTCTTGGCATTAATTAGGTAGTGAGGAATACATGGTGGGAGGCCCCTTACATCCTACTGATCCATAAGCAGCTGCACCAATGCTGTGGCTGCAGTGTAAATTTTAAATCCATAGTTGGTTTGGGGACTACTCAGAATATTGGGTCCGTTTCTTAACCTGGCTCTCTTTTTTTTATCCTTTGTTGCTAGGTATTGATGGATCCATGTTTGAAGTTCTCCCTCAGCCCTCCTCCCTCCCTTCATTGCACCCCTGCAAACTCTGCCACCGGGACTGGAAACCCTGCATCTGTTCATACCATCTCAGCCTAGAGTGGATTCCTTGTAGCCTAAAATATTGCAAGAATCGGGACTCCTCTGGCAAGACTACTTCATACAGGTGCGGCATCCGGAGCTGCCAAAAAGCTTTCAATTTCCAATTTTATGTCACACAGAAACAGCTTTGCCTATGGGACGAGGAGACCTAAAGCAGTTCGTTTCTGGAACAACTATGATCACTACACCTCCATCCAAACACTTTGAGATGGGACCAATATCTCGTGGGATGAGACCAGCCCTGCTGCCTTAGTGTTGCCTTATACTGTGAAGCTTTAGGATTTCCTGCGACATTCCGAAGAAAAGACCACGCACAACCACAACCTTGCGCTTCCTGCTAATAGTGAGAGGAGTCCGGGCTACCCTCTTCCTATTGCAGAATAACTGAGCAGCACTGCTATGTGCCTTAATACGTATCCTACAAAATAGAATCCGTACTCCCTGCCCCTGGAAGTGCCTTATTGCCTCAACTGCAGGCTTGTCTTTACACTCCAGTAAGGCCTTTGAGTAACCCAGTATTAAAATAAACTGTGAACTTGTTTCCAAAGGTATTCATTATCCCATTCCTGACACAGGAGCCAATAACATGTCATTGGAGGTGAAACAAGACCATGCCACGTGCCTCTTTCACTTTCTGCAGTTCATTTTAATATAATTCAGCTATTTTTGTATGAAAAAGTTAATTTTTTTTTTTTATCAAAATGAAGATGAGAAACATTTGAACAATATATTTATCATTTGTAAGGTAAATAAAATGATTTTTTAGACATGGAGTACATTTCATATTTTATGTCTTGGAGTGAATATAAAAAAGCATAAAAAGGAGTAGAGCACCACCTAATGTGCAAAAGTGAAAAAGCCCTATTTAACAATACACTGTAGTAGGTTTGGTACTTTTTAATAGATTTTTATATATTTATCTGCTATGGCAACTATTTCTGTATACTGTAGACTAAGACAGCTTTAAAACAATGCCAGCTCTCTCCCAGAATCAGTCACAATACTACATATTTTGATGCTCATGCTGCCGCATTGTATATGGATTTTAAACAAAAACAGAGAGGGGTACTTCACCTTTAAGTTAACTTTTAGTGTTCTAGAATGGCTAATTCTACGCTTTTCAACTGCCTTTCATTTTTTTTTTTTTTATAGTTTTTGAATGTTTTGCCTTCTGACTATTTGCAGTTTTCAAATGGGGGTCACTGACCCCATCTAAAAAACAAATGCTCTGTAAGACTTCAAATGTTAGAGCTATTTAGCTTTTTATTACTTACCTTTCTATTCAGGCCCACTCCTATTCATATTCCAGTCTCTTATTCAAATCAATGCATGGGATTGCAAACTAAAGAAGTGCTGAATAAAAAGCTAAATAAATCAAAAACCACAAATAATGAAAGAAATGGGTTCAGATTATGGTCCTACCCTACCAGCCAGAGAGTGCAATTCTGTTTGCATTCACTGGCCATTAATATAAAATAAAGGGGTAGATATTCTGGGTGATGTAGTTCCGCAGCTACCAGCAAGGGACGTTGAAATAAAATCCATTAATGTCTAATTAAATGCTTTATTATGTATCTATTCCCCTACACAGTGTAAAGATTGCAAGGAGTTAAAAAAGGCACCATGATTAAAATAGATTACATGTAAAATGGTACAATTTTATAGGAAATTTCCAGGTGACTTGCTTGGATTTAATGCCTCGTTTTCTACAATAATATTATTTTACTGCACCCAATGTCAATCTACCTGTTGTAAATATTATTGTTAAGGTTTATGAATACAGTGTACTTTACACCTGACTCTCCAGGGTAGAGTCCTGCGCTGAACCAATTTTTGTAACCCGAACCCACAGCCCACAGCCCAGATCGCAACCCGTATATTTACCTGCTTGGATCTGCTATGCGACCCGCAACTGCCTTATCTGCAGCCTGGTCCACCAACTACCATTAAACAGGAAGTGCTGTTGCTACAAACCAGAAGTGACATCATCAGAAGTGGACAGGAACAGAAAAATTATTGTAAAAAATTTTAAGAGGAGTAAAATATACAGTATATCCTGCAACACAAAAAAATAATATAGATGAGACCCACAACCCACAGACCAGCAACCCTCAGACCCTTATCTATGCCCCCGCCCAAAAATCCTACCCTCATCCCGCAAGGGATAACCCGCAGGTACCAACCTGCTGCAACTCTAGTCCAGGGTTCCTGTTGCACACCATGCCCACGTGTGCATTTGTTTTTTAGTCTTCAAATGACACTATATTGGAGAGTGCAAGAGAACACCCGGTGCCTGTGTGATGCCCGTTATCTCTTTACATACAGTGCAAGTTTTGAAACTGTATTCTGTATTCATTTGTTTTTTAGTCTTCAAATGACACTATATTGGAGAGTGCAAGAGAACACCCAGTGCCTGTGTGATGCCCGTTATCTCTTTACATACAGTGCAAGTTTTGACACTGTATTCGAACATATTTTCAGCAACTTGAATCAGTTGAAATAAGGTTTACATTTTGGACAAACAGGTATATTTTCTCTGGAGTTTTCCCCAGGTATGAGGCCCAGTGTATTAAAAATAACATGTAATATAATGTACTTTCGGAGCAATCTGCATTGGATTGGGGACCATTTGATGCTGATGTTTGCCCTCTCTGGTTCTGTTCCTCCTAAGGAGATCAGGCTTTTGCAAAATGCAACAACATTTTGGCCTTACCATTTATCCTCCGCCTTTTCATTCAAAATTTGGTTTCATCCATGGATAATCTTCTAGCCGCCTAGTATAGCTTTAGGATAATGCATCAAAATACATAGTAACATAGTAAGTAAGGTTGAAAAAAGACATGTCCATCGAGTTCAACCTTTTTTTTTTTATATATATTAACTACCTATCTGCCAGTTGATCCAGAGGAAGGCAAAAAACCCATCTGAAGCTTCTCCAATTTGCCTCAGAGGGGGAAAAATTCCTTCCTGACTCCAGACTAGCAGGACCGCCATCAGAAATCACAGGGCCCCATACGATAACATTTCCTGGGCCCTCTGGGCTGCGCCCACCGCAAGCCCTGCCTACAGGTCCGCCCTCCCACCCCACAGTAAAAAAAAACAAAAAAAATATTGGTGGCTAGGGTTCCCACATGTTAATAAAAAATAAAAAGATATTGGTGGTCAGGCCCCCCCATAAAAAATATTGGTGGCTAGGACCCCACATGAGAAAAAAAAATTGGTGGCCAGCCCCCCCCCACATTATAAGAAAATTGGTGGCCAGGGCGCCTTAAACATCCATGCCTTCCCGAAGTCAGCAGCTCTTAGAAAGATGGGGGGGCCTGGCTAATCAAGTAAGTGTGGCGTGGCCGGGGCCCACCTTACCCTCGGGGCCCCCTACAACTGTCCCCCCCTGATGGCTGCCCTGCAGACAAGTCCCTGGATCAACTTGGACTACGAGCTATTATCCATAACCCTGTATTCCCTTACTTGCTAAAAAGCTATCCAACCCCTTCTTAAAGCTATCTAATGTATCAGCCTGTACAACTGATTCAGGGAGAGAATTCCACATCTTCACGGCTCTCACTGTAAAAAACCCCTTCCGAATATTTAGGCGGAACCTTTCTTCTAATCGGAATGGGTGACCTCGTGTCAGCTGGAAAGACCTACTGGTAAATAAAGCATTAGAGAGATTATTATATGATCCCCTTATATATTTATACATAGTTATCATATCTCCCCTTAAGCGCCTCTTCTCCAGTGTGAACATCCCCAACTTGGCCAGTCTTTCCTCATAGCTAAGATTTTCAATACCTTTTACCAGCTTAGCTGCCCTTCTCTGTACCCTCTCTAATACAATAATGTCCTGTTTGAGTGATGGAGTCCAAAACTGTACGGCATATTCTAGATGGGGCCTTACAAGTGCTCTATACAGTGGAAGAATGACCCCCTCCTCCCTTGACTCTATGCCCCTTTTAATACAGCTCAAGACCTTATTTGCCCTTGATGCTGCCGACTGGCATTGCTTGCTACAGCCAAGTTTATCATCTACAAGGACTCCAAGGTCCTTTTCCATAATGGATTTGCCTAGTGCAGTCCCATTAAGGGTATAAGTGGCTTGGATATTTTTACATCCCAGGTGCATGACTTTACATTTATCAACATTGAATCTCATTTGCCACTTAGCTGCCCAGATTGCCAGTTTGTCAAGACCATGTTGCAAGGATGCCACATCCTGGATGGAATTAATTGGGCTGGATAATTTTGTGTCATCTGCAAACACTGATACATTACTTACAACACCCTTCCCTAAGTCATTAATGAACAAGTTAAATAAAAGTGGACCCAATACTGAGCCCTGGGGGACCCCACTAAGAACCTTACTCCAAGTAGAGAATGTCCCATTAACAACCACCCTCTGTACCCGATCCTGTAGCCAGTTTCCTATCCACGTGCAAACGCCTTCATTAAGCCCAACAGACCTTAGTCGCTTGTGGGGCACAGTATCAAACGCTTTGGCAAAATCCAAATAGATCACATCTACTGCCCCCCCACTGTCCAGAATCTTACTTACCACATCATAAAATGCAATCAAATTCGTCTGACATGACCTATCCTTCATAAAGCCATGCTGATTGTTGCTCATAATGCCATTCATTAGGACAAAATTTTGAATGTGATCCCTTAACAAGCCTTCAAATAATTTGCCCATCACAGATGTCAAGCTTACTGGCCTATAATTGCCAGTTTTCCCAAAAAGTTGACACTGATGTGTAAAATGTAAATAAAAAGAGAATGGGATGATTTGCAAATGATTTAAATACTATATGAAACTGCATACAGTACAAAAACAACATATTAAAGGTTAAAACTTTATTGTGTTCTAAAAAAAATATGTTGAGCCTCTTGGGGAGGGGTACAGTGAAACGCTGTAGTGAATATCATTCCTCAATGAAAAATTGGAAAGAATATGGGGTTTTCATTATTTACAGTACATGATATCCTTAAAAGATATATACAGGTGTTGGAGCAACACATGCTGCCATCATGACAATGTCTTATTTATTCAGCATGACAATGCCCAAACTGCATTCTGCCTGCAGTCCAGACCTGTCACCCATTAAAAGAGAACTACTGTAAACCCTAAAAGTGAATATGGCTAAAAATGCCTTATTTTATATACTAAACTTATATATAAACTTATATACTTGCACCAGTCTAAAGTTTCAGCTTTTCAATAGCAGCAATGATCCAGATCTTCGAACTTGTCACAGGGGGTCACCATCTTGGAAAATGCTCAATGGGCTCTGAGCAGAGCAGCTGTTGAGAAGCTAAGCTTAGGGGTTATTGCAAATTATCAAACAGAAAATGAGGCTGACCTTTGATAAAAACTGATGCTACAGGGCTAATTATTACATTCTGGTGCTAGTTGCACTGGTTTCTGTGTTGCCATGCAGTTTAGTAACTGATAGCAGTACAGAGCATGTGCAGTGAATCAGCAGAAAAGGGGAAGCTACAGGGACATCTTTTGGGGCACAGATCTTCCCTGTTAAAGGTTATGGTTGTCTTGGGCAGATACAGAAGCCCAAAACATAATGTACAACATTTCTAGCTACTTCTTTAGTTAAGCTTCAGTTCTCCTTTAAACACATTTGACACATTATGAAAGAAAAATATGACAAAGGAAACCCCAAACTGTTCAGCAGCTGAAATCCTATATCTGGCAGGTGTTAAAACTACAGTGGTTGGTTTCTTCAGTTCCCAAATAGTTACAGTGTTGTAAAAGAAGAGTAAATGTGACACACTGGGAAGCATGCCCTTGTCCCAACTTTTTGTAAATCATGTTGCTGGCATCAAATTCAAAATGAATACATATTTTCAGAAAACAGTAACATTTCTCAGTTTTAACATTTCATATGTTGTCTTTGTACAATGAAATATATTGTTTAAATGATTTGCAAATCATCCCATTCTCTTTTTATTTACATTTTACACAGTGCCCCAACTTGTTTTGGAAATGGGCTTCTATATCAACTGTAAATATGGCCTACGAGGTAGTGTAAAAATACTTCCAGCAAAAAAGCAAAGATTTCTCTCTATAAGTTGAGAGCTCCAGTTAAACTTGGAGGTTTAAATCTCCCTAATTTCAGAGCTTTCAATTTATCAGCCCTTACTAGATATCTTATTGAGTGGCTCTCTCAAGGTAATAAGTTTGCAAATCCTGAAATTGAAATTTTTCACCTCACTTTGATATTATATCTGGGGTAGTATTCCTAGCGATTTGAAGAAGAATCCCCTTTTTCGGGACTCTATTTTTGTGTGGAAACACTTAGGGGCCATTTCATTAACTTCAATTGAAGGATTCGAAGTAAAAAAACTTCAAATTTCGAAGTGTTTTTTGGGCTACTTCGACCATCGAATGGGCTACTACGACCTTCGATTACTACTTCGAATCGAACTATTCGAACTAAAAATCGTTCGACCATTCAATAGTCGAAGTACTGTCTCTTTAAGAAAAAACTTCGACCCCCTAGTTCGCCATCTAAAAGCTACCGAACTCAATGTTAGCCTATGGGGAAGGTCCCCATAGGCTTGGCTAACTTTTTTTGATCGAAGGATATCCCTTCGATCGTTGGATTAAAGTCCTTCGAATCGTTCGATTCAAAGGATTTTATCGTTCGTTCGAAGGAATAGTCCTTCGATCATTCGATCGCACTATTTGCGCTAAAATCCTTCAACTTCGATATTCGAAGTCGAAGGATTTTAATTCCCAGTTGAATATCGAGGGTTAATTAACCCTCGATATTCGACCCTTTGTGAATCGGCCCCTGATTCTCTCTAAATAGCTAGAGTTATACGGAAAGTCCTTTTATGCCGGCTAAAATCTTACTTAAACCCTCAGATTTTCAAAAGTCTGAGTCCTTTTTATTTTCTTTGAAGAAAATATTATTAGTCTTAGTAAAAGATTTATTAGATCCACCCAGTGAGACTCTGTTATCTTGGTCAAGACTCAAAAAAGACTACGGGCTTCTTGAATCTGATAGATATTATTACTTAGCTTGTCAATGTGGTCTTTCTTTGTTAAGTAATAATAGAAACATTGTTTTGTCAGATCATAGGCTAGCTGAAGATTTGGGAGAGTTTTTGGAGGTTCCTTCTTTGATTTCTATTAACTCTATATCTAAAATATTCTGGAATGATTATGGGTAAGACCCACACCCATTACTATGGACTTGTCCAAAGATCAGTATATTTTGGAAGGAAGTTACCAGTTTTCTAAACATTAATTTGAAAATAAAAACTAAATTATCTCCAGGTTTTGATTTTGTTGCTTCTAGATGATAGTAGGCTCTCTTCAAATTTTAATATAGAATTTAAGTCCCAAGAAAATAAAATATTGACAATTTTATTTTTGGCTGCCTCCAGAAAGGCTTTATTTAACTGTTTGCTACAAAATGAGTCTCCCTCAATTACAGACACAATGGCTTATATGAACCAGCTTAGTTGGCAGGAAGCTTTATTAGTAAAAACTAAAGGAAATAATTGCAAAGAATCGTTTAGACTTATATGGTCTCCTTACTTAGAGTTCTGTAACTCCAATACTAGAAGTCAAATATCTCAGTTTCTTCAATTGTAAAATGTTCATGGGGGGGGGGTTATCTGACATTCCCAAGACAATGGGCTTTTTCTTTCTTCTTTTTCTTTTAAGAATGTCTATGCATCCACTGGCTTAGTTAGTGATAGTTCTTGTTAGTTTCTATTTTATTTTACATATTACTTCATTGTAAATTATACATTCTGTTTAATATGTCATTGTATTAATCTTCTTATTCTGCATACTATTTGTTATCATATTGATTTTTATGGTTTATTGTGAAAACCAAATAAAATATTTCAAACCTGAAAAAAAAAAAATACTTCCAGCAGAGGGCAGTCGAGTCTTATAATAATGGCTGCTCTCTTATTACTTACATGTCTATAGTTTACCACTTGTTCTTTTTAAAAATCATTTAGCCTCATGTTTGTCCCAAGTAAATCATTTCCCAAGTGTAATAACGTCCTGCACTTTCAAATACAGTGAAACCTCAAATTTACATCCCCTGATTTTAAGTTTTCCCTCATTTTACAGTGTTGTTTTGTGGTCCCACTTTTTTATAATGATTAATACATTTCCCTGATTTTACATTTTCCTGGATTTTACACAATTTTTTTCTGGTCCCCTGAAAAAAATGGGGGTTCTACTGTAGCTATATTCCTTGCACCCCCAGCTCCTCCTTTTATATTGGGTAAACTTTCCTTGTGATCTGTTTTGCTGTACATTTATTTGATATTATCTTAATCTTAATATAATCTTGCTGTCTTCTCACTTGTGTCTTTCAATAACATCTGTCTAGACCAGGCCTTTGAGGAGTTGGTGAACTGCATTTCCCAGATCCCACAGCCATCTGAAGGCTGGATCAATGCATTAGTCATATTCTGCTGTTTTATCTATTTATTTTATACTTATTCTTTAACCCGCATATGACATTCCAAATAGAGGGAATGCTGAGTATGAGGGCACATTCAGGTATTTGCCAAGCTCCCCAGTGAGAGGATGCCTTTTTACAGCCATGTTACTCTGTTAGGGTTGTGGATACAAGTCTCACAGTTCAGTATACGAGTTACCTTCCATGAACAAATTCCTTGGAAAAATGCTCATTGCCTTCAACGTTGGGAAGCAGAGGAAGGGATGAAACCACTTATAGTGCTGGCAGGGCTGGGAATTACAGAGGACTCCCAGTTGGCAGCTGCTGTCATCACTTCTTCCTCCTCTCCCTACTTAGTTGGCGTATGCAAATAGGTGCTTTGCATGGGCCCCTAGCCAAGAGCGCAGGATGTTGGCTTATACCTGAGAGGTGTGGTGGCTTTGCTAAACTGGAATCCTCTCTGCCCTCCTTTTGCCAGGCCCCCCTCCCATTCTAACCACCTCTGTGCCACTCAAAGCAGACAGAACCAGCAGGGCACACATTCAATGTAACTTTGACTAGCAGGATGGTGAATCTGGAATACACTCACCCAGGTAGGCATTCCTTCAATTCTTTAGTTAAATATCAAACATAGTACCAAAGCAGGGCATCACACTGCAGCGTGGCATGCATTATTTTGTTTTCACTCTGGGATTCCTGACTCTGCTGAAACGTTTAGACAAAGGAGATATATGTCCTGCAAGACTGTAGGCTCTGATATGTGACTCTACTGAGCTTCAAGCTTTGGAGTGACGTGTAATTCCCAGCATTCGCTGCATCTATAAATAAAATATATTCTACATATTATCATTATACAATGAGGCAGCTCTTTATATTATGCCAATACATGACATGAAAAACGAAGGGAAACAGAAGGACTCAGATCAATTTAATTTGGTGCACCACATTTGTTTATATATGGGAATGCTACAACATTTCTAATTAAAGCAATTTGATTTCTAGCACCACATTTCCCTCTAAAGAAAATACAAGCTTTTCTTAGATGAGAATTGATCCTTATCTGAGTGGCTGCCTTCGAATTCCACATGTGCTTTACAGGAATGTTTTTAAAGATAAAGTTGTCACATGTATTATCCAGCGCTATGGACCACATGGTGTCAACTGCACATCCAGTAATAGTGATCAATTAGACATTTTGCAGCATGAAAGTTAGAGGTTTGTTGTTGAACCTGTGACCCTTCACCTGTTGTTACACTACATGCGACCTGTTAGGCAGACTGCTCGGGACCTCAGGTTTTCTGGATAAGCGATCTTTCCATAATTTGGATCTCCATACCTCGGCTAAAAAAACCTTTCAACATTAAATAAAACCAATATGATCGTTTAGCATCCAATAAGGATTCATTAAATCTTAGTTGGGATCGTACAAGCTACTGTTTTATTATTACAGAGAAAAATGAATTATGTTTCTAATTGTTATTAGTTGCAAATGCTCATTTCCTAATAAGTAACAGTATATGACTGGTTCCATTTGATTTAATAATGATGTTGGGTAGTGCCCATGACACTCCATTCCTTCATATTGTGCCTTGGGGTAGAGTCCTGCAGCGGGTCGGGTACCCGCATGTTACCCGCAAAAACCTGCAGGAACCCTGTGGGTTGCGGGTAGAAGTTCCGGGTGCAGATATAGACGCGGGTCGGACTGCGGGTCTTCTCAATAGTGATTTTTACTCCTTTTTTCTGATCACGTCTACGTCCAATGATGTAATTTGCAGTTTACAATGACAACACTTCCTGATTATTGATGGTCAGCGGGTCCGGGTCCGGATATGGGTCGGGTATGGGTTACAAAAAATAGACCCGCTCAGGACTCTACCTTGGGGGTGTCTGTACTAGGGTTTTGAGTACTTAAAATAAAATGTGAGGGTCTTGAGTCTTTTCTAGTAAAGCATTACGCACTTAAAGCAACACTTGCTTCTCTGACTTCCTCAGAACCATTTACCCTTCCAGCACCCCTTGGATGGCAGAATGTCTATGATGATTCCAAGGTGGGAAGCAGGTAACTGGTCAGATTGTGGATAAAGCTGTTGCAGTTTGAGTCAGATAATAATTGGGTCAAAGTGGGTAAACGTGCAGGTTGTGGGGCCAGGTCTACTGATTAGACTTAAACATATCTCTTGCCCAACATGTCTAGGGGAGGTCACAGTGTCCCCTGGGGTGACATCCTTTTCCTCTCTAGCATACCTGGTAGAATTGGATGGAAATCAGTTTTATTCCCTGGCCCGTTTTTGCACTGTGATTATCTATTTAGCTATCTCCAGAGATATCTATATCATGTTGCATAATTCAACAATATATTTAATACACATGTATTTGGTCTTTGATTTTAAAGGAGCTAATAAATATTCATGATTTTGAAGCCTAAACATATTTTTTCAGTAAATATATCTTGCTTTCTAGATATTATGCCTAATGGTTGTATACCAGTAAGTAAAAATTACACCCTATCAAACACACATACAAACTTTCCTGTATATTTATTTGGAGTTATGCTAACCACATATGTAAGACATTTTTATTTTTGCATAAAGGCCTGTACTATTTCCACCAAACAGATTTGCCTACAGTATATGGGTCTTGAAGCTTCAATCCTTTTAGACAAAATAATGGCATTTGCATATAGGGCATGTACAGTTGTGGTAGGAAAAGGTAATTCATTTGCCTTCTCTGTTAAAATCACTGTACCATAAACCCATCCATATCTGTAAGGTTAAGACATACAGCAGCAGGGGAAGAGCGGGGTTCCTTTCTACAAAAATAACTCTTCAGATTTCAGTGCTTGGTGGCAGAGGGGTCGGGGGTAATAAGGACAAACATAAAACAATAAAATATTTGTTCTTTTTAAAAAAAGAAAGGTTTTTTTTGTATTAAAACAAGAGTAGTAAGAATGAGTTTTCTGGGCTAATAACCCACCAGTCATGAACTCATAGAATACTGCCACCTGCACTCAACCTAGGCCTTAATCTGTTTTTCTGGCATCATATCACCTTGCATAGTGCAGTGTAATTACTGACTGCCCGATGGTAAACACAGTTTCATAGAGTATCAGAGCAGACCCTGGTAAATCTGTTAGATTATCCAACCAGTAAACTAGCCTACATGCTGTAGCTACTATGGTTGGAGAGCTTGCAGCTTCATTCATAAATGATGGCAAAAAGAATTGAAAAAGAGCTGACCCATCAAGCTGCACCCTCCCATCCATAAGCTCCGAATCTCATATGAAGAGTAAAAATTAAAACTTAACCTTTAATGTATCATTAAAACAATGTCTAGTATGCAACATTAAAATTAGAGGTTAGCTGCAGGAAGTTGACTGACCAGGCAATTGATGGGTTAAGGAGATAACGTGCTCTTGTACTTATATGTATAGGAAGCAACTGCTAACCATTGATAATTAAGTAGCACATTCAAATTGCCACCACAGTAAATGTGAACGCTGATGGGGTCCCCAAGAAACCGTCCTTCACAGTGCCAACCCCTTCACCCACTCCGAGATCCCTCCCATACAGTGTGAAGTTGACCACTTTTTAACCCCTAGGTATCAATGACCCAGAGCCATAGATAAACAACGCACATTCGGTGGAGTGCAGTATGCCAAAGGTTTTAATTTTTACTCTTCATATGAGCTTCGGAGCTTATGGATGGGAGGGTGCAGTTTGATGGGTCAGCTCTTTTTAATTTCTTTTTGCCATTATATATTATGCATTTGCACACCATCCTCTGTGCTTGATGGTTGGTGCTCCCCAACACCCCATTTTTTTGTATACATTACTCATTCATAAATGAGCACCTCGTCTACCAAACTGCATCTGCAATAAAGTCTGTTTCAGAAAGAAATCCCCTTGAATTAGTTATATGAGTTATATATATATGATTTACATGAGTTATATGGGATATCCTCATGGAGGCATTTTTCATTTGGCTTACTTAGGAACCTGTGTCCCTACATTCAGCTTGCAGCAAGTGCCAATGGGCCTCTTCAGCCTATATAAATAAATGATAACGATGATGTTGTCAATATATATATTTTACTTAGGGGCGTCCATGACCATATGAAAGCACAAGGCCACATTATATTCTGGACTGAGTGATGCACTGATGGTACTGTAGTAAAATGGGCTTCTGTTTGGCTGTTATGGGCTACTAGACCTATTACAAACCTTATGCTTATTATTACATGGGGAAGGTATAATATATATAAATAAAACACATCAGACCAGAAGTTGGGTGGTTAAAAATGGCCGCAGCTTTATTTGTTTGCAAACATAACAATAGCATATTTCCACATAAAACAGTTTCTGCCATTCCTAGCCAGTCTTGAATTATTAAAAACTCCACAATGCTGCCTAATTTTATTGCTAATTATTATGTACTTCCAAGGTGAGTCAGCCTATGAAGTGTTTTGTACACAAAATGCATAAGGCTGTGGACATAATAAACCTTTTTACTTAGGTTGAACAACCTGGTGGGAGATTGCCCTATTCTGAGTGCCTGTTCCATTGAATTTTTCGGCTCAGGGTGGTGCACCTTTGGCCACTTCCTAAATGGGAACACCTACTCAAGTTCATCGAGTCAGCATTGTAACCAAAATGTAATTACATTACAATTCCCTCCAGCTGCAAAAATACCTTTTTTTAAGTATAATATATTAACATAAATCCATATTCACAGTTGGGTTGGGTGGGATGTGAATCTAGACAACATCCTAGAGATGCCTCAAGGCCAGCTCCCATGGACTGAAGGTAAATCCCAAGGGACCCCAGTTTATATAGCCCCCTGGTGACCCCATATGATCCTAAAACACTAATCCAGCTAAAACCTCTGTAATCTGCCCTCCATGCCCAACAACACATCTGTCCAATCCCCAAATTACATAAAAAAAAGTATAAAAAAGGCGGGAAAACTCACTAGCACTAAAGGTGAAAACTGACAACTTCTTTAACCCCTGGTAACTGTTCCATGACTTCTCAAAGTGTAAACATCTTTGCTAATATCAATATCTCAGTTATTTAGACATGTAATTCTGGTGTAGAGGGGTGCTTTTGGAAGATGTGTGGTTAAAGGTGTTTCATTAGTGACAGATCTCAACAGTAACAAATCACAAAACCAAGAATATCAATCAGCATTTAAGGAGATACTGTAAAAAGATATTTTATGTTACGATAAAAAACTTGCCACCTCATATTCCAATAAAAGGCAGTCAATTACTCTCAGTTTCTGACAAATACCTAAGCCCTTTCTTGCTTGGTAGACAAACATGCTGCATGTGTTTGACAAAGAAATGCAGGTCGTAAGATCCGGGCTCACTGCCAGTTCCTGCTGTGTGCTCTGCCTCCGGACATGTTCTTCTCACACAACACGCTGAAAGCAAACTGACAAGGATAGTACCACATGAGCAACAGTCACACTGTTCCACAATATCTGTCTTTATGAACCCATCTAAATGTTTGGCTGTCACCTTACTGAGTACTGATGCCAATGTTTAATCACACCATAGATTCTGGTGATTTTGGTCACTTTGTTAATGCATTGCATGGGCCACACAATTTGTTTAAAAATGCCTTTAAATCACAGTTGTCGACCATGGAAAAATTAGGAGGGCACACAGATAGAAAAAGGTGCAGATTTTATTTATAGGTTGAAAGAGAGGCTTGTGTACCTTAGGTCTGATTTTTTTTCCTGGTGAGGGGTTGAACATCATATAACTGCCCCTCTTTTCTGTGGCTGATGTTTAAATCTTACCATGGATGAACTTGTTAAAGGGATAGCTTTTTTTTATATATTAGGATCGTGGCAGTAGTCCAAGAGTATAGACAGCCCAGCAGGGGTTCGAATTCTGTACAGTTTCAATATTCAGTGCCTCTCAAATATAATAATCAATTTTCTGTTTCCCCCTGGGCTCATACCACAAAAAGAGAAAGGATGGACACATACTGGGGACTTGGGATTAGACAGCTGTCTGAATCTTCTGCTCACTCCCTAGTCCTGCTCCCTTCTGTCTATTCCTAGGGTTAGGTTCTTCCAAGATGCAGACCAATGCTGCCCCAAAAAATATTGAAATCCTTTGTAGTCTACCCTAGGCCCAGGCCTGTGTTTGGGTTAGTCTAAATGTGTTTATGCTTTGATTTTGTCTAGAGGTTCAGACTGAAGACACCCAGTACCTGTTGATGAAAAGGAATACCACAGCATGCTGCTAGCATCACCATACTTCACTTTAGGGATGGTGTTTTTTGAGGGGGTCGGTAATGTCAATATGTGTCATGCATATTGCTTTGACCTTTTTATAAAACTCTGTACTTTGATTTCGTGTCACAAAACATCTTCCCACATTATAGTTAGGTCACATGTTAACTGTTTTGGCAAAGGCACATTTGCTTTCATATGGTTCTTTTTGAGTCATGACTTTTTTGTGCAACCTACCATGCAGACCAGTGTTATGCAGAACTCTCGATATGTTTGGTCCAATACCTATAGTAGTAGCATTGTCCTTTACAATGGCAATGCCATGGTAAATAGTAAAACTACTTCATCATATGTTTCATCCTGGTCTTATAATTAAGAAGTTGAAAACCTGCAGTGTCCTAAACAGAGGATTCAGATAGGGGATTTCTGCCAAAATGTTCTGTAGGGCATTTACAGGTGCAGGCCTCGGTCTAGGATTGTTGCATCAAGAACATGGGTGCCTGTGCCTTATGCAAGAATATTCACCTTGTATCATCTTGCATCGCACAAAGAATCTATGTTCATGCAGTGGAAAGCCTGTGATCAACTGTATATAGACAGACTCCTAATACAAAGCAACAGAACAAATAGCCTGACCATAGGAGGAACCTAAAGCCCTTTTATTCCCTTATAAAAAAAATCTGTGGGTGAATAGGCTGTTTTCGAATCGTTCGAATCAAATTAAGGGGCAAATTTACTTACCTCCGAAGTTGCTCCATTGTTGACTTTGCCGCACCTCGCCAGGCGTTGATTCGAAGTTACGATATCAATCGGAAATTAGCATACGGCGTGCAGTTAAAGTACAATGGCCGTATATGCAGAAGAAAACACATTACACTACACAAGGCCAGGGAATCTTAATAAATGTTTTCTAATGCCCTACACATGTGCCCACAGTATAGTTTAGGTGCCATATGTTATCAAATGTAGGGGGGAACGAGGGTACCCCTAAAAAAATTTTTTATGCTTTTCAGCCTATCACCCTTTAAAAGACGCCAGCGTTTTTTTGGGACTTAGAATAAATGTCATCTTTTTTTGAACCATCCCTATCTATTCTATTGCACTTCGCTTGGTCTGAGGTGGTGAAGTAAATTCTGGCGCAAGAGGTAACATTCACGAAAATCCGCAAGTTAGTGAACTAGCGTAGTTATGTCCCTTCACCATAGCGCAACTTCGCCTGGCGTAAGGGTGCGAAGTAGCGCTAGAGTGGCAAAATGGCATCATTCTGGTGAATTTTCGCTAACGTTAGCCACTTCGCCCCTAAGATCGTATTCAAACTACTTCGTTTCGAAGTTTTTTTAAAAAAACCTTTGCTTTTTCAAAGTCCACAAAATGCCTCCAAATAGGTTCTAGGAGGTCTCCTATAGGCTAAAACAGCAAATGGTCAGGTTTTAGATGGCAAATGGTCAAAGTCGAAGCTTTAAAGAGACAGTACATGATCAATTTCGATGTTCGAATAGTCACATTTTTTTCAAAATTGAAACTAATTTTGGCCTATTCGAAGTACACAAAAATAGCTCAAAATTAAATTTTTTTTACTTTGAATTTTTACTTCAACCCTCGATAAATCTGCCCCTTAGTATGATGTAAAGAGGGTTATTGCCAGTCACAAGAAGCAAATAATTCAAAAACTATAAAAAAAAAAAATTAATGAAACATCATTGAGAATTATTATTATTCTATAACTTACTAAAAGTAAGCTTAATGGTTAGTCCTCCCTTTGCTGTTACAGCCTCTTCTCTTTAAGATGGGTTTCCCTCAATGTTACTGAAAATTGTCGTTAGGATTTGCTTCCATTCAGCCATATGAGCATTACTTATGTTGGAAACTGATGTAGGCCGGTCAGAATTGGCATACAATCCTTTTGCTCACATATCAACACACCCACTCTATACAATAAGCACAGAATTGTCAATAATGACATTGCACGCTGTATGAAAAAAGGTTTAACAATAAAAAAAGAGTATTAGACCACTGGGCAATGATAGTGTTCTCCTAGCATCTGTCAAACTCAGACTTATCTGTCTGTCAACCACGAAACACAATTCTAGCCAACAATTGGCATTCCACATGGTGATGTTGTGTGCCCACTTGCCCCCAAAATCTGCTCTTGTCAAATAGAGAACATGCTGATTTTACTTCCAGTATTATATTATAAGGGGATGGGGGGTCTTTATTCTTTTTGCCATATAGTCTGAATATTTCTAAACCTCTGTGATCTATTGTGTCTTGACCAAACACCATTCTTTTGTTACATACAATATACAGTATGTCCCCATGCCTAGTCATTTAAGGGAGTCAGCAAAGACTCGGCACACCACTAATGTAATCTCTCAGTCAGCTTAGTTGGAGGATAGACGAGAAGACACCAGGATTCAAAGATATGAGAAATATATTGAGGGTCAATTCATTTACCCTGCATAATAAATTGTAAATTGCATGAACCCGCGTTAATTATTGTTTTATCACTTCTGAGATCACTCAGTCCATCAATCAATAAGCATCAGATGCATTGTTAACCCCAGTGTTTGCTTTGATTTGCTGACGAATTAGCTCAGAAATAGCTCATAAATCTGAAGAGTGTAAATATCTCTATATACACTATAATGTGACTACAGACTAGAGATAGCCGTTTAGTCAGAAGAACATGAAGGATCCGTTATGTGGAAACCGTTATCCAGAAAGATCTGAATTATGGAAAAGCCATCTCCCAATTAAATAATTCATTCTTTTTAATGATCCCCTTTTTCTCTGTCATAATAAAACAGTACCTTGTAATTCAGCCTAACAAATATATAATGAATCTTTATCAGAGTGAAAAACAAGCCTATTGGGTTTAGTTAATGCTTACATTTTTTTAGTAGATTTAAGGTATGGTTATCCAAACTACAGAAAGACCCCTTATTTGGAAAACCCCAGGTCCCAAGCATTCTGGATAACAGGTCCTATACCTATAGATATATTTCTCTAATAAAAGGTAAATGATTTGCGACCCACAAGACCTCTGTCTTATAGATGGGGTTATGTAATATCAGGAGGAACATTTGTTACACTTCTTGTCACCTACAGCAACCAATCAGTAAGTAACATTTAATGGTTTAAAAACAAACATCTAATTGGTTGCTATGGGTTATTGCTCCTGGACAAATGTTGTGACTTTTATTTAAGTCCTAGTATGATTTACAAGATGTATGGGGGTGACAATAGCCATGGCTCTACTTGAAAACTATATTGTGGGGCGGCCCAGGTAACTTGGATGTAATAAAAGTGCATTCATGTCTGAGATATTGTTCATTATACAGTTATTGCCAGATAAACCCAAACAAACATTCCACCATGGCAGCACTGTTATTCCAGCTATGTCCTCCAGGCCAAAGTTGGAGCTTATTCTTTGCTATGGACACAGTCCTGTGCTCATAGCACCTTTATTTGGTCTTGCAAATTTAAATAATGATATGGACACTGGACATTCATTGTATTATTTGCATGTCCATTTTATTGCCTGCCACACTAAAGTAAACACCAAATGCAGATAAAGAAGGCTTCCAGGGAAGAATAACTTACACCAATCATTTTTACTGAACAATTATTTGAACTATAGCTTTCATTGTTGCTGGAATGACTTGTACATGATGCCTGTTTATCCAATTGTGTACAAGAAAAACCTTTGCAGAATCAATGCAGCAATGTGCTGTGTACCAACAATTGTATTTATAATGCTGCATATTTATTATTATTGTGATGCCGCAGGCTTGATTAAAAACTTGGGTAAAACTGGAGAGTCGTTGAGGGAAATTTGTGCCATTTTTGTGCATTTGTCTCTAACATGACTGATTATCTGGCTGTGACTGATGTGGCATGACCACTTATATTTATAGGGGAATTTGCATATATGGAGCCATTTACTGAGGGGTCATTAAAAGTATGTGCATCCAAACATGCTCCTGCAGCTTCATATGGTTTTCAATACGTTCATCGTGGCCCTATTGATGAATGTTGTGCAACTACACATAGTAAGTTAGGTTGAAAAAAGACACACAGCCATCAAGTTCAACAATTTAAGTCTATATATGACTAGAGATGGCGCAAACTGTTCGCCGGCGAACTTGTTCGCGCGAACATCGGGTGTTCGCGCTCGCCGGAAGTTCGCGAACGTCGCGCGACGTTCGCCATTGTTGGCGCTTTTTTTTGCCCTCTCACCCCAGACCAGCAGGTACATGGCAGCCAATCAGGAAGCTCTCCCCTGGACCACTCCCCTTCCCTATAAAAACCGAAGCCCTGCAGCGTTTTTTCACTCTGCCTGTGTGTGCTGAAGAGATAGTGTAGGGAGAGAGCTGCTGCCTGTTAGTGATTTCAGGGACAGTTGAAAGTTTGCTGGCTAGTAATCGTTTTGATACTGCTCTGTTATTGGAGGGACAGAAGTCTGCAGGGGTTTGAGGGACATTTAAGCTTAGGTAGCTTTGCTGGCTAGTAATCTACCTTCTACTGCAGTGCTCTGTATGTAGCTGCAGTGGGCAGCTGTCCTGCTTCTGATCTCATCTGCTGACTGCTGCAATAACAGTAGTCCTTGTAAGGACTGCTTTTATTTATTTTTTTGTTCCAATACAGAGCAGTATCAAGCAGATTACTAGCCAGCAAACTTACTATCATCTGTCCCTGAAATCACTAACAGCTCTCCCCCTACACTATCTCTTCCAAGCACACACAGGCAGATTTTTCAGATACATTTTTGCCCTTGATCCCCCTCTGGCATGCCACTGTCCAGGTCGTTGCACCCTTTAAACAACTTTAAAATCATTTTTCTGGCCAGAAATGTCTTTTTTAGATGTTAAAGTTCGCCTTCCCATTGAAGTCTATGGGGTTCGCGAACCGTTCGCGAACCGCTCGCATTTTTGCGCAAGTTCGCAAATATGTTCGCGAACTTTTTTTCCGACGTTCGCTACATCCCTATATATGACCTGCCTAACTGCTAGTTGATCCTGAGGACGGTGAATAACCCCTTTTGAAACCTCTCCGATTTGCCTCAGAGGGGGAAAAATTCCTTCCTGACTCCAAGATGGCTTATAAATAGCCCCAGAAGTGTTAGACTAGTTGCATGGGAGAAATTTTGCACCTATGTTAAAAAAACAGGGATGCACCCAGTTCTGATTTTGATTCGGGATTTTGAGGAATCCCAGAAAAGTTTGAAAGATTCAGATACTACCAAATTGTCTTATTGTGCTTGTCCTGTGACTTTAAAGCAGCGTGAGGCAGTTTTTTTCTCCGATTCTGGATTCTGTTTAGAATAATTATGCAAACCCTTGTTCAGATTAGGCTTAATCATTTTTGAAGGATTCGGTATTTGGCAAAATCGAATAAATTGATTTTGGTTCATCCCTGCTGTATTTGTAATCACCAAGCTATCAGGACAATTACCATTTACAATTGCAAACTGCATGATGGGAACAGAAGGCGTGGGAAGTTGGGTTTAAATGGGTGACTGCACAAATAATTGTATCCTGATGAAGAGTGGGTGTTCCCCCCCGAAACGTTGATGTTTGGTGGCTGAATAAAAGGGGATAATCCCCGACCGCACTAATCGTTGTGTGTGCGGATCCGTTTTCTTTTACACATTGGTTACAATTGAACTGATCCACTGATCTAACGTTACTTTCAGCAGTTATCATTTCAAAACCAGGTTTCTAAGATTAGCGAGAAATTTTTCTCACTCTTTGGTGGATCTGGGGCACAGTTTTTTTGGTGTTCTTACAAGTCAGTGTATAAATGTTAACAGTACAGGTATGGCATACGTTATCCAGAAAGCTCTGAATTACAGGACAGTAATTTCCCATACACTCAATTTTAATAGAATATTTCAAAATTTTAAAAATGATTTCCCTTTTCCTCTGCGATAATAAAATAGGACCTTGTAATTGATCCCAGCAAGGATATAATTAATCCTTACTGGAGACAAAACAATGCTATTGGGTTTAATTCATATTTAAATGATTTTTAGTAACCTTAAGTTATGGAGATCCAAATGATAGAAAGATCCCTTGTTCAGAAAACCACAGGTCCCCATACATGTATATTAGTTAAAAAAACAAAACATAATTTCCAAAATGCTCAAGATGCATTGAATTAGATTCCAAGGTTGGTAGTTGGGAGTATGGTGGAGAATTTGGATTCTGTGCTGGAATAGAGCAAAGTGTTGGTGGGTTAGCAGTGGTTATATAGACTTTGGGATTTCAAAAAGTAAGTGTTACATCTGTAATTCCTTGACACTAGTTCTGCAGAGGCTTTGGGTACTGTGTACTTTAGATAGTGTGAGCGAAGAATGAATAGCTGAGTATATTTACAGACGGAGCAGGATGAAGTGATGAATGTGCTGTGTGCTAGGGGCTTGTTCCACAGAAATGGATTCTGGCAAGCAATGCATTAGCAATTGGATGGGTGGCTGTTTGTTTTCTGTCTTGCTATTTTAATGTCTTGTTCAAGTTATGTGAAAGTACATTTTAGTTGGTAATAGCAGACAAAGTAACGGATATTAGTTGTCAGACATTTATTAGAGAATAACAGTTTTGCATGTTCTTAATGACCGGTGCATTGTTTAAAGGGGAAGGCAATTTTAGTAGCTTAAGGCAGAGGATCTCTTGTATTTGCCTTAATGACCGGTGCAGTCATTCTGGGTTGGGTGCGGGGGAGATTGTTATGTGCAAACATATTTTGTCGGGTTCTGGTTTTGTGCTGTGGCTGTATTGATGAGTTTAAATAGCTTCTTTCAGTTTGATGTTTGTGTGTTGAGGGGCAGTTAACAAGTTTTGTGCATTTTTTAAATATGTTAAATACATTTTTCCTTTCTTAGTTATATCCAGAGTGGTCTTCCTCTGGGTGATTTACATTTTGTGACAGGTCCATCATATGGTGACGTTTGGGCCAGTTTACATTTTTTGTATCTTATCAATCTTTAGAGGTTTTTTTGTGTGTGTACCCATAGCAGTTTAAATACCCTGTGCCCAATACATTGTTGTATTATGCAAATTCTCAGTGACAGCTCAAATGCAACTGGGTGCCTAAGGCCTATGCAAATCTTAGGCTTTATCTGTTTGGAATACTTACTTGGGAAGAGTTAAACACCTTCTGGGGAGGGGGGCAGTGTCATTTGTATAAAATATTCCTTCTCTTCAACTGATTCATGTCTTGTGATACTCACCTGTGAGGAAGGCTTTGGCGATTGTCAACAGGCACAGATCCCATCAGCGACTGCTAGCTCTTTGCCCAGCTCCCAGAATAAAGTCTAGAGAGGATTACAGCAGTAGTGCAGGTGAGAAGCGATGGGTTGTCTCATTGGTGTATCAACAATACAAAGGTGCCAATTATAAATCAATGGCAGAAAACTAGTTCAGTGAGGGACACAATGGGATATTGAACTTTGATTGGAGAAAATGTAGCGGTTCTTCGTTCCAAATAATTGTTCACTGTGTGAGACCTATGGAGACTCTTGAGTTTATGAGAAAGGATTCTGTGTAGACCAGCAAACCTAGACAAGATTATAAAGAAACTCTGAGCCAGTCACCTCCCCTCTGATGAATATGATAATTCTATGTGTGCTCAGAAATTTGAAAGTCGAATGAATTTTATTGTAATGTCATGTTGTTTTGCTAGAGCTTCTTAATGTCTATGGGCTGACACTGAAAACTCTTATTAAAATCAGTTTTTTATTCTAAGTTCCTTCAGATATTAGCATGAGCCGGGAACCGGATTCCACAGTGGAGCAGCAACATGGAAGTGGACACCTGGAAAACGGTAAGGAGAAAGGACTTGATCTCACAGTTAATCCAAGGAGCAGTAGTGATCGGCGAATTTATTCGCCAGGCGCAAATTTGCGCAAATATTTTTGCCTCCATCGACAATTCCGATGCTGGCAACAATTCTAGGTGCCCATGGACTTTAATGGGCGTCAGAATTGTCGCCGGCGTCCAAATTTGCATTTCACAATTTTTTTGCCGTTTCGCGAATTTCACAGGAAATTCACAAATTTTTAGGTGAAGCGAAACGGGAGAAATTCGCCCATCACTAAGGAGCAGGGCTAAAGTTTCTCACATGCATTAAAATAACCCTAGAAATATGACAATTTGATCAGCCGTGTCTTTTTTACACAAATATCAAAAACCTTGGAATATATCCTTAGGGCGGCTATGGATGGTTGAGAATGCTGAACATATTGAGGGGCTAAAGCTGAGATAATAAGGCACAATAAGGCAAAAAGAGAGATGTCTGTAAATAGATGTTTTCAACTGTACATTCAAGGGAGGAATATGCAAGTTACAGCACTTCAGATGTTGCTGAACTACAGCTTTCATAATCACCCAGCAGCCCTTATCTATCTATAGGGTCACTTATTTGTCTTTGTGAGTGTTGAAAGATGTCAACCGCTACTGTTACAGAGAAAAAGGATATCTTTAAAAAATGCTTATAGACCCATCTAAAACAAATGCTCTGTAAGGCTGCAAATATATTGTTATTGCTGCTTTTTATTACTTGCCTTTCGATTCAGGCCTTCTATTATTAATATTCCCTTCTCTAATTCAAACTAATGCATGGTTGCTAGGGTAATTTGGACCCTAGCAACCATATTTCTGAAATTGCAAACTGGAGAGCTGCTAAATAAAAAATTAAATAATCACACACAAAAAAAGAAAAACCAATATCAAGTCAGAATATCACTTTCTTACTTAAAGTTAAGGTAAGGATGAACAGCCCCTTTAAAATAGCCGCAGGAACTTGAATATTTGGACCATTGCAATTGGGGCATATTCTTCATACCAGCATTTTTCATCTGTAAATGTTATCATTTAATAGAATGAAATAAAGAATGTTATTTTATGGCACAAAAGTGTGCAGCAGATTCCATCCAAGTGAATGACAGGCTCACGTTTGATTTCTTCTGGGCTAGCTGAGAGAATATGCCCTGTGTACAATGTACCTCAGTGTCCCAGACCGGTCCCTCAGATTAGCACAAACTGTTATAGGATCCATTATCAGGAAACCTGTTATCTAGAAAACTCTGAATTAGAGGAAGACCATCTCCCATAGACTCCATTATAATGAAATAATTCACATTTTTAAAATGATTTCCTTTTTACCTTGTACTTTACCCTAACTAAGATATAATTAATCCTCATTAGGGCTCTTACAGACGAGCGGATTTACTTGCGCTCCCCTGCGTTTCGCTTTCTTCCATTCAGCTGCATAGGAGTGCAGGAGTAGATGCACTGAATTATTGTCAATGGGGCTGTACAAACACAGGTAAAATGCAACATGCTGTGTCCCAACCTGTGTTTGGCGCTTACATGTGTCTGTGTGAGTATAGTACAATAATTCAGTGTGTCTACTCCTGCGCTCCCCTGCGGCTGAACGGAAAAAAAGCGCAACCCAGGGGAGCGCAGGTAAAGCCACTTGTCTGTAACAGTTAGTAGATAAAGTTTTAGTAGACTCAATGCAAGCATTTTACTTTTTAAACTTATTAAAGTATTTAGGAAATTCATTGTTATTTTATTATCAGTAGTTATGCTGAAACCATTTATAAGAAATATTTTAGGCAAATAGTCTCTCATGCATAAAAAAATGGCATATAAATTATTTTTTTAAATATCAGTTGCCTTAACATTTTTATGTTTAGATATTTGCAGAAAAAGGCCATTATAGCACTGGCACAGATATATGACATACCCGTGGGTGAGATAGGTACTAATGCACATAGTGCAGTCATATTTCAGTAATAGATCCTGCAGTTGATTATTAGTGTGTATATGTCCTACAGCTGACTATAAAAATAATATAAAAGTAAATAAACCTTGTTGAATATTTATGTAGACCACTTAAACTATCTATCTGTCCATCTATCTATCTGTCTGTCTGTCTGTCTGTTTATCTGTCTGCCTGTCTATCTTTTATGCATTATGGTAAATACCAGCATGCAAGAGTAGAAGAGAGCAGGTGATTGTCATGCCATGAATACAGGTGTAGCAGATGCCTCTCCCCTTTCTTACCTCTTTTTCTAAGGGAGGGGGTATAATGGGCCTCATTTGAATTTCAAACAAACTCTTGAGCTACGCCATAAAAACTGTGAGGCTTAGTTATGGAAATGTGTCCCTCTTGCTCACGCAACAATATGGAAATGAGAAGATTATGCAAATAGGCTTTTTTAGGAGATACCACTGTGTTGGGATGGATCTGTATCCGTATAGTGTGTATTATTGTGTGCCTTATGTACAATTCACATGCACACACACTCAGGTAGTTTTCTTGTAAGTTTATTAAAGTTTATTTATTTTCCTGATTCTGCTAGAAATAAGCATTTTGCATGAAATGGTGTGTGTGTTCTGATCACTGTACATCATTCCTGTCTGCCATCTATCTATCTATCTATCTATCTATCTATCTATCTATCTATCTATCTATCTATCTATCTATCTATCTATCTATCAATCATCTATCTCTCTATCTCTGTCCCCTAATACATAATAATTCCATTATACTTATACATTTTATTTAGCTTTAGCTTTAGTGCTCCCACAACCCCCCATTTTGCTAACAGATACACAATGTTTTATTTCCATAAGAATATCTTATCTCATGAATTGTCACATGTAAACTCCAAGGAGGAGAGCTTCTTGTAGACTAACATCAAAAAGTAAAGGGTAGGCAGTAAAAGAAGGAATACTACTTATTCCGAAGAATGAACTAGTTCCACATTGGCACTTTCTGGGATGTCTGGGAGCTACCACAGAGAATACCTTAACACATTATACAACATATTACATAATATCACTATCAACCATTTGTTATATAGCTGGAGCATGTGAAAGAAGTAGTATGGCAGCTCATTTAATGAAAGGGAATGATTGTGTACTCACACAGCTATGTGCTCCTCAAATTATATGCCATTGTTTAACAGTATGGAGCCATTAAATACACAGACAGGTTTATTACATTAGTGCTGCATTTTACTTGTGTAATTCCCCTTTAGGCAAAACTTGAGGGACAGAAAGGAACCTCTATAATTTCAATTTGCTTCTTTGTACTGTATTCTTAGAGCAAATAGTTGTAACATGTCATTGCCCTTCTGGAATTGATTGGCCTGAAAAGCAATATGGAAAATATGAATATTACTTTGTTTGATTGGTCACCTGACTGCCTAAATTAAAAAAAATATAGGGGTAATAAAAAAAGAGAGGCTCTGAGGGAGTGCCTAGTGTTCAATAAAGAAACGCGTAAGTCAAAGCGCACCCACTGCACAATGTTTGTACCACACAGTGTGTTTAAATAAAGACCATTTTGAAATTATCATGGTCCTCCTTGGGAGTCTTGGACAGCGCCGGTGAATGCAGAATCGTTTCTTTGCAAATAAAAAAGAGAGAAAAGTCATTAATATAAGCACATACCACAATTGTAGTGGACATTTTTATTATCTTTTATAAATATTTTTTTTTCTAATGCATTTTGAAATATAAATGATGTATTGAATGCTTTATCCAATCAACCTAACTTCTTAAATACAAATGTAAATTACAGGGCACTCTTGTACCTGATTCATATTATTAGGCACAACCTGCATAGCGTATGGCTTTTAGACGCTTTTGTGCCTATTGGTAAATGAGGCTCTATTTTTGAAGCAGATTTACTAAACATCCCTATATTTGCATGCATTTCATAATGCAGGTCCCCTTTAAAACTACGATTGACATCAAAGTTTACTCTACAATAATCCAGTCTACTCCTTAAAGCGCCTGACTGAAATCCCGGACAGCAGTGTGAGATATAAACAAGCTGGTTTGTGAGTACAGTGAATACACATGTGACTGCATGGCGGTAGCTAAACAAAGCAAACTAAAACGCTGGGATAGTTGCACTTAGCTATCCAAAATACATTAAAAGCATACACAATCTATGAACTCAAATGCTTGACCAAAACAACCCGTGATGATCTGTGTGTAGGCAGATACTTTATCACAAGGTGTATGGGAGTTAGATCTGATTATGTCTGTTATTTGACCGGGCATTTCTGCACTGACGGTTTGGGATAATTTGCTGTGATACTGAGAGATGGTTCTGTTTTGGTTTCAGGTGCTGAACGAGACACGTTGGACTTTAGCAGACAGGTGAGAGACAAATAAATCCACTGATTTGCCCAGCTCCTCCACACAATAGAACACTTCGCATTCATTCACTGACATGGAACCTAAGAAAGATAACATTTAAAGGGGGACTATCATAGTGGCAAACATGTTTTCAAAGTTATTATTAAAGGGATTCTGTCATGATTATTGTGGTATAGTTTTTTATTACTAAATAACACTATGTACATTGCAAGTAATTCATTCTACCATTTAAAATTGTATACTTGAACCAATACCTGTATTTTTTTAGTTGTAATATTGGTGTTTAGGTAGGTCATGTGCTTTCAGAAAGAGCCAGCACTTCACAATTGAACTACTTTCAGATAAGCTATTGTTTTTACTACTCAATGTAACTGAGGGAATCATGAATTAGGTTAGCTGGACTTGGATTTTTACTATTCTGGTCTCTTAGCTACCACTAGGAGCATGGGGGCATTTTTAGCATTGCAGGTGTCAGGGAGCTATTATCTGGTTACCTTCCCATTGTTCTGCTGTTGGGCTACTGGGGGGGTGATATCACTATAACTTGCAGAGTAGCAGTAAAGTGTGACCAAAATTTATCAGAGCAAAGTCACATCACTGGGGGCACCTGGGAAACTAACGTGTCTAGCACCATGCCAGGTTTTAAGATGAAATATAAAAAAAATCTTTGCTCTTTTGAAAAATTGATTTCAAAGCAGGATTCTGCTGGAGGAGCTTGATTAACTTTTGTAAAAAAAAAAAACTGGTTTTACCATGGCAGAATCCCTTTAAGTAATCATTTTTTCCAGTTTCTTTAGCCTTTTATATTTTATCTTGCTGCAGTCAACTGAATCATGTTTCCAGCCATCTGTGCATCCTAATTGCTGATTTCTGCTGAAAATCGGTCTGTATCACATGGCATGAGAACTTACAAACAAAATAGGAAATACCTTAGAATAGGTAAAAAAAAATGGAGATTTGTAAAACAGATATATTACTTTAGTGGGTTTAGGGCTCTTACTCATGAGCGTTTTTACCTGCGCTCCCCTGCGTTCCGTTTTTCGGCGTTCAGCTGCAGGGGAGCGCAGGAATAGACGCATTTCATTATTTCAAATGGGGCTGTACTCACACAGGCGCGTGTAGGCGCCGAACGCAGGTTGAGACGCAACATGCTGCATTTTTCCTGCGTTCGGCGCCTACACGCGCCTGTGTGAGTACAGCCCCATTTGAAATAATGAAATGCATCTATTCCTGCGCTCCCCTGTGGCTGAACGCCGAAAAACGGAACGCAGGGGAGCGCAGGTAAAATCGCTTATGAGTAAGAGCCCTTATTGTGGTAATAACAGCTTCCATTTCAGGCTAGTGACACATGCCTATTGACTGACATACATTTTGCTGCATGTCAAATAAGCTACAGGTATTAGGCTAGAAAATAAACAGTGTTGCCCATACTGCGCCCATATATGTAATAAAGGTACCACATGATTGTCAGCCAAAGTGTATTAAAATGATGACTTCATACAAATATGTATGTGGAACCCTTGAACAAATATCACCTGCAGGGTCGAATTTGGTCTGCAGTCATACAATTGGACATCTGTGATTTAAATGGAAAGCATCATTGTCTCCTATACAGTTGTGCAAATAGCTGCATCTCAGCCTGTAAAATGTTCTAGGCACTTATTGAACCAAGATGGTTCTCCTTTTAAAAGAAGACATTAAGCAAACCAGAGCAAACATCATAAAACCCGATTGTTCTTAGCAATATCAGGGTTAACAATCATGTGTCAAAGGCTTATATATGATAATTAGGGGAAATTAACCCTGATATTTATAAATAGTTAGTAATTACAATTTTGACATTGCTTTGCCTGAACTAGTCTCTTCCTGTATTTCCTGTTGCGTTCCAGTAATCAATTTAATTCTCTCCACACAGCTCTCGGGCCTGTGTACCACTCAGCTCTTATACTGAGCACACCCTGTGTGTAGTGTGTCCATTAACCCTGCCTTTTCACACTATTTTCAACTTACTTCTAAGTAAGAACAGGTTCCAACATGTCAAATGTTTTCCATTATCATTCATGTAGATAATAAAACCAAAGATAAATCATAAGCAAAGAAAGTGATAAAAATATACATTTTAGTGGGAATACAGGAAAACAAATAGGATGATAAAGAACATTGTTGTCTTTCACTCTGAAGGGTATCTGGATAATCATTTTATTACTAGTCGTGGCTGTTGCTATAACATTCTGTGAGATCCTGCAAACTGTACTTGAGCAACAATGCCCATTATTCACAAAGCTCTGAATTATGGAAAGGCCCTCTCCCATAAACTCCATCTTATCTCCAGGAGCGGAACTACCGGGGCGGGGGGAGCAGGGGGTGCAAGCGGGCCAGGGCCCGCACCCCCTCAGGGCCCCCCGGCAGTCCGCGTGCCGTGCATATCCCGGCCAGTTCCAGGTTTACGGAGGGGGGCGGGGGGTCCGGCTGCGCGTCCTACGCCAGAGCCCGCCCCCCTCTAGTTCCGTTTCTGCTTATCTCTGTAATAATAAAACAGTACCTTGTAGTCGATCCAAACTAAGATATAATTAATCCTTATTGGAAGAAAAACCAACCTATTGGGTTTATTTAACGTTTACATGATTTTCTAGTAGACTTAAGGTATGAAGATCCAAATTAAAGAAAGCCCCAGGTCCTGAGCATTCTGGATAACAGGTCCCATACCTGTATTGCCATATATGGTGAAAATTTAACATAAAAAAGCTGTGTGTTAAGTAGACAAATAATATACTGTTTGCTAGTATACTGTAGTAGATTAAAAACATTCATTAAGCCTTAACGGCTGGTTTCCCTGTACATATAGCTAAATAAACTATATATGCAGTGCAAAATAATAATAATGGCATGAGACTAGTTAAATGAGTTGGAATCTATAGCTCATTTCATTAGCTTAGCTTCTGCTATGATAACATTAGGATTCTGTGCACTAGATATACAATTAGTATGCCTGGGACATACTAAGCAGCAAAGTTGTTAAAACTTTGAAAAAATACTTTTAACCCTCCCTAGATGTGTGCCCCCAAGCAATTTTAAACATTAACTTTTCAGACAGGATAGGACCCATGTTGGTGACCTGCCTCCCCTTAAGGGATCACTCCTCTGCTTTATTTCCTTATAGCTGAAGTTCCGGGAGAGAAAGACAGCCAAGAAAACCAGAAATACTGCTATTAACATTAAATATTTTTTGTAGAAGGTCTTTAGTAGAAGGTTTATTTTGCTTTGAATGAAGACTGAATACAGTATTAATGATCAGCCATCATTTTGACAAATTCTACGTCTAAAATACTTACAAATGGAAAGTGATGTATTTCTATGGGATCCTGCAGATTAACAGCAACTAGAACTGCAATATAGGGTATCAGTCTGATAATATTCAGCCTTTGTACCAAAGCAAACAGTCAACAAATATGAATACAGGTATGGGATCCATTATCCAGAAACCAGGTATCCAGAAAGCTATGAATTACAGCATGTCAGTCTCTCGTAGACTCCATTTTAATCAAAATACTTAATTTTCTTTTTCTGTTGTATGAAAGCAGTACTGTACCTTGAACTTGATCCCAACTAACCTGTAACTGTATAAGAGGCAAAACAATGCTATTGGATTTATTTAATGCTAAAAATTATTTTGAGTAGACTTAATATACTGAGATCCAAATTACGGAAAGATCTCTTATCTGGAAAACCCCAGGTCCCAAGCATTTTGTATAATAGGTCCCATACATACATATAGTATACAAAAATAAGTTTAGTATAAAGTACATCTGTCTCAGTATGGTGGCTATTTGGCAAGTTTCAGATAAATAGATGGGGTCCATGTTAACATTTCAAAGATATGTTTTGAGAAGCAGAATCACACGCCACGGGCCTAATTTATATAATAATCAGGTGAATTTCTGCTTGTAGCATGCAGGTTAGGGGTTTGAAAACTCAGCAGCTCACTGACCCCACCAATGCTATCTATTGCTTGACACCGTTTATTAAAGAATCAGAATGTAGATTAATGGCTGTATTAATGTTGGCTTGCTTGTCTTTGGTTAAAACATGCTTTTATAGCTGGTGGGGGTATAATAAAAACAGCAGACTATTTGGTTCTATTTTTCTCATACAATCATTGATAACAAATGTCTCTTTTCCTTGGCTGAAAGCACAATATCAGCTTACGTAGGTGGACTCATAACATGCCTCCCTTTAAAGGGGTTGTTCACCTTTGAGTTAACTTTTAGTATGTTGTAGAGAGTGATATTCTGAGACGATTTGCAATTGGTTTTCATTTTTTATTATTTTTAGTTTTTGAGTTATTCAGCTTTTTATTCAGCAGCTCTCCAGTTTGCAATCTGGTTGCTAGGGTCCAAATTACCCATGCATTGATTTGAAAAAGAGAGGGCCTAATAGAAAGACGAGAATAAAATGTAGCAATACCAATACATTTGTAGCCTTACAGAGTATTTGTTTTATTGATGGGGTCCGTGCCCCCCATTTGAAACCTGGAAAAAGTCAGAAGAAAAAGGCAAATAATTAAAAAAAAAACGATAAAAAAAAGTAAATAATGAAGACCAGTTAAAAAGTTACTTCGAATTTCCATTCTATAACATTATATAATATATATTATATAACCTTTTAGAATAAGGCATCCAGGGCTGGGATCTATTTTTCGCTCACTGGAAGGGTGCAAAATATCCACCTGGTTCCCAGGTCTCCACTAGAGATTCATACTCTATACACACACCACTTTCAAGGGGAATAATCCTTTGCCTTTTATTTTAGATCAAAACGGAAGATTTTAGTGAGGCACTACAGACGGGAATACCTCATCGGCCATGTCACCTGTCCCAGGCTTCCATGATGGGCGGAGGACAGATGACTGGGGTAAGCAATAGACATCCGTTGAGTGGTATGAGAGCTACATCCCTGCTCTATGCAAGTAGCAGTAAATTGCTGGTGAAACAAATAGCAACATGGACTCTTATTCATGTAATATTATGGTGTGAATTCAGACGAAGCCCTTGACAACCTAGACCTATTCATCATAAAAACTGTGCAAATTACAGTAAGAGTGTTACTCAGTGAGAGGCCAACAGTTACTTCCGCTTTCCAGAGAATCATTTTTATGGAGCAATTTATTAACCTACAAATAAAATAAATGGACTTTTTCCAAGCTGCTGATTCCTCCTCCCCTCCATTGTTGTATTTGCTGTGCGGTTGGTAGCTACACAGAAATCAAGTCACAGCCCGTACCATCTGCGTTTCTTTTAAATAATGCATATTCCTTGGAAAAGCAAACATTTTTTCATTACAAAAGGGGTAAAAGATACACTGAAACAAGTTAATATACAATTGCTCAGACTGCTCTTCTGAATACTTTTGCACACTGCATTCATTATATTCTTATTCTGTTAATATAACGAACTTGAAGCAACAGCGCCACCTGCTGTTCATATCGCCCAACCTCCAAAGGCTGGAAGAAAAGTAAGTTAGTGAGAAGAGGAAAGTCACGTTATGTTGTACTGCTTAGAACTGGCCAGAGAACTGTCAAATAACTCTGCTTGTTTACTACAGTGTCTGAAAAGCACAAGATAAATCATAAGACTTCCTTCTACTATCTTGAAAACAAAAAAAAAGTAAAATGCAAAAGTGCTCAGGAGAGCAATTTTACATTTATGTGTTTGGCATTTGCATTCCTTTGAATTGACTGTCAGCGGGGGGGAATGAAGGCTAACCTAAAAAATTACCAGCTTTAAAAGAAGAATAAGAAACTGATTTATCGAGCACAGATGCTTTACCTTCCATTCACAAGAAGATTTTAGGAAGGAAAGAGATGCAGGAAATACATTTCCATGGATAGTTTAAAAATTCCAGAAAACATTTATTCCAAATAATGTTATTTCTTAAATTCCATATTACTTGAGCCCGTAGAGCCTACTTGCTGCTTATGGCCTAACTTATTTGGCCCTACTAGTTCTGATATAGGAAAAGCTAATAATTAATAACAATAACCTATCCTTAGCATTACACCAAGGGGCAGATTCACTAAGGGTCGAATTTCGAAGTTAAAAATACTTCGAAATTCGACCCTCGAATTGAAATCCTTCGAAGTCGAAGGATTTAGCGCTAAACATTCGATCGAACGATCGAAGGATTTTTCGTTCGATCGAACGATTAAATCCTTCGAATCGAACGATTCGAAGGATTTTAATCAAACGATCGAAGGAAAATCTTCGATCAAAAAAAGCTGAGCAAGCCTATGGGGACCTTCCCCATAGGCTAACATTGACTTGGGGGTCGAAGTTTTTTTTAAAGGGTAAGTACTTCGACTATCGAATGGTCGAATAGTCGAACGATTTTTACTTCGAATCGTTCGATTTCGTTCGACTTTGATCGAATTCGATCGAATTTAACCAATTCGATGGTCGAAGTACCCAAAAAAAACTTTGAAATTCGAAGTTTTTTTTATTCTAACCCTTCACCCGAATTTAGTGAATCGGCCCCCTAATTTATTTAAAACAGAAATATATATGCTTTGGATCACATAATGCTGGTAAATTATTCTTATATTGTACTAGTAAGGACATCGGGGCAAATTCCCTAAGATTCGTAGTTGCGCCAGTGTCCGCTTTGCCGCACTTCGCCAGGCGATTTTTCGCCAGCGCTACGCAAATTCACTAAAATTCAAAGTTGCGCTCAGAGGAAATGAAAGGTTGTGAAGTTGCACTACCGTTAATTCGCCAGGCAAAACGAAGTTACGCTAGCGATGCTTAATTTGCATACGGCACCAAATTGAATTTACAATGGAAGTATACGTGGCAGCACTGCACAAGCCTGGGAAACCTTCAAAATATCATGTGCCCACTGTATAGTTAAGGTGCCATGAGTTAGGAAATGTAGGGGGGAAGGAGGGTAGTCCCAAAAAATTTTTCGATCTTTTTCAGCTTATCACCCATCAAAAAAAAGAAAAAACGCCAGCGTTTTTTGGGACTTTGAAAAAATTTCAACTTTTTTTGAAGCAATCCCTATCTACCCTATTGCACTTCGCCTGGTCTGAGGTCGCGAAGGAAGTCTAGCGTAAAAGGTAGCATTCAGAAAAATGCGCGCGTCAGTGAATTTGCGTAGTTACGTCCAAATTTCGCCAGGCGTAAGGGTGCAAAGTAACACTAGCTAATTTACACCAGTGTCCATTAGTGAATCGGTGAATTAACGAAAATGCGCTATGCTAGCGAATTAACGCTAGCGTTAGGCGCTTCGTCCTTTGGTGAATTTGCCCTATTAACCCTTTTCGTTTCACTGTCCTACTCAGATGGATTATACTGCTCTGTTTATATCCTATGATTGATAATTTACATTTTCTACAGGAAATGACTTCTTTACATCCTCTGCAGCAGCTGGTATTGGTACCCAGTCATCTACAGTCTGCCTCTCAGTATCTACTCTCACAATCCCAAAGTGGCCAACAAGGTAATTTCATATTATAGGTGACATGCTGACATGTTCTGTGGATGTTCTTCTGCTATGCTCCCATCCACTAATTCCTATCCAATGTACAAGAAAAGGAAGGCAAACAGAAATATCCACTTTTAATGCATAGATATGACAGTGAAATGTTTTTTGAGCCCAGTATCTGTCACATAGGGTACATGGCAACAATATCATAACGTCCAGGTCGAACCTATACTATATTTGATCAGTCTCTCCTCTAAACAGCGGTTACTGACAACCGCTGGGACCTATTATTCAGAATGTTCAGGACCTGGGATCTTTACGTGAGTTGTATCTCCATACCTAACGATTCAGTATATCTTAACTGGGATTAAGTACAAGGTACCGGTACTGGTTTATTATTACAGAGAAAAAGGAAAAAAATCATTTTAACAAAATGTAAATTATTTAAATAAAATGGAATCTATGGATTCCTTCCAGTGCTTCCGAGCTTTCTGGATACCGAATTTCCAGATAATGGATTACAATTACAAGAGTAAATAATAAAATGTTATAAAAAATACTTTTAAAAGAGGCAGAAGGCAGCAAGTAAATGAAAAGCTTTGAAGACCAACTGAAAAGTTGCACAGAATAGGGTACTCTAGAGCAAGCTAAAGTTAACTTAAAGGGTAACAACATTACAGTAAGGGTTATATTTATTATTCGATGTAAAATGAAATTCGCAAAAAAAACCAAAAAACGGTGTCAAAAGCAGTGTATAATAAATGGTGAATTTACCAAGGTGTGTTTTATTTTACTCCATGTGAAAGCCAGATTTGCCTCTGTTATTTTACACTGCTTCAGACCTTTGTAAGTTTTTTACACAAATTATTCTGCTGTTTATTACAGCACATTAAACATCTGCCCCTAAGTCTTTCTGAGCCTAAAATAGCTGTAAAGCAGAGCACATTACATATACTTCTGTTGATCTTTCATGTTATAGAACGTGCATATTTTAGGTGTAATAGAACTTTAAACTAATATTATTAATGTATTTATTGTACAGCACTGCAGAATATTTTAGCGCTTTACAAATATGTATTGATACATGTATGGGATCTATTATATAGAATGCTTGGGACCTGGAGCTTTCCTGACAATGGATCTTTCTTAGTGATGGGCGAATAAATTTGCATGGCATGAATTTGCGGTGAATTTCCACATTTCGCCCCAGCTAATAAATTCGTGAATTTGCCGGTGAAAATTCGTTGGCGTCAATTTCTGATTTTCTCGATTTTTTCATGAAAATGTCAGATTTTCATGATTTTTTTGTGTAAAAACCTTCATATTTCATGATTTTTGAGTGAAATCCTTCAAATTTCATGATTTTTGAGTGAAATCCTTCAAATTTCACGAATTTTTAGTGAAAACCTTCAAATTTCACGATTTTTGAGTGAAACGTCCGATTTTCACGATTTTTTTGTGAAAACCTTCAAATTTCATGATTTTTGAGTAAAATCCTTAAAATTTCAAGATTTTTAAGTGGAATCCTTCTAATTTCACGTTTTTTGCGTGAAAACTTCTGATTTGCACGATTTTTTTGTGAAAACGTTTGAATTTCGTGATTTTTTCGGGAACTTTCTGATTTCGGAAATTCGCTCATTTTTCGGTGAAGCGAAACGGGAGAAATTCGCCCATCATTAATCTTTCTGTAATTTTTATCTCCATAATTTAAGTCTACTAGAAAATCATTTAAACGTTACATAAACCCAATGGGATAGTTTTGCCTCTAAAAGGGATTGATTATATCTCAGGTGGGATAAAATACTGAGAAATAGAAAAAAAAATTAAAATGTGAATTATTTGATTAAAAATTAATCTATGGCAGATTGCATTCCCATAATGCAGAGCTTTCTGGATAATGGGTTTCCGGATAATGGATCCCTTACATGTAATAACAATAATAACTGTACACACAGCAGCCATGATGTAATGTTGGAATGTTACAACCCAGCGCTTTGTGAAGGGGTGTGCTGCCACCTTGTGGTAGCAGTTTTCATAGTTACTGTTGTTATTAGCAGTCTGATAATAGAGTTGTACTGTAGAATAGATGCTATGAATGTCACTTATTACTGACAGGAGGTGAAATCAGGCAGTACTGATGTTGTCTACACTGGCATTAGTCATAGCAACCAATCAGCAGTAAACGTTTGATAGGTTGGTGTGGGTTAGTAGACTGGAACATATTTTACCCATGTTACTATATCATTTACTTGTGCACTCCACAAATGATGTGTTTATTTAATTGGTGAATACATATTTTATGTAGTCTGAGTTTGAGATAAAACATGTATCTTCTCATTTGTTTAGGTCTTTATCAGCCAAATCATCTCTCACTCCCTCAGCAGCAAGGTGGAATTCTTCAGCCACAAACTGGTTTAGGTTTGGCTTCACAGGTAAACACAATCATATATTAATACAAGTCATTTTCCACCAGACATATGGCTCCATATATACTTTTTGAAGTGTCTGCAAAATAACTTTATGATAGTTGCATTGGTTGTAAGCATTTATTCTGTACTATATACACAGGCAGTAGGACGTCCTGGACTTCCAGGTTCTTCTCTAGAATCCCATTTGGAAATGGGTCACCTGCACGCTCCAAAACATTTGTCTGTGGTGTCAGATGAGCCAAGTGACCTAGAAGAACTGGAGACATTTGCAAAGACCTTCAAGCAGAGAAGAATAAAGCTGGGATTCACACAGGTGATCTACTGACTGACATGACAAACATGACTGATTAATTAGACTTTCTCCCATTGAGACATTGGGAAGTTGGAATGAGCTTTGTCACTAATATCTGAGCATTCAAATTTGAGCCAGTTTAGGGTGAGCATTTACCAATGGACTTCATTACCAGAAGGACTTCACTAGGAAAGAGAGAAGTTTGTAGTAGAACAGCTGAAGGACTACAGGTTGGACATGCCTAATTGATATAGTTTTAACAACCTCAGATGGGGCCCCTCTCTTTCAGTCGTACTTTCCTTAATGGAATAATGTTTATCAGACTCCACAACAAGAACTCCATTCCCATCATTTGTATGTATACAATTTATAATGTATTGTTGACGTGTGCAAATTAATATATATTTATACCAATATGTACAGAAAGCACTTGGATTCAATTGACAACTAACTGTACCACAATTCAGTAGTATAACCTTCCCAAATGCCTTCTGCTCCATGAGAATAACCAAAAACACATAAGGGCCAATTTATTAAACCTCCATTTTTTTCTGGTTGAGTTTTTAAGGGAAAAAATCAGAATAATTTGAGGGGGATATTTATTATGGTCCAAAGCTGGTAACAATCCGAATCCGAAATTACTCCAGGTAAAACCTGTCGAAGTCATGTAAAAGTCAATGGCAGATGTGCCTTTTACAATTTGAAGATGTTTTTTGCCTTCGTGATTTTCAAAGGTTTTTGGCCTGTTTGATGCTGGTTTTCGTCCAAAAATATTTGTGGTTTTCGTTGGATAATTATAAAATAATATAATAATAATTATAAAAAGTCACACAATTTGAATTGTTGCATGATTTTGCAAATACGGGAAAGGAGTAAGGTCAAATTTGTTTTAATAAAGAACGACAAAAATACGAGTTTTAGTAAATAGGCCCCTAGTGGTGAGGACTAAGAACAGCATATTTTCACACTTGAGAAAGGTATGATGTACATAACCTGTATATTTGGAAACTCCCAGGTAGCCATGCTGACCAACTTATTTTTTTCCAAGTCCCCTCCTGGTACAGGTATGGGACTTGTTATCCAGAATGCTCGGAACCTGGAGCTTTCCGGATGACAGATCTTTCCATAGTTTGGATCTTCATATCTACCTACTATAAAATCATGTAAACATTAAATAAACCCAAAAGGTTGGTTTTGCTTCCAATAAGGTTTAATTATATCTTATTTTAGATGAATTACAAGGTTCTGTTTCATTATCACAGAGAAAAGGAAATAATTTTTAATAATTTGGATTATTTGAATTAAGTGGAGGCAATGGGAGATGGTCATTCCGTAATTCTGAGCTTTCTAGATAACGAGTTTCTGGATAACGGATCCCATACCTGTACTGTCATACAGCATACAAATCCGCTTTTGCAAGCAGCAGATGTTTTCATTTCATGTTTGTCTGACTAAATGAAATTTATTTGTCAGGGCGATGTTGGACTGGCCATGGGAAAGCTCTACGGAAATGACTTTAGCCAGACAACTATATCCCGATTTGAAGCTCTTAACCTTAGTTTTAAAAACATGTGCAAGCTAAAGCCCTTGCTGGAGAAGTGGCTGAATGATGCAGGTAAGAGAATGACATACTCAAGTCTGGAAATTGTGTCTAAATTGGAAAAATGTATAGAAAATTAAAAGAAAAAATAGAAAAGAGACACATTACATGCAGGTCTAAGGGGACAACACATTTTATACAATTACAGATGAATATACCTAGTTTTAATTATTGTTTGTTTATGGGGTTCATACGTTTATACAGTGGTATTACTGTATTTGTTGTGCACTAGTAGCAACTGAGATTTGTACCATGCTGATTACCTCTCTTGCTTTGTATTAATAAGCATAACATATTCCCACTTCCCTTTTGCCATTGCCTTAGCAAAAATGTAATTTGACTTACCTTACTTGGGCTACTGGGCATTGGGCAGAATAACTGCACAGTTGTTGTTGCCCAAACTTTTGTAGATACCTTGTGAGCTGAGTGTGATAAGCAGATGTCTGACCTTCCACAGTGTCACAACTGCCAGCCAGTGCAATGAAAAACTTTATTTTCAACATTGCATTAGGAACCAGTGTCAGGTATATGCCATACATATAGCCCGGGGTTCTAGATCACCCAAAGCAATCCATACAAAGGTTGGCTGAAAATTCAAGCATGGCATGAGGCCGGTCTTTTACAAAGGGAGAAAAAAAAAAAGAAATAGGAGGTGAACCAGAGAGACAAAAACATACTTCTCTTTAAATATAGAATCCTTTGAAAACCTATTTTATTGATAATCTCTGTGTTACAGAGACATAACAAAATTGAAAATTAATATAATATTATGTATAAAGCAGCAAAGTGATTACACCCTACTCATCTGTTTAGAATCTGCCCCCTCGGATACTGCCTTGACTCCCAGCGCTAACTATGCCCAGCTCAGTGAAATGTTTGGGCGCAAGAGGAAGAAACGCACAAGCATTGAAACCAATATTCGTCTAACACTGGAGAAAAGGTTTCAAGAGGTGAGTATGGCACTACCATTGTGTGTGTGTGTGTCTGCAATATCAGAAGTGTTTGTTTCTAGTGCAGCGATGCCTGACCTGCTTCCTTTCAGTTGTTCAATAACTTCAAACCCAGCATGCTTTGACTTCTTTAATAAATATAAAGAAGGGCTTTAGGTTAGGCATCACTGTACTAGACTGATCATTTTTTATACATTTAAGACAACAATATCTTGTTGTTGTCTCTGCTACAGTATGTTACAAACCCCCAAAATTCTCTACCCTGCAGTGGTTGGGAACAATTACTAAGGACACTTCTGTGCAATAAGTTCTGAACCACCTACTTCCAGTTAGAAAACCAACAGAAAGATCTTTCTTTTAGTTAATTACCACCCACAGTTAGTAAAGTGTATTTGCCAAGTACAGTTGAGAGTTGAGAGTAGTGTAAATTGAACCCATCACCAGCAAGAGGCAGCTGCTATTTTATAAAGCAACAAACTTTCATAATTCAAAGATAGGAATCTGGAGAACCAAATTGCTATTTCAGTGATTCATTTATTCAAAATGTGCACGACATGTTTCGAGCCCAGTGGCTCTTCCTCAGGTGCTTATACAAAATTTGTATTTTGTATAAGCACCTGAGGAAGAGCCACTGGGCTCGAAACATGTCGTGCACATTTTGAATAAATGAATCACTGAAACAGCAATTTGGTTCTCCAGAGTCCTATCTTTGAATTATGAAAGTCTGTAGGTCGTGCGGTGCCTAAACTCTGACGTTGAACCCTCCTTTATAACGAAAAGGATCTCATCTTCCATAAGAGTATATCTATAAAGCAACAAACTGGTCTCAGCAAGAAAAATAAGGTTTTTGTCTTTGTAAATGGAAAACGCCATAAACATCCATAATTATTTTCTGTTATAAGCTGCTTAACTAAGCAAATAATCAAAAATGCACAGTAGCTCATTTCAAAGCAATTATTTGTGCAAATTCAACAAAGCAATTGAATACAAATTAGTGATACATAAATGAATAATAATTATAATATAATATCATACCACATGGAAGCGTCTCACCCCTGTCTCCATACCTCATGTAAGTCACTTCCTCCTGATGCGTTTTGCACTATTGGGTGCTTCATCAGAGGAGGTTAGCTGCTTAACTATAAGAAGTTTTTTCCCCAACAATTTCACCCATTAATGCGTGGCTCTGCCCGGGCCAGCTTTGAGCAGATTGCAATAATAAAGAGTAGACACAATAAGAAGTGAAGTAAAACAATGAAGCTGCTAAAATTCATACATATTATATGATTTGTCATAGATACTAGCCATGATGTTCCGGACACTGATAATTTAAGCAGTATTAATAATAACACTTCAAAGGCTTGTGATATTTAGATATTGTAGCCATTTTAATATCTGCTGACTGTTCCCATTGTAGAATCCCAAGCCAAGCTCTGAGGAGATCAGCATAATAGCAGAGCAACTAGTGATGGAGAAAGAAGTGGTCAGGGTCTGGTTCTGCAATCGGCGACAGAAGGAAAAACGAATAAACTGCCCAATGAATCTACCACTAAAGTCCCCAGTCTACAACTCCAGAATGGTGAGTTACCAAATACTTTCTCATCTGAAATGGCTCCTTCTATACATGTAAAGAAGAGGATTTATCAAGGACTATGCTTGTCGCATAATATCACTCTCTATTTTGCAGGTACCAACATCTGGTTCTTTGGGATCTATGTCCATGACAGGTAAGATATGCATATTGCTTATCCCACATCATCACTTTTTCCAAAGCTGCCTTCTGCCTAGTACATGATACTTTTTTTCAAATGCTCTTCTATACCAAATGGACACTAACCATCATACACCTTTATCTACACTTCTGAAGCAGCAATGCAGGGGATAGTGCTGTAAATTGTAGTCACCATCCCTTCAGAAGGCCTCTTGTACTATGATTTATGGTCTTCAGACACTTCTAATTTTATGATGTTCCCGGAAAATGCAATACACAGAATGATGCAAGTATGTAATCTATGAAGAGAAACAAAATATAACTATTATATTTCAGTGACATCTTCTTGTTCCCCGGAGAATTCCAGTAGACCTTCCTCACCAACCTCCGGTCTCCAGCCCTGTAGTCCAGGATCCTCATTAATCAGCTCCAAGCCCACAGTGAACACATCCGGTTACAGCAACTCAAGGTGAGCTTTCTGGCATCTATGTATTTCCTTTTTTATTTACATGTGTGTGTAATACATAGTCATATAACAGAAGGATGTTAGCTTACAGTCCTTACAGGAATACAGCATAGGAAAATATTAATTTTAAATACATTTAAGATTGATGCCATACCTGTATCAACTTTGACCCATTATGATTATCACAGGGCTGAAAGGCTTAATTGCTGCCATCCTTCTATCTGGACAAAAAGAAAAAGCTGGCAAAAATAATTTTTATAAACCGAAATACATGTAATCTGTGCAATGTCAGATACCTGGGTAAAAACAAAGATAAAATTTGCCAGTTTGTTTTCACTGTCATTAGACAGGAAGGGGCTCTGATCATTTCTCGCACACATGATTAAAAAATAGCAATTGTTCCCAATTCATGAGAATAGGTATAGACCTATTCTTGAGGTTATTTATCAACGGTCAAATTGTATTTTACCCAAGAAATTCAAATTTTGGAGGGTAATTTCTACTCAAACTCTGGTAAATACCCCAAAGCTGGAAATAGCTTGAATACGAAAATACACAAAAACCTCTTTAGGTAATGTAGAAGTCAATGACAGAGGTTCCTTGAACCATTTGAAGATGTTTCAGCCTTCATGATGTTTGATTTTTTTTTTGGTGGGTTTCCGAAAACTCAAGCAATTTGAATTTATTCCGTGGAAAACTCGATTAATTCAAGTGTTGGGGTTTTTCACTCCAAAATCACTGATTTGAGTTTTTTCCATTCAACTTTTTGCATAAATTAGAAACCATTCCAGTTGTGAGTTCATTGGAGGTATAAAAAACCTCACAAAGCTCTTCAATTTGACCTTTGCTAAATAACCCCCTAACTGTTGGCACTATGGAAATATGATAATTAAGGGCAGGTACACTGCATGCTGTTAAATTAAAATATATTTGATCAGTGGTGTTTTGAGGCCCCTGTCGTCCTTTTTAAGTACACAGCTGAAAACCACCATGTGTGCCATAAGCCGGTATTTAAAGAGAACAGCCTTCATAATAAAAAAAAAACGCTCGATGGCCAAAATGTCTAAATAATCAAAATTAGGTTATGGAAATGTCTCTATAATTATTTGTTCCATAGATTTCATGTTTTTCATTCTTTTATTTTTATACAGTTCCTGGTATCGATGGAACCATTCACAATATTTCCATTGAGATATTGCACAAAGCAGGCACTCTTTTAGTGCAAGTATGAAGGTGCTGCTTTGATTGATTGCATAGTGTATATGAGGTGTAAAGAATGATGCATATTGTGGCTGGTGTTAAAAGATTTATCACCATTCCGAACCATGAAGATCGAAAGCACCCAGAGCTGCTTTCAGTGTTGTACAAAAATGGAAGATGTCTCTCAACCAGGAGGAACTTCCCACTGCTTCATGAATGGTTTCACCAGCAACATACATATTGATACAGGCTTTCCTGTCTGTTATTTCCTCCTGTGCTGAAAAAGCCCAAAGCAACCATATCTGTTTTTAAGATGTTTACGAAGTTTGCTTGTGTTCCCCTCTTTGTATATTTTCTTGCCCTGTTTTTCCGTAGTTTTTTATGGAAGGGATGGCCTTGTAATTTATTCTCACTTGTAAATAGTTTCTCTATGTTTATTGTGGCTCCTTTTAGTCATTCATGCTTTACAGATGATTTGTTAAGCTTTCAGAAAAAACATCTGAGCCTTAAAAGTTATGTTAAATATTCATTAGGGTTTAGGGTGGGTAAATGAGTCAATGGCTATAGAGTTAAAAATCGATGCCTTGGAAGCCTGCTGAATAAAACTGCCATGTAAATGTTCAGAGATGTTTTGTATGTATACGGTATTTAAATAAAATGGTAAAAAAGAGAAACTGTATCTTCATTACGTTACCTCCTTATAATGTTATAGAGATTGGACTAGATTTAGGTCATGGCACATGAGACAGTGAAGCACCATAATCCATCTGATGGATTGTTATTAGTTTTAATGGAAATTATGGAAAATATTCCCCATGAGGCTAAAAAAAAATCTTATTTTTCATATAGAGACTTTAAAATTGGCTTGCTGTGTAGAAGTGTCCACCATGAGCCAGAAGAGCTGTAACTGAGCAAAAATACTAGTCCTAACTAGGCTAATAAAACTAATTTCCAAAACGGATAATGAACTTTAAAAAGGTTCTTTTAGCCTGAAATGTTCCTTAGTTCCAAACAATAAAGCATACATTACTGTACACTGGCTAGACAAAAGTCTAGTGTATGAAAACTATTTTCATCTCATAACCAAAGCGAAATTCCTGACATACTGGTTTTGGCATATGTAAAAATCTCTCATCAAATCCTGTGTTGACAGAAACAAACATGAATTACAGTTACAAATCTGAAATATTTATAATACCTTTGTGTAATTGTATAGTGAGTTAAAGGGAAGCAGAGCTGAAATGTACGGTTTTCTACATTTATCTAAATGTTCATTGGCTGCTGTTTTATATACAGGGGTGAATAGTAACTGACTAAAGGTATGTGACCTTTTACCCAGAATGCTTGGGACCTGTGGTATTTCCGGATAAGGGATCTTTCTGTAAGTTGCAAAAATATTAAAACCTAAAAAACGAATTTTGAATTATGTGATGAAAATAGAGTGTAGGAGTGTGTATTTTAGCGGTTTCTAGATAATGGTTTCCCGTATAACAGAACCCATACCCGTAGCTCCTTCCTCCAGCTTATTCAGGTGTATGATGAGGTGGAAAACCTAATTCCTCTTCACACTAAATGGTCACATAAAATAAAGCCTCAAAATGCCCTGTTTAGAGGAAATGGTCATTGAAATGAACTAGATATGTAGTGATGTTAAGGGATTCTTTGCTGCTTTATTATTGCCTGGTGAGGCTCAGAAATTTCAATTTCCACCCTACTGTAAATTATGTTTGACAGTCATATGTAGGGCAACAATTACGGCAGGAACTTGTGTTTCCTTACCCCCTTTTGATTCATGAGGGCAATTTCAGTGTATTTTAGGGCCATGTGCTGGTGCATTTTCAAACTCTAACAAAAGCTGGTTTCCTTTTAACTGAATACGAAGCAATCAGGATTATTTCAATTGTTGCAACAAATAGGAGCAAAGTGTTTTGTGTACCATAGGGCCAGACGATGGAGACGATTGTGGATTCTCCGCAAGCAGAGAATCTGCTGCCCTGCTGCTTCCCCTGTATTTTGAAGGCAGGGCGGATTTCTGTGCAAAATGCAAAATGTTATGTTTTGGAGCAAAAATCCACCACGTCTGCTGCACCTGAGTGGAAACAATGCTTCCTGGTGCAGGCAGAGCAGGAGCGGAGGAGCAGCAGGGGAGTGGATCCTAGACTTGCAGAGAAACAAAGGCCAAATCTGCCTTTTTTACATCAACCCCAAAGTTAGGTAGACATAGCAGCAAGATCACATCATCCTATGATTAGTGACACATAAAAGCCTTTGTTGGTTAGAAGAGTGCTGAATTCTGCTATTCTTTCAAGATTGCACCGTATCAGCAGTGCAGAAAAGGACTACTGGTTTCAGTTGCAATAACATTTACAAAATAATTTTAAAACTCTGGAAATGTTTAACATATATTGGGACTGAAGGTTGAAGAGTCAAATTCTAATTCAAGCTGTAAGATATTTTGCACACCCAGGCAAACAGATTCCCAGTGTACTCCATTCCAGAGGGATATCTGGCAGAGACAAGTCTCTATGAGAGTTCTGAGGAAAGACTTACAAGTTGATGCTGAAGGTGTGAGTAGGTTAGCATGTTGTGGTTGGAATACAAGCAATTTTTTTCCTTCCTCTACAGTCTCAGTATTACATATTCAATTATACACTGATAAACATACTGTACCAATGTGTTTGAAGGAAATGACAATGTTGGAGTGTTGGGCAGGCGGAATGTGGATATTTACACCCTCATTTTATTTTGGAGGTGCATACACCTTTAGAGTTGTTACTAATTATAGGTCACTTCTGTTAAGCTTACATTATGAAGTATAGTTTTATTATTTCTAATACACACAGGGTTTGCTTTATCTAGTACAGGTATTGGACCTGTTATCCAGAATAATCGGGACCTGGGGTTTTCCGGATAACTGACCTTTCTGTAATTTGGATCTTCATACCTTAAGTCTACTAGAAAATTTTGTAAACATTACATAAACCCAATAGGCTGGTTCTGCTTCAAATAAGGATTCATTATTTTTAGTTGGGATCAAGTAAAAGCTACTGTTTTATTATTACAGAAAAAAAGTGAATAATTTTTTTACATTTTTGATTATTTGGATAAAATGGAGTCCATGGGAGATGGCCATACTGTAATCTGAAGCTTTCTGGATAACGGGTTTCCAGATAATGTAACCCATACCTGTACTGTATTGCCGATATATGTTGTTGTTGCTTTGAAAATGTTGTTTTGGCTTGACAAAAAATATAGATTGGTGTATTTCAAGAAGCAAACCAATGAAACCAGCATAAAGAAAAAATAAAAAAGTGCCCATAGCTTAAAAAACTCTCTGCAAGATTATTCCCATTTAAGTGAAAACTAGAACAATTGCTCATCCAGAGACGTGATGATTATTTTGGATTCATTAAAAAAGGACCTGTCACTCAGATACAAAAAGCTGTATAATAAAAGTCTTTTTCAAATTGAATATGAAATCCAATTTCTATTTTTTATTAAAACATTCATAGCTGTTGGAAGTGCATTTAAAAATCTCAGCTGTCAATCAAATATTGTCTGCCCCTCCTCTAAGACTTAGGCATAGAGGCGGGGCAGACAATTACTTTCACTTTCCATTCAGCACTTCCTAGATGTCACTGCTCTCCCCACATTCCCCCCAGTTTTCTTCACCATTTAATTGTGTAGCCAGGGCATGGGGATGGACATCGGGTCCCCCATTCTGGTGCACAAACAAGATTCTGAGATGATGCAAGGCTTGTCTTAATAACAGTGTGCACAAAATGGCTGCTGCCTGCTTACTATAATTATGAATTCCCAGACTGAAGAAAACAAGATTCAAATAATTTATATAGTGTAATTAAAGTTCATTTTGCTTGACTGATGTGATAAAATAGGATTATGAATATATTTTTTTTGGGTGACGCGTCCCCTTTAAGGGATTTTAACGCCCTTCTAAGACAAATAAGAGATTGTTTCAGAAGATTTCTGTGAATGCAGAACTGGAAGAAAAAGAATATGCCCCTAACTATTTGCCCTCAAGCCTTACTTAGTGTTAGCCACTTTTATTATATGGTAAAATGTATGACCTAATATAAATATGCTAAATCAGCTTCTAGGCCAGATTGTATAAAAAGAACAGAGGCGCCAAAAGAATAAAAGGATATAAACGAGTTTAAAAACCAAAACTTGGTAATCAGAGGAGGCAGTAGTGGACTTACCTCCTCCAAGCAGACACAAAACGACTGTAATTAAGACGTCAAAATTTATTAACGAACTCCAATCAGTGCAACGCGTTTCACAGGCTCAGACCCGCTTCTTCAGGCAATAAACATAGGAGTTACAGCATCTGGCAGTAGTATACACACTTAGCGCCTCTGGCCTCTGGCGCTAAGTGTGTATACTACTGCCAGAAACGCGTTGCACTGATTGGAGTTCGTTAATAAATTTTGACTGCTCAATTATAGTCGTTTTGTGTCTGCTTGGAGGAGGTAAGTCCACTACTGCCTCCTCTGATTACCAAGTTTTTAAACTCGTTTTTATCCTTTTATTCTTTTGGCGCCTCTGTTCTTTTTATACAATACTAAGTCCACCCTGGGTGGAGGGTTGATGCCCTTTTTCTATCTACAGAGAGCGACTTCTTAATCCTGAGTGGGGTCAGGACAATCTCCCCACCTGCCTTTACAGTGGTTGCCTATTGGTAACCTTGGTTTATGAGTATATGTTATCTACTCTTATTTCATTATCCCTTACCAATACATATTACACTATTGGGGCTCTTGGTGTTCCTTTTGTTTATTTCTAGGCCAGATGTAGGTACCTGGAGTATGCACCTAATCTAACTAGGTCCTGAACTCCCAGAGAAAGAGATAAAGATATCTGAAACCCCTTGAGACCCCCCCCCCCAGAGGGGTCTATCTCTGAAACTTCAGGATGCATTTCTTTTCTAGGGAATCAGACCTCCAAGCAGCCTTTGCTGCTGAGAGATTGTCTAAAATAAGTAAATATCATTTAAAAAAAATATCCTTTAGTACAATGGAATCCAACTGTTTCCATATAGTGGGCCAATTATTCACTATACTGCAGATTTGGGGCCCAGATTATAATTAAATGGTTGCGTCTTTGAAATAGGTCAATCAGGGAGCCATCCTGCATATATTATGTGTTACAGTTTTCCTCCTCATCACATAAAAAAATCAATTGTGTTTAGCCAGGCTCTGAGATACAACCGGATTTGCTCAAACCGTGATGACAGCAGTGTCGGACTGGGCCGGCGGGACACCGGGAAAAACCCCGGTGGGCCCCGGGCTCTTGTGGGCCCCGCCGGCCCAGATCCGCTACTTAGTGGGGCGGCGCGACCCCACTTTGTTCGGGGTCGCGGTAGAGTAAAATATCTGCGCATGCGCAAAAAGGTAGCGCTGCGCGCGTGCGCACAAACGCGGCACTGCGCGCATGCGCACTAGTCCCCTGAAGCACTCTGGAGCGGCAGCGGCGCCCGAAGGGGGGCCCTGGGGTAGGAGCCCCGGTGGGCCCCACAACTTCCAGTCCGACCCTGGATGACAGAAATAAACATCTCCATTCCTTACGGAAAACTTTTGTTAATCAGGGATAGCATCTGCAGGTTATTGATGATCAAATCCACAGAGCAACTCAAATACCCATAGACACTCTTGGATTACAAAGAAAAGACAGAAAACAACAGGGTACCTATTGTAGTTTCCTACAACCCACAACTTAGAAAAATAGCCAGAGACCTGCAACCCATGCTCCATACAAATACCCGACTAAAAGAAATATTCCCGGAACTACCTCTCTTGTCTTATAGACAACCACGTAATCTGAGGAAAATGATTGTCAGAAGTGTTAGCCAATATAGATAACACTTCTACAATACTTTTTGTATTTGTTTGTTTTTTTATTTGTTATTTTTGCTACTGGCTAACACGGTACCACAGTTTTTGTTTTGATACAAATATTCCAAAGAGCCAATTTTGGCCCATGGGCCTCTAGCAGGAAAGTCTTGTTCTAGTGGAAGAATATGGGAAATGGCTGTTATACAGTATTTAGATAGTATATGTTACACTCATATCACTACGCCAATATTCCTTTTCTTCCCAAACGTTGGCATCTGGGTCATTGCTTTTAACTCTTTCCTCGTGTTCCAAGACTCCAGTACTATACCTCCTTTTTCAAAATTAGTTCAGCAAATTGAACTTGTACTGAACTTTTTAAAAAAAAATTGTATGTTTTGTTAATTTTTTTTAGCTAAACTTTGAAAAAACTACTTTCAGTATACTACTATCTGGTTCTTCTGAGCAATTGTATGAGCTAGTAAGTGCAAGAAACAAAACAATGATACATTATTAATTGATAGTAAAAAAAAAATATGATTTTTTTCAATTAAAACAATAAACAGAATGCATTTTCAGGATAAGTTGTATTTATTTTGCTCATGTTTTAAAAAGGCTTACATGTTACTGACCCTTTGGCAAGTCATTTTTAATGCATTGACATGAGCATCATGTGACATTGCACATGCTCAGTGTGCTCTGGGCCACTGTTGAGAAGCTACGCAAATCTTTGCAAAATATCGAGCAGAAAAATATATTTTCTTTCCATATATACGCTGATTGTACAAGCCTTATTATTCAATTATCATGCTAATTACATTGGTTTTAGAGCTTCCTTGTAATGTGAAAATATATATACGTATATACAGTATATATATATATATATATATATATATGTATATATATATATATATATATATATATATATATATATATATCTTGTGAGTTGGGTTCCTAAGCTCAGGCAACTGACAGCAGTGCAGAAAAGAAGATGGGGAGCTACTGGGGCTTCTTTGGAGACACATATCATCACTTCAAAAGGGCTAGAGTTGCTTTGGGCTGCTACAGATCCCAAAAACACAATGTGTAGCATTTCTACCTATGTAGCTGGTGAATCTGACCTGTTTGCCAATTGAAGTCTATGGGCAACAAAATTGCGCAACACATTTTTAATGCGCAACAAATTTTTAATGCACAACAAATTTTTAATGCACAACATATTTTTAATGCGCAACAAACTTTTTCACCCATTAGAGTCTTTGCGGCAAAACTTGCCAAAACATTTCGCTGATCACTAATGGGAACCACTCTACTGCACAAGGTAATCCAAAAAATTCTGTGCTATCTGAGATTCTATAGAGTATGATATTGTCACGGCCGGCACCCAATACCAGAACAAATGCCAAGGACCCTGGTCTCGGCTCGGCTTCACCAGTAGTGTGACCACCTTTGGGCTTCGGGAGGAGCCCTCAGCTTAATTGGGTGCCACCTGGACTTAACGAGGGGTACAAGGCGAGATGTTCTGGCTAGCAGAGGGGCACGGCCAGATAGCAAGAGTCTTTGGGCAGAAGGTCAAGGACAAGGCGTCAGGTGGAAACGGAACAGACCGGATCAGGACAGGCAGATAACAGAATCGTCAGGCAGGCAAGCGGTCAAACCGGGTGATCAAGCAAGGGGTTAAGCAGGAAGAGTTGTCGTAGGCAGGCAAGGGTCAGGATACAGAATGCAGAGTAGTCAGGAACAGGCTGGGTCAAACACGGATAATCAGTCAGGATAGCAAATTCAGAAACAGGTAGCAAAAGCTCAGGAAACCACAGGATATGATCCTATACCGGGCACTGGCTACAGGTCTGAATGGGCCTTAAATAGGGAACCAAGTGGCGCCAAAACGTGCGCAATTTCGCGCTGGTGCAATCATGCCAGCGCGCCTGCGCCTTTAAGAGGCGGGCGCGCCCTAGTAATCCAAGATGGCGCCGGCAAGGGCAGGATAGGAGTGGCGCAGCGGGCGTCCATGCCAAGGACGCGATGTGGACCCCGCTGCCCACTAGACCACCAGGGTAAGTTTCTTACAGATATTATTTAGGATTTTGATTATGAAATGGACCGTAGGACGTATGCAATAGATGTCTTAGCTCCAGTGGGGCAGGGACTGATGTGAATGATGTATAACTTCTGTAAAGCAATGTGGAATATGTTGGTGTTTAAGACACAATCATTCTAAATTTGCAATCATTGGGACTAACTCCTTTAAACTATATGAACTGCAAGAGGTCCTGGGGTGACAGAAAACTGTAAAAGGAAAACTCCCTTCCTCATGGCAATAACCTGGATCTGTACACTGCACACGCTTACAAACACTAATGCATGTTCAGTCAACAATCACTCTCATGAGCGAATCATATGTCAGGTTCTTTTTCATTTCATTTTAAGGAACATTAGTCCATGCTGTAGGGATTTTGCCTGAATGATTGTTTTTCCACTTAAATGGAATGAGAAGTGGCCATGCCCCAGGCTGGCAATCTGAACATTCAAGCAAATGTCAGAGAAGCTGCTGTAAGATGCCATAAATGGCCTATATATTTGGCCTATGTGGAGCTGTTTGGGCCTCTACATACCTATTTTGACTGGCAGTGACCATCTCTCCTCTGTTTTTTTTTAGCTATCCATTTGCACAAGCATGATTCCTAATACTAAGAGGAAGGTTTTAATGGAAAAGTTTAGTGTAAAAATATAAACTGGTAAATATATAGCCCATGCAAAATGTTTCTAATATAGATAGCTGTATTACAGGACCCGGGGATACATACATTAAACCCAGGCTTCCTATAGGTGCAGTAAATAATATTAGGTTTATTTAAACAGTCTTGTAGCTTCAGCAACCCCCTCTTTTGCGAATCTGTCCAGTTTCCCTTCACCAAAAAATAAACAAAATTGCTAAAAGATTTGCAAAATGTATTGTAGTCAGTATCAATTATTTTTCTCAATCCAAATGCATTAACGTCAATGGGTGTTTTTTCTTGCAGTGACTTTTTTTATCTTGGCGACTTTTTGTGCAAACGAATTAAAGTGAATGGGTGTTTTTTCTCAAGTTATTTCTCATTTAAAATACATTAAAGTCATTGGGCTTTTTTTCTTGTGGCGACAATGTCTCTGCAAAAAAAAAAATCTTTGGCAAATTTTGCTGCTGTTGTGAGAAAAAAATTCACAGATGGTGAAATGCGGAATTTTGCCATGAACCCATGCCTACCTAAAAAATTTGCTCATCACTATTTATGTTAAATACATGTCAAATCAATAATAATGCAGTTGATTAATGTTTTAATACTGTTTCCTATACACTTTAGCTTCGTTTCTGTTCACCTCTGAATCATATCTGTTTCCTCCCCCTCATACAGCCTCTAAATTCATACACTGATTCCAAGAATATATTTTTTCCCACGTAACGTAAAAATCATTCTTGTCACATTCTATTTACCAGGCCCAGCACCTTTGGCTACAGTCTTTAGAATTAGAGTTCCACAACAGCTGGAGGGCCACTGAATAGTAAATACACTTCTGTGACTTCAGGCAGGAGAAAGAGAATTATTTCTGATCTCGTTAGCACCCCACAGGGAATTCTACAGAATTTTAGAACTGTTAGGTACAGTGTTCAATGTCAACAAGCAGCTCGGCAGCAAAGTGTCACTGGAAGTTTACATCAAACACTGAGTGCTCAGTTCTCCCTCCAGCAATAACAGTTCCCTCTCCCACTCTGCACTCCTTACTCTAAGCATCTCCAGGGGATTATTTCCCTTGATAGCTTTTTCAGTATGGATTTTGTATCCTCTGATAGAACGAAAGCATTGGATACTGTGGTTTGCTTGTCCCTTTTCTTTCCACAGAAAATATGTGAGTCAAAAGCATTAGAAGTTTTCTCGAAGAAAGAGTTTACAAGGAGAACATCAAGAAACGGATTAACAAGAGGATTTGGGTAAAAGTACATACATATCACAGGAGAGAGCAAGAAAGAACAAACAGAAAGATGCAAAGAGGATGAGCAAAAAAGTACAGGCAGTACTAAATCTTTCCACTTAAAATGCATACCTCCCAACTGTCCTGCTATTCGTGGTCAAGATTTTGACAGCTCAACCTGCAGTCCTGGATTGTTACGGAAATGTCCCAACTTTCTCTTTGATCTCCTGCACTGAACAACCAGAAAAAAGATACAATGTTTCAAACTTAATTGGCTTTTAGCAGAGAGCCCAGAATACATGGCAGGTGAACACAGATACTTTTGTAACAATTTAAGATAAGCAAATAAAAAATTGTAACTATTTAAAATAAGCAGATCTCTTGGAGAAACTTTGACTTGTAGCTTCGAGGGCAATTCACCTTCATTAGCAAAACTGTAATAACACATAACAAAACAGAAATGTGTTCAAACTTTCATAACCTGCCAAATTTTTTGAACATGGAAAAAAAAAAATAGGCATGATCAAAAAATATTCGCTGCGATCCGCACAGCAAATCTTTTTCTCCCTCTTTCTATTTCCAAAATGTTGGGATGTATGACAATGTCACAGAGACTGAACTAATAGTTTTAAAATTGGGACTTTCTTTCACTCCTTCTAGTGACTCTATCCCATTTGATATCTGACAGAAAATTGCTTAAAAAAAAACCTTATTTTTATTTACTGATAATACACAGACTGTAAACACTAATGATAGAGAAACCAGTAAACGAATCTTGCTTTTCCAATTTGGATATACTACTACTGATCTGCTAAGAGAAAATGATGATGTGGATAGAGTGTCACCTTAGGGATAATAATGTAAAACTCTTTCAATAACAAGTGGAGAGCATTGAAAACATTGTCATATGTTACCCTTACACTTTCTAACATTATTAATAAACCCACTACTTTTAAATGGCGCATAGACGATACTCTACTCTCAAACCCAGTTCATAGAGAGTACTGTATATAGATGATCAGATTGCATTATATTTTCCAACCAATAACTCTCCCAATATCAGCAATCCCATACTATGGGCAGCCCATAAAGCCTATATCCAAGGGATTCTACTATCCCGCATTAAAAAGACCAGAAACGTAAAGATACAGAATCACATGTCTTCGTTGCAACAAAAAGAAGACCAATATAAAGTAACCCCTAATAATAATAATCTTAAGAGAGAAATTGAAAAACTAAAAACAGAAATGAACCTTTTGCTAAGAGAATTAGTAAAATGCAATGGACCAAACAAAAGTATTTTCGGAAGGCTAATAAGGCTGACACTATGATGGCAAGACGCCTCTCAAACAAATCTTTTCAATCCCCATTTACTCAAATAAAATTGAAAGATGGCTCAATGACAGCAAATCCAAAACGAATTGTAGAGGAGTTTGCCTCACATTATCAATCTTTATACAGCGTACATTCTAACCCTAATCCTAATAAACTAGAAATTTTTCTGAAATCCCTAAAATTACCAATCCTTATAGAGCAACAAATAACATTAATGTCTGATCCTATTTCCCCTGAGGAAGTTAAGGAGGCAATAAAACAAATCAATTCTAAAAAATTCCCTGGTCCGGACGGCTTCTCAGGGAAATATTATAAAACATTTGCCCCGAAGTTGATCCCGTGGCTTACATTAATTTTCAATATCAGGCAAAGTAAATGTAAATTTGGCCAAGAGGCCCTGTTAGCGCAGAAAGCGGTTATCCCTAAGCCTGACCGTGATTCCACTTGCTGCAAAAATTTCCGCCCCATATCCATTCTAAATATTGATATAAAACTTTTAGCTAAGATAATGGCCACTAGACTGAATACTTTTATAGAAAACCTCATCCATAAAGATCAATCTAGATTTATTCCCAACAGACAGGTCACCGATAATATACGAAGGATTCTTAATTTACTTCATGTAGCCAAACAAAACACTACATCCTCCATGCTCCTCTCCATTGATCTAAAAAAGGCATTTGATACCATCTCTTGGCCTTATTTACAAGAAGTCTTGAAAATGTATAAATTTCCTCAAACGTTTTACCAGACCACTGCGGCTCTCTATGACTCACCTAAAGCAAAAGTGAACTATATGTGCTTCAGCTCGATAGAGTTTCCAATCCTAAAAGGGACTAGGCATGGCTGCCCATTGTCCCCTTTGTTATTCGCAATTGCAATAGAGCCAATGGCACAAGCCCTCCGCAATAATGACAAAATATTAGGTATCCAAGTGGGACAAAAAGAATACACATGTGCCTTATATGCGGACAATATTGTATTGACCCTAACCTCATTGCCATATCTTTACGAATTATTGTCAACATTTGCCGAACTTTCAGGATTAGAGGTGAATCCTACTAAATCGGAAGCTCTCAATATAAATCTTCCAAATCATTATAAGAAACTGCTAGAGATTAATTTTGGATTCCATTGGCAGCCCAAAACAATAAACTACTTAGGTACAAATATACCCACAGAATACACTAAGCTGGCGCAGGACAATTACACTAAAATAGGCCAAAAGTTGCTCTCTATGATAAGGAACTGGGAAAAACTTAACATATCATGGCAAGGCAGGGTAACTGCAATGAAAATGTCTGCCCTCCCTTTTTTATTGTATCTATTTCGCACCCTACCAACTTCTCCTCCTAGAGGTCTACTTGAAACCTTACAGAAAGCCTTTAACCATTTTGTTTAACCAGGTATGTCGGCCCGAGCCTATTCTTGGGGGAAACAGTCCCATTTAACCACTATACATTCGCTGATCCGGATGAACAAAATGGTATTGTTTCCACAATTACAAGCCACCCACATTGCTCCTAAGGCAGAATGGCTTCGCTGCAGCAAAATTGCACACTATATCAAATCATTGCACGATGGTCCCAAGTTCCCTCTCCCTACTGCTTTGAAAGGCTATACTTACAACTTCTCCCCAATAAAGGGGTATTAGCTTACCTGTACGATAATATGACACACATGACCCCAACTAAATCATTGAAATTTGTACAAAGCTGGGAAAAGGTACTGCGACAATGTTTTGACGATGATACATGGAACTGAACTGAATACGGTGAAATGTTCTGTAAATGTACTAATGCAAGAAACCTCCCAAAAAGTCTTACACCAGTGGTACTTGGGCCCAGAAAGACTGTCCCGATGGTACCCCACATCATCTATGCTGTGTTTCAGGGCATGCAATCAGAACGGAACTTTCTTACATGTATGGTGGGACTGCCCAGTGGCAAAGCGTTTTTGGATCAGAGTTTACTCTTTGATAACCAGTGTAACAGGTCTCTCACTCATAAAGAATCCTGCAGAGGCCCTTTTGAATAAGCATGTACCCAGCGGCAACAAGTATATCAGACGATTGGTTACTTATATTTTTTCTGCAGCCAAAGCCAAAGCCTGGAAAACATCTACTCTAGACATACAATCTGTAAAGACTAGGCTGGACAACTTGCTTATCATGGAAAGACTCACCAGTATTGAAACCGGTCAAGCCAAAACATATAACAGAATCTGGGGGCTCTGGTTGAGCTACCGTAGTATCTCTCAAGGACTGCTTACGTGAATTTGTTGGCATTTGCTGGACAATGACAAGGTCTAAAGCACCCTTATAGCTTGAAATTCAATAAGTAATACCGAATTTTGATCAAAGTAAATGCATACCCATGATAAGTTTATGCTTTCTATGTGTTTATTTCCTTACTGTCTTATATTTCTGTAAAAAAAATACCTGGGTCGCGACGGCGTGGACGGCCGCCACGCCGCCGCGCTCCTTCCCCGTCGGCTTCCGGGTCGGCTTCTGGGTCCTAGTGCGCGAGCGGCGCGCATGCGCATTATTTAAAGGCGCAGGCGCGCTGGCGTAATGACGTCAGCGCGCAATGGCGCGAATTTCAAACTGTATATAAGCCCATTCATTGGTACTGATGGTTGCCCGTGATAGGATTTATCCTGTGGTTTTTGCCTGAAGTCTTGTGCTGTTTGTTCGTGTCTATTCTGCTTGTTATCCGGTTTTGACCCCAGCCTGTTTCCTGACGACGCTCCCATCTGAATCCTGACCTGAGCCTGTTACCCGACTACTCTATTGCCTGTACCCCTTCTGCTTGATACCCGGTTTTGACCCTTGCCCGCCTGACGATCCTTGCTATCTGCCTGCCTCGACCCAGCCTGTCTGACTATCCCCTCTGCCTCATCCTTGCCTGTAACCGTGATCCTCGGCCCAAAAGACTCTAGATACCTGCCGTGCCCCACTGCCTGCCAGAACTCTAGCCTTGCCCACTCATAAGTCCAGGTGGCACCCCAGTAGGCGGAGGGCCTTCCCGAAGCCCAAAAGTGGTCACACATACTGGTGAAGAGAGCTTTGACCACGGTGCTTGGCTCTAGTTCTGGTATTGGGTGCCGGCCGTGACATTATCACGGGCCATGGAGGACGACGATCACATTGAAGCTGCTGCTGCTGCTGCTCCTCTCCCAACATCCACTGAACTGTTGCTTACTACTTTGCTGCAACGAATGGAGGACCAGGAGCGAAAGCAAAATTATCTGCTCCAGGGGTTCCATAATCTAACCCGCCAGCTGGGACCCACGCAGCAGTCAGCTAGTTCTGTTCCTACACCCTCTGTGGGTTCCCCGCCAGATAGGGGTTCTACATCCAGACCCCAGGAACCCAAGATCGCATTTCCTGCCAAGTTCGGTGGGGACAGAACCCAGTTTTTTGTTTTTCAAGAGGCCTGTAAGCTGTACCTCAGCTTTTTTCCCCACTCTTTTCCCTCTGATGAGGAAAAGGTCAGATTCGTTATGACCCTATTAGTGGGTGACCCCCAAATCTGGGCACTCAGACTGCCAGCCACCGATCCTGCCCGTTTTTCTTTAAATCATTTCTTCCGTTCTATGGCCATTCTATACGATGACCCGGATCGCGCCTCTTCGGCCGACTCCGCGATTCGTAAATTACACCAAGGTAAACGGGAGGTGGAAACTTATTGTACTGAGTTTCGTAGATGGGCGGTGGAAACTGGGTGGAACGATACGGCTCTACGGAGTCAGTTTCGCATTGGTCTGACCAAATCTGTCAAAGACAGCCTTGTTAACTATCCCCTATCTTCTAGTCTGGATGACCTTATGTCTTTGGCCATACAGATAGATAGGAGACAAAGGGAGAATAGGGATGAACAGGATACTTCTGTTGGGTATAAACATGTTCATAGTGCTAAGTTGTCAAACCCCTCTGTGTCTCATCCTCAGGAGGAGCCTATGCAGCTAGGCATCTCACACCTTACTCCTGAGGAAAAGGCACGCAGGCGGTCCCTTGGGCTGTGTATTTATTGTGGGGAGAAGGGTCACTTTCTCAAGCAATGCACCAAGAGGCCGGGAAACGCCCAAGCCTAAATGGAGAAGGGGAGCTCCATTTGGGTGCAGGCGTTTCCTCCCCCCAATCTGCCTCCAAGGTCCTATTACCAGTTAAGATGACCTGGCCTACAGGCACTATTGAAGTGTCGGCTTTCATTGATTCTGGGGCAGAGGGTAATTTCTTGGACGCGGCTTTTGCTGCAAAATTCAAAATTCCACTGGTTGCCCTTAATCCGCCCATGAGAATCCTTGCTGTAGACAAAAGACCCTTGGGGTCTGGGGTGGTTTCCCAAAAGACCATCAACCTGTCCTTGTGTATAAGTAATCTGCATTCTGAAGAAATAGCTCTGTACCTCATTGAGGGAGCTTCCTGTCCTCTCATTCTGGGTCTACCCTGGCTCCAGAGGCATAACCCTCTGATAGATTGGGTTTCTAGGGAGGTTATTCAGTGGGGTTCTGGTTGTAGTGGGGTGTGTACTCCTTCTGTAGTGGGTAATACCATCCTTGAGGGCTTACCTTCTGCCTACACTGCCTATTCCGATGTATTTTCCAAGAAGGCAGCTGAGGTACTACCCCCACATCGGCAGTATGACTGCCCTATTGATTTGCTTCCTGGATCCTCTCCCCCTCGAGGCAGAACCTTTCCCCTTTCATTGCCTGAGGCCCAGGCAATGAAGGAGTATATTCAAGAGAACCTTGCTAGGGGGTTTATTAGGCCTTCCAGTTCCCCTGCGGGGGCGGGGTTTTTCTTTGTAGACAAGAAAGACGGTGGTTTACGCCCCTGTATTGATTATAGGGGCTTGAACAAAATCACTGTGAAAAATCGCTATCCCTTACCCCTTATCTCTGAATTGTTTGACCAGGTCAAAGATGCTAAGATCTTCTCCAAATTAGACCTGAGGGGAGCTTACAATCTCATTCGGATCAGGGAGGGGGATGAGTGGAAAACTGCTTTCAATACCAGGGATGGCCACTATGAGTACCTCGTAATGCCCTTTGGTCTATGTAACGCCCCAGCAGTGTTTCAGGAATTTGTCAATGACATCTTCCGGGACCTGTTGGGGGTATATGTTGTGGTTTACCTTGACGACATACTCATTTTTTCTGCAAACCTTTGCGAACATCGCACTCATGTCTGTGAGGTATTACGTAGGTTAAGGGTGAATTGTCTGTATGCTAAGTTAGAGAAATGCACATTCGAGGTAACCTCTGTCCAATTTCTGGGGTTCAACATTTCTTCTAAGGGTCTTGAAATGGATCCGGGCAAGGTGAGAGCTGTCCTGGATTGGACTCAACCCCTTTCACTGCGTGCAACTCAGAGATTCTTGGGGTTCGCAAATTATTACAGGCAATTCATCAAAAACTTTTCTGTCATAGTGGCGCCCATCACTAATTTAACCAAAAAAGGTGCTGATCCCAGCATGTGGCCCCCTGAAGCTATTCAAGCTTTTGAGACTCTCAAGAGGGAATTCAGTTCCGCCCCAATTCTACGCCATCCTGATACTGCTTTACCTTTCATTGTGGAGGTAGATGCTTCTGAGGTAGGAGCAGGGGCGGTTCTTTCCCAAAGGCACCCGACTACCAACAAGTTGCATCCCTGTGCGTTCTTCTCTAGGAAGTTCCTGCCCGCTGAGGTAAACTATGATATAGGGAATCGTGAATTGTTGGCAGTCAAGTGGGCCTTTGAGGAATGGCGGCACTTACTGGAGGGGGCTAAACACCAGATTACGGTCTATACTGACCATAAGAATTTGCTCTATATTGAGTCAGCCAAGAGACTAAACTCTAGACAGGCTAGGTGGGCCCTGTTCTTCACAAGGTTTAATTTTTCTTTGACCTTTAGACCTGGTACAAAGAACATCAAGGCAGATGCTCTCTCTAGGAGCTTCGACTCAATTTGTTCTGACTCAGATGATAAACCTTCTATTATCCCAGGTGAATGTATTGTAGCCACATTGGAATCTGACCTCTCTTCCTTATTGTCCTCTGTTCAAACTGATGCTCCCTCCGACACTCCTGAAGGGAGGCTTTTTGTTCCTGAAAATCTCAGGGAACAAGTGTTAAGAGAGGCTCATGATTCCAAAATGGCGGGACACCCCGGTGTGAGTAAAACTACATCTTTGTTGTCCAGAAGTGTGTGGTGGCCAACTTTCAAGCAAGATGTAAAATCGTTTGTAGACTCTTGCCCTGTTTGCCAACGCTCTAAATCTTCTAAAAATTTGTCCCAGGGATTACTCATTCCCCTGCCTGTTCCTGAGAGACCGTGGACTCATCTTTCGATGGATTTTATAGTAGACTTACCATCGTCCCAGGGGAAAACAGTAATTTGGGTGGTTGTGGACAGATTTAGCAAAATGGGTCATTTTGTCGCACTTCCACATCTCCCTTCCGCTAAAACCTTATCTGAGCTTTTTATTCAGCACATATTTAAGTTACATGGTTTTCCTGTTAATATTGTTTCTGACAGAGGGGTTCAGTTTGTCTCCAAGTTTTGGCGAGCATTTTGCTCTTTGGTGGGGATTAATCTTTCTTTTTCTACTGCTTATCACCCACAAACCAACGGGCAAACTGAAAGGGTAAATCAGACTCTAGAACAATTTTTAAGGTGTTATGTGTCTGAGAATCAGTCTTCTTGGGCAGAATTGTTACCCTGGGCAGAATTTGCCTACAATAATGCTTCGCACTCCTCCACTGGGGAGTCTCCGTTTTTTATTGTTAATGGGTTGCACCCCAAGGCATTTTCTTTTTCAGGGTCTGGTTCCTCTGTTCCATCTGCCAACTCCTCTGTCGAACAGTTTTTTAAAGTCTGGTCACAAGTTCACAACTCTCTTAAGACGGCTACATCCTCTCAGAAGAGGGCTGCCGATAGGAAACGCAGGGAGGCACCCCAATATAAGGTGGGAGACTTGGTGTGGCTCTCCACCAAGAACATTAAATTGAAAGTTCCTTCCCTAAAATTGGGTCCCCGTTTCATTGGTCCATATCCCATCACTTCTATTATCAACCCTTCTTCTGTTCGTCTTAAGTTACCTGTTAATTTCAAAATTTCTGATTCCTTTCATGTTTCGCTACTAAAACCTGCTTCTAACACCCGCCATGTTTCTGTTCCTCCTCCAGTGCAAGTTGACGGTCAGCCTGAATTTGAGATCCAGGAGTTCCTTGATTCCCGTTTGGTACGTAACAAACTCCAGTACCTCACTAGATGGAAGGGATTCGGTCCTGAGGAAAACTCCTGGGTCTCAGTTGATGACATCAAGGCTGACCGCCTCAGGAGGCAATTTCACATTAAGTTTCCTGGGAAGCCTGGGGGTCCAGTGGCCCCCCCTAGAGAGGGGGGTAATGTAAAGAAAATACCTGGGTCGCGACGGCGTGGACGGCCGCCACGCCGCCGCGCTCCTTCCCCGTCGGCTTCTGGGTCCTAGTGCGCGCGCGGCGCGCATGCGCATTATTTAAAGGCGCAGGCGCGCTGGCGTAATGACGTCAGCGCGCAATGGCGCGAATTTCAAACTGTATATAAGCCCATTCATTGGTACTGATGGTTGCCCGTGATAGGATTTATCCTGTGGTTTTTGCCTGAAGTCTTGTGCTGTTTGTTCGTGTCTATTCTGCTTGTTATCCGGTTTTGACCCCAGCCTGTTTCCTGACGACGCTCCCATCTGAATCCTGACCTGAGCCTGTTACCCGACTACTCTATTGCCTGTACCCCTTCTGCTTGATACCCGGTTTTGACCCTTGCCCGCCTGACGATCCTTGCTATCTGCCTGCCTCGACCCAGCCTGTCTGACTATCCCCTCTGCCTCATCCTTGCCTGTAACCGTGATCCTCGGCCCAAAAGACTCTAGATACCTGCCGTGCCCCACTGCCTGCCAGAACTCTAGCCTTGCCCACTCATAAGTCCAGGTGGCACCCCAGTAGGCGGAGGGCCTTCCCGAAGCCCAAAAGTGGTCACACATACTGGTGAAGAGAGCTTTGACCACGGTGCTTGGCTCTAGTTCTGGTATTGGGTGCCGGCCGTGACAATTTCCTTTTCTTTCCCTTTTCATTGTTTCTTTTTTCTTTTTCTCTTTACCCAGAAGAGTCACAATCACTATACCAAAAAGTTAATACCCCTGGAAATCCCGGTAGGTACAATAATATATTGTCTTATGTTTAAACTACAAATAAAAATATTGAAAAGAAAACACTGTCATATAACTTAAAAAAACAACAGAAAAAATAACCTAAGGGCCATGGGGCGCTTCCAACAAATCTCTTCTCCTATGGGCGATGAAGTGCCCAACGATACTTGATTCATCAATGTTGGAATCTCTGCATGTATAACAACTGGGTGATAGAAGTGTGTATACTTACATTTTTTTTTTATATAATTAATAGATGATACTATAGAGATGATACTATAGAACAATCATTGGTACCTAGAGAGACACCTCCCCCAAATTACTTTGATGCAATGGAAATATAATATGCTCTCTTGAGGAGTTTAAATGGAAAGAAAAATATAGTTAGGCAACAATTGATTTGGTATCACTTTACTCTTGTATTCCTTGTGAGTTAGGCATAAAAGCAATATCATATACTTTTTACATAGTTTTCGGTTAATCCGAAAAAGACAAGGGTTTTGTCTGACAATAGGAAGTTGAGTTTTTAGCAGAAAAAATTCAATAAAATTGAATTTTCGGAGTATAACTCGCACAATACGAATTGACACTCTATTTTGTGATGACGTTTTGTCACTCCGATCTTTTCAAAAAAAATTATTGATAAATGAGTTAAATTCGTGGAACGGAGTTAGGTCGACTTTGTTTTCAGTAAAAGATTTGAAAAATTTTAGTTTTAGTAAATCAGCCCCAAAATGTTTAAGTTATTAACTTGTTTAAGTCTCAGCTGTCCATCATTTATTGCCTGCCCCATCTATATGCCTTGGGCATAGAGTCGGGGTAGGCAATTACTTTCACTTTCACTTCACAGTCTTGCGCCCTAGGCATGTACCTATTCTGCCTACCCCTAGTTCTGGCCCTGCTTAAAGGACATGTCAAGTCTACATTTTCCTACCATGTATATAAATTGGGCATATCTTCCCCACTCAAGACACAGTTCATGCAATGCAAATACAGCTTTACGCAGGCACAACATACTTTGATAAAAAGTTCTGCTGGGGTTGAGCACTGTAATGGTTAAGCTGAGATCAGGAGATGTGTTTACGAGAAAAAATAGGATCAGACAGCTAGCGCAGAGTTTCTATGGAAACCAGAACTGCTATTTCTTCATTGGTTGTTAGACTGGAGGGTGTGTTTAATAATCTGAGCTGAGAAGAACTGAGCATGCTCATGAGCCACCAGCCAAAGGAAATTCCTGAAGGAGGCGGCAGAGTGGGTAAGAGGAGTAGAAGGATTTCTCAATGATTAAAGGAAAACTATACCCCCAAAATGAATACTTACCCCTCATGATTTTCAAAACTTAATTGACTATATTGATATTAATTTGTTGAATTTAAAATTTATTAAACACTTAAGCTGTTTAAAAAATTATTTGGGGGGGGTATTCCCTTGTTCCCTGACAAATAATCACTAAGCTGTGCAGAAAAGACTTTAATGTGAATACTTATGCATTGCTTCATATTCACATCCTTCACATGTAACTAGAAATAATCCATATGGTCTATTTTTGCAATTATGCAGAATATGCACTGATTTTAATGTGTTTGTAGATGAGGCTTGCATTGTTTGATACTGCCTATTAAAGGACAATTATACCCCTCCAAACAATGTAGGTCTCTACAAAAATATTAAATAAAACAGCTCATAAGTAAAACCCTGCTTCATGGAAATAAACCTTTTTCAGAATAATATACTTTTTAGTAGTATGTGCCACTGGGTAATCATAAATAGAAAATTGCCATTTTAAAAAATAAGGGCCGCCCCTGGGATCCTAGGATTCACATTACACACAAACAATCCAAACAAACCATACATGTTAGGTCGCATGAGCCAATTAAAAGACAGAGTTCTGTCTTATGCTTCCACACTTCTTCCTGTTACAGTTAGAGCTGCATTATTTTTGGTCAGATGATCACAGATGGAGCACACAGACCATCACAAAATGGTGGCTCAAGGTAAGAGTTGTAAAAGGGAACTATTTACTTAAATAATCTGACTTATAATGGGGTTATTTACATTTAACTTAACTTAACATTTAATAAGATGTGGAGAGTTATATTCTGAGACAATTTGCATTTGTTTTTCATTTTTAATTATTTGTGTTTTTGTTGTTTAGCTTTTAAAGGAACAGTAACACCAAAAAAAAATATGAAAATATAAGGTACTATTGCTCTGCACTGGTAAAACTGGTGTGTTTGCTTCAGAAATACTACTATAGTTTATATAAACAAGCTGTTGAGTCACCATGAGGGCAGCCATTCAAAAGGCACAGGATAAACAGCAGATAACCTCTATAGCATACTACAGGATTCTTCAGAGATTATGTCTTATCTACTGTGTATCCTATGCTTGAATGGCTGCCCCCATAGATACACAGCAACTTGTTTATCTAAGCTATAGTAGTGTTTCTGAAGCAAACACACTACGTTATATTTTCATTACTTTGAAACATATTTTTTGGTGTTCCTGTTCCTTTAAAAAGGACATATAGCATACATTTTCACAATGCATTAAACCATGTAACATAATGTAAAATAGAATAAATAGTTTTTATAATAATACCTTTTGGATTAAAAACGTCCGTATTAGCTTGAAAACTGTGCTCAGTCCTCCCCCTTTGCAACTTCCTGTCCAGAACTTTCCTGTATCTGTCCCTGCAGCCACCTGCTCTCTCTGCCTAAATTACACAGCAGCGGCCCTTGAGGGAGGAGTGGATGTGTCTGTGATGTCACACTCAGTCCTTCTCTGCAGACAACTGTTAACCCTTACTGCTTGTTTTCCGTTCCCTGAACTGCTCCTTTTTGTCCTGTTCCTTGCCCCCTCTCTACACTATTAATTCCTCTCCCTCTCTGTCCTGTTCATTTAACCCACTCTCTGCCCTGTTCTTTAAACCCACTCTCTACCCTATTCATTTAACCCCCTCTCTGCCCTGTTCGGTTTAGTCCACCCTCCCTTCACTGCTTGTTTCTTTCCCTTGCCCTGCTACTAAAAGTATTTTATTCTTTTCTGGGGGCAATGTGCATCAGCAGTTAGTGTAAATACTATAGTCATTTTCTACACAGTATTATCTTGTATGCAAAAAGCAATTAACATATTTTAGGTTTTCCTTTGTAACTCCCTGTATCTGTTGTTATATGTTATACAATTCCAGAAAATCAGCTGCATTTATTCCCTTGCAACTCCCTGCACCTGATAATTAATTGTTCCAGAACAGCTAATACATACTAATGTACAATGTTTGTACACTGTAAAACTTTTATAATGTAATGGAGGCAGAGAGTTGCATAGTGTATAATGATGTATTATGGACTATAGATTATGTCCAGCTGGGCATGTACATTTGTGACTGATGCCTATTTGCTGTCGAACACATGAGCATACTGTTGTACTTTAAATAAAAGAAAATATTACTATTACATTACTATTACAGTTTGTATTAACCTTCACATCTATTGCTTTATGTTGAATTTAAGGTATATTGTTATAAGTGAATGATCAGGCAGCAGTATAAGACAGTTTTGTGCAGGATGGGAACACACAGGACAGAGGGTGGGAGGGGAGGGGTTTGGCTGCTACAGCTCCAGATTACAGCCTGTCAGTCAGTGCTGTGACCACTTCCTGTGAAAGAATGAACAGACACTCCCACTCTTCATTTCAGCCTAGCTTCTGACCTGTAAACATTTCTCTGCAGCTCTGATATAATGACAGTTTTAGGAGGTAAAATGCTTTCAAAACATTTTTTTTTTTTTGCATCGTTACATGTTTTGAGGAAGGATGAGTAATATATCTGAATATAAAGGTTATATAAAATGTCTCCTTTAACTCAGTAGCTCTTCAGTTGGCAATTTCAGCAATCTGGTTGCTAGGGTCCAAATCACCCAGCAACCATGCATCAATTTGAATAAGAGACTGGAATATGAAACGACCTGAAAAGAAAGATAAGTAATAAAAAGTAACAATACATTTGTAGTCTTATAGAGCATGATTTTAAGATGGGCTCACTGTCCCTTATCTGAAAGCTGGAGTTAGAAGAAGACAAATAATTTAAAAACTATAAAAATAGCCAATGAAACCAATAGTGATGAGCAAAAAATGTTGCCATGTACAGATTAGCCAGGGCAAACACAGATATCATTTTTTCCTTCCCCTTCCACATCATCCAAAGGGATCTGAGCCGTCCCCTGCCTACATAAGGACATACACATTAGTTTATTCATTTTAATGTGGAATACAAGCACCCAGATATGATCTGTTGGTGGTCAGATTTAGTACTAGTTGTTAGTTATAGTGTAGTAGTAGATACCATTACCAGTCGACCAGAGGTAATGTTAAAAACCACAGATATGTTTTTAAGAAATTGGCAACATGGTAGCCTTTTTTCTTTTGAAAAGCAGTTGTAGCACAGTGGATGGGAGGTCCTCTTACAATGTAGGGCATGTGTGTAGCATTATACTGAGCAAAAATGTATGTGATTTTGCCTCCCAAAGCAGAAGCAAGGTGCCACAAAAAAATGCAACAAAAAAAATGTCATAGTTTTTTCACCATTTTGCACTAAAAACTTTGGAAACAAGACAACAAGCTACTTATCAGTCCCACTGCCCCCCCCCCATAGTTACTGCCCCTCCCCGCCAGCAGTTGCAAGGTCCTTTTCCTCCTGATGTGTACATTTGTAAAAGTTAATAGCAGATTAATTTCATCAGCTACTAAGGAAACCTTCTTTATCCAACAGTACATCAACTGTAACTCTAAATATGTTTTCTATCTGATTGAATGAAGAAAATGCAATAAACAATATGAAGGTCAAACTAGCAGGTCACTAAAAGAGTGCATCCAAGAACATGACAAATTTTAGCGATAAGAATGGAACATAGCTAAATATTTTAATGATTGTTCAGAAGGCAACACGAGGGAGTTCTTTTTGTCTGTAATAGGTATTGGGTAAGTAATCATGAATAACAGAGGAAAACACATCAATCAAAAGCTGTTGAGAAATGTTTTTTCTCATTAACTAGAATACCAATACATATGAATAATGAATTTGATGTCTCTTGCTATTATGTTTAATATTCTCAAAAGAAGTTTACTGTCAGGAGCGTTCGATGGTGCACCCTTCCGCGCATGGCCACCACGTGGGTTGCAGCGCCTGCTCGTTGACGAGCAGACGTGTGATGTCATTGTTCCACGTCTGGTGCAAAAATTCAAAATGAGAGGACGCCGAGGTCACAGGTTCAGTGCCAGATTTTAGGTCATGCTCACTAGTGTTCCTGGATGCTCCATAATTTGTGTATTACTGATTCGTGTACTTTTGACATCTTGCCTTGACTCTGACTGTGATCCTTTGCTGCATGTCTATTGAACTTTTGCCTGAATCCTGACTATGCTTTTTCTCAAACTTTTGGCTACCGCTAACTGGACTTTCAGCCTAGGGCTTCCTCCTTAGTCAGGACCTCTCCATCATTTAATCTGCAAGACCCTGACACTAATATGCTTAAAGGTTTTTAATTATCTGTTGTGTTTTTTTAGATTTGGCCACCTTGCAGAATTTTGTGGAACCCTGTACTCAGGGCCGCCATCAGGGGGTCACAGGGGGTACAAGTGTTCTGGGCCCTGGCCTGAAGGTGGGCCGGCAGTGCTGCACTTTTAGACAAACCTGGGCCACCCTTCCGAACTGCCGAAGTCCCAAAGTGGCTGAAAGGAGACCTCATTTTATTCTAACTTGTAAGGGGGCCCTGGAGCCAATGTTTTTTTAAAAAAATATTCTCTGGGCCCCAATTTTTTTTTACTTGTAAGAGGGGCCCTGGCATCAATGTTTTTTTAAAAAAAACTTTTAATATGGGGGGGCCCTGGCGCCAATGTTTTTTTAAACTTATAGGGAGGCCCTGGTCACCAATTATTTTTTTTCACTTATAGGGGAGCCCTGACCACCAATTTTTGAAAAAAAACTTTTATGGAGTCCTGGTACCAATGTTTTTTTTTTTTAATTTATAGGGGGGGCCTGGTCACCATTTTTTTTAGTTTGTAGGGGGGCCCTGGCCACCAATTTTTAAAAAAAAAAAAAAAACTTTTATGGGGGGCCCTGGCGGCAATGTTTTTTTTTTTTTTTAACTTATAGAGGGGCCCTTGTCACCAATTACTTTTTTTTAACTTGTAGGGGGGCCCTGGTCACCAAATGTTTTGTTAACTTGTAGGGGGGGCTGACCACCAATTTTTTTTAAAAAAAATTTTGGGGGGCCCTGGAGCAACAGTTTTTTTTACTTATAAGGGGGCCCTGACCATCAATAGCTTTTTATAACTTTTGTGTGTTGGGGGTTACCTTTTTAGCGCTGATGTCTGTGTGGTCTTTTAACTGTGGTGTGGAGTGGGTGGGATCTGGGATGTTGTACGGGGCCCCGTGATTTCTAATGGTGGCCCTGCCTGTACTATATATATAGCAAAGTACTGACCATGTATGGTGAAGCAGGCCCGGACTGGCAATCTGTGGATTCTGGGAAATGCCAAAGGGGCTGCTATAAGGTGCCTTAGAAAGTCAGTATTTAGTGGGCTGATGGGGGCTGTTTTTGTTTTTCAAGCAATGCTACTGGTGCTTGTGGGTTTAAAAGTGTTGTGTATTTCCTTTGATTCCAGTGCCTATGGTACAATTCGTAGGACTGCAGGACTGTATAGATGCAGATACGCTGTGATCTGATGAAATGTATTGCTTCATTTTACCTAGTCCTAGTCTGCACAAAAATCTCTTTCCTTATTATGACAAATTGGGAGCAGAGGCACTGTTAACAGCGGGTATTGTTGGTAAACAAGAAAAAGCGGTTTGTGTTCCCTGGTGACTTTAAGGTGGGCAATACTGGATCATAATTGCAGCCATTGGATCAAGGATTGTATCAATGCACAATACGGCCCTCAATCTGACAGGACAATCAAATCTGCCCAATTCATATCAAACCAATTTAGGCCAGATATTGGACCCACCTGCGGGATCATAATTGCAGCTGTACAACGCGCAGAAATGGTCCTCGATCAGATAAGAATGATCAATATCTGCCCAATTTTCAGACAGATACATACCATACACAAACTAATAACCTGCAGATTTAGTCTGAAGAACTGAATCGGCACTATATTGGCCCAAGTATGGCCACCTGAAATCCTCCATGAAACAAGGGGAAACCCCTGCCAGTACTGATGTTTACCAATAACATTTTGGGGCCCCAGAACTTTCAAAACTGACAGGGATTCGACACACTTCAGAGCAGGCCCAGACTGGCAATCTGTAGGTTCTGGAAAATGTCAGAGAGGCTGCTTTAAGATGCCATAGAAAGTGACTATTAAGTGGGCTGTATGGGCCTCTATGTAGTAAGGATGGCAGGGCCTATTTTAAATCCCAGTCCATTCCTGCTTCAGAGTTAGGATCTGAGTAAATGAAGAATAAACTGTTATTTTTTGGTAAATTTCCCATAAATCTTGTCCACGATTTGTGAAAAATCTTCCCCTTGAGTTTCCACAAAAATTACTGGGACCCCCTGATGCCACTATAAAAAACGAGCCCAAAAACTCAAAGATGATTTTTGGTCAATTTCACGGTTTTGTCTTCCCCTAAATTAGCCATTGTACCAAAATTGTGAAAAAAAGCTGTAACTTTAAAAAAAAAAAAAAAAAGAACTGAGCCCTTAGAACAAAATGCTCAAAATCATTTAATTTCAGCTGTGTAATTTGCACAACAAAACTTCCTTTCTGGGAAAAGAGGCTCTGATGGTGACAAATATTGTTGGGAACAAGGAAAGCTTTTTTTTGTGGTTGCTTCCTGACTTTTTTTGCACACGGAGCGAACACTATTGCTAGCAACCAAAAGGAAAATAAACACGTTTTTTTCCTCACAAAAGTAATAGATGTGAGAAGAGCAATCAAATTATAAGAGTATACTCGTAGCCTTCAACTACTACAGCGTGTTGCTACAATCTCATGCCCGTACCAATCTAAACAACCCCAACCTTGCTCGTCACTCCCCGCAAGGCGGCTACGTGTCGCGTCACCGCGCTTATATACTCGAGGTGGTGACGCCGCGGTCTCGCGAGATGAGATCTGTGACGTCGGGATTAGCTGTCAGGCAGGAGCCAAGGAGCTGGACATTAATGGCGCTGCGGGACGTTTAAGCAGCGATCCGGGACTGCGGGTTTTGTTAAGAAAATCAGGACTGTCCCGCGAAAAGCGGGACTTTTGGGCGGTATGAGTCTCATACTTTGTCTGAACACAGCGCGACCCCCTTTAGTTGTTATTTAAGTGTTCGGCTGAGAAAAATGCCCACCCTACCTCTTTTGTGATTTATTTAGAATTAAAAGGCAATAATTGTAACAATTAGAGGCCTTCGCGTTGCTTTGTTAGTGATAGCACACTGCCATATATATGTATGACTGCCCTAACTTCAGCCTCCTTCACTATTCTACATTGAAGTCATCCAGCCGCTTTGAGTGCTTCAGACACCTCTTCTTATCTCCAAGTACTGTACTTGTGTAAGCACTTCTTTTGGCTTGGTTATTATCCCAATGAAAGCCGTAGCACTGCTGCACAGCTGAAAACTTTCACATCTGCCTGAAAACGTGTTGGCCGCCACAGTACAACACACTAACTCAGACACCCTGGCACATCATGCGCTAGAAGATCTTACTGCCTACTGTTCTTTATGGCAACTTGGAATCCTCAGCAGCCCAAGGAACTCTGTTACAGATGCCATTGTAAGACCCATGTACACTTGCCAAAAGTGACAAGATAATGATATTTCAAATATGATGTAAATTGGCTTAGTAAAGGATAAAAATAATACCATCCCAGAGGGACCCAATGAGCGGAACACAGTCTGCAGCTTCGGACAGGTGAGTTGCAAGTATTGGTTAAAATTAACAAAAATGATAGGATATATATATTGTAATACACAAAGGCTATGAATATCTTGTAAGTTATATGCTTATAAATGTTGAGTTCCGATGTCATTTTTGTCACATGACTCACTGAAATTTGTGTATTATGATAAACTACCCCTAGTTGCAAAATATGAGGATATTAGAAGTTACCTCGGAGTTCCATGACCTGTATGTGGCCTCGTGTTTTTATATGGTCATGAAACTCCTCGGTAATTTATAATATCCTTATTTTTTACAAGAGGGGGTACTTTATTCACTATATATTCCCATTCTGTATTAAGGGGTCTCTGCTTTGATAAACCTTGCTTTTGCAATAAATAAATAAAAAGACACCCTAGTTACCTGATAAAAATTTAAAAGATCAAAGCAGAGGTCTGACCTAGATCAGTACAAATATATGATTAGGAAAACAAAAAAAAAGGGAAAGTACCCTGCTTGACCTTTTATACTGTCACTTCACAGGGAGTAAGAGTTGTGAAGTGACAGTATAATAGGTCTAGCATCATGCTCTTCCATTCATATCTTGCATTTCATCTGTTTTGCCGAATCCTCGCTCATATTTCAAAATTTGAGTCTCTAGCTTCTATAAATGGGAAATAACTAGTTGTATTTCAGGTAATAAGAGTAATTTGTTTTAAAGAAGACTAGCGCGCTCCCATTAGAAAAAAAAACAAGCATTAATGATCTAAGTTTTCGAAATGGTACAGGTATAGGGTTCGTTATCTGGCATCCTGTTATCCAGTATGTTTCAAATTATGGGAAGGCGGTCTCCTATTGAGTTAATTTTAAGCAATTCATTTTAAATTGATAAAAGTATAAACTTTTTTTATACTTGTACTTGATCCCAACTAAGGTATTTTGAATCTATATTGGTGGCAAAATAGTTTTGTTGGGTTTGTTTAATTTTTACATTGTTTTAGCAGATTATGGGAGCTCGCACAAGGGCAGATTCGTGGAGATTTAGTCACCTGACGACTAATCGCCTCTTCTGCGGGGCGACAATCTCCTCGAACTGCCTTCCACCTGCTATAATGAGAAAACACCAGCGCCAATGCACTCGCGGCGCTTCAAGGAAACTTCGGGCGACTTTGAAACGCAGCGAGTACATTGGTGATGACGTTTTCTCATTATAGCATGCGAAAGGCAGTTCGGGGAGATTGTCGCCCCGCAGAAGAGGCAATTTGTCGCCAGGATCTGGAAACCCCTGGTCCCACAACAATGTTTTTATATCCGCACCTTTTTTGGCACTGATGATCCGGAGTAGCTTGATAAGGTGTTGGTCTGAAACATTGCTGGTGCTCGGGACAGTCAGAACCCACAATGAAATAAAGGCTTTTAAGAAAATGTTTTCCTGGTGGGTGCTGTCAATTGGATGTGAGTTTGACTCCTGGTCCCAAGCATTCTGCATAATAGGTCTCATACTTATACGGTCTTTCGGCAGTACAAACACAATGGTACGGATTATAAATTTGTATTTCCAGAGTTTTATTTCTGGGCCTCATGCCTACTTGTTGATGTAACGGAGCTTATTTAAACTCATCCATTCACAGTATAGGTATAGGATCAATTATCCAGAATGCTTGTGACCTGGGGTTTTCCAGTTAATGTATCTTTCTGTAATTTGGATCTCCATACCGGAAGTCTGCTAAAATGTCATTTAAACATGAAATAAACATAAAAAGGTTTTTTGCCACCTACATGGATTCATTATAGTTTAGTTAGGATCAAGTACAAGGTACTGTACTGTTTTAATATTATTTTTAAAAATTAGAATTATTTGCTTAAAATAGACACACTGGTATATGGTCTTCCTGTAATTGAGAATTTTCTCCATAATGGGTTTCTGGATAAGGGATCCCATAACTTTACATAGTAAATATTCTACACAATTTCTGTGCATGTTTGAGAATGTACTTCGAGATGCACTTGAAATTAGGGATGCACTGAATCCAGGATTTGGTTCTGGATTCGGCCTTTTTCAGCAGAATTCGGTCAAATCCTTTGGCCCAGCCGAACCAAATCCTAATTTGCATATGCAAATTAGGAGTAGGAGGGATATCGCTTGACTTTTTGTAACAAATCAAGGAAGTAAAAAATGTTTTCCCCTTCCCACCCCTAACTTGCATATGCATTTGGTAGTCGGCCAAATCTTTTGCGATGGATTCGGGGTTTCGGCCGAATCCAAAATAGTGGATTCAATGCATCCTTACCTGAACTGTCCACCAGTGTTTATAAAACAAGAAGCATTCATACAAATCTTAGGGATAATCCATAAACTGTAAATAAAAAAAAAAAAAAAAACCCTGCAATTAATGCTGATTTGTTAACTCTTGTAGGCCCCACTCTTGGAAGTAACAGTACATATAAATGGAAATTATGGTCAAAGCAATTCAACTTCTATAGTCCAAATACATTTAGCACAGTAATGACACATTAATTTTCAAGCTGAAACCTATATGGACTTGCAGGTGGATCCTCACTCAATGTATTGGGCTCCCCAAGGGTAGTCAGTCCTGCTGTTTGAGATCCTTCACTTTAAAGAGAAACTATGCATTGAGTTTATGCATTTGCAGAATAAAGAAAAAAAAATGGGTGCTAAAAGAGACGCAATGTGCACCACTCTTTCCTGAGATCAGTTTTTTTTTTTTGTTTTTTTTCTTGACTGGTAGATTTAAGAGAGAACTGTAACTGAATAGTAGAGTTCTTGTTTTGTGGATGGAAAAAAAGTTGCATGCCAGTACAAATCGCATTGTTCCATTCATTTTCAACGGAACAACTCTCCAGCATTTACTTTCCAAGGTTTTTCTGGTGGCTTTTCAAATTTTCTTAGGTTATGGAAAATACTCTAGCTTGTTTTTCATGGTTTTTTTTCCTGCATTTATTTTCTCAGTCAAAAACTGTGATGAAAAAATAGCTTTTGATAAATCTGCCATGTCATGTATGGTGATTCCATTTAAAAAAAAAAATCTCTTCTCCAGAAAACCTTAGGTTACAAGCATTTTAGATAATCGATCCCATACCTGTACTTCATAATGTTTCCCGGAAACAACAGTATATCTTTGTTACTGCAGTCACATAAACTTTATTCTCTGTATAATTAAAATTATAAATATCCGTGGAAGTGTCCATACTGCTTGACTTGACTGCAGAATCGTCACTAAAAGTGTCTGTAAAAAGAACGATAAAAGCTGCTGCATCAAGAGTTTATTGTATGGGGCCCTCTGACAGGCCCACCCAAGCAATATTGGGGTGAAATTGATCAGGCAGGTTTAAAAACCCTGTTGGGCTGAGAACCACATGGGCTAGCTAATCGGATCAGCCCAGTATCGCCCATCTTATTGTGGACATATTGGGAGCGGATCTTTAAATGTGTGGCCAGCTTTACTTGAATAATGCAGCACTGTTGGGGGTTTGTTAACTGATGGTGTTATTTTCCTTAAATATGTTGAGAACTCTTTAGGACAGGGAAGCAACTTGACAGCATACACTCAAGAACACAATGCAAATATGGAGTGAAGGAATGATCATTGAACACACTAATCTGCACTTTCATATACTTGTTTGTATAAGGCACATTGGTTAATGTAATGTATTGCCGAAATGTGTGCAACAGAACACCGAAGATACATTTATGCAGTAAAAACTAAAATATACTTTAGTGGTATAGACCTGCAAATATTACATAATTTGGCATTAAACAATGTGTTATAGTGCCATGTTCCTAGATATTTTTTGGAAAGAATTCTGACATAGTTGCTTTGTGACTGTTGCCAAGTGAGATTTATATAAGAGATCAGCTCTAACAATTTGTAAATCTGAAATGCCACACCGGTGCATTCTGCAGTCAAGCTTCCCTATTCCCAGATTGATGTCAGCAATAAACAGATCAGTTAAATTACACGGTGTTCACTGCAAAACAAGCATGTGTAACTGTTAGGTTTGCTGGAATAGTGTGTTCATTTAACATCTTATATTACATCATACCTGTACCAACGATTTGATGCCAGTACACTGGATCTCCAAGTGAATGTAGCATCGGCAGATGAGGAGATGAAGAGGGCTTTTTTCCCCTTCAACAGTTCATACTGATTGTACAGATTGTCTGCCCAATAAAAATGCTGTAATACAGTATATATCTCCTCATAGCCCTATCTGGTCTGCAGGCCAGTTGTTAGAACCATGCCATTATAGCTTCATTTTGTATGCTTGGTAGCATGGTGGCTCACAATGTCTTCTACCCACACTTTAAAACCAATGTTCAGCCCATGCCTTTTTTGTCCACCAATTTTTCCCCAGCTCTGCTCTAGCCCCATCACATGCGCCGTATTAGAATTGGCCTTTCAGAAGCCTATAGGGGGAGAAGTGGGGGATGCATGTCATTATATTTTCTCATGGCTCAATATTTTATCCCCATGCACCACTTTGAGTTTGTTTTTCAAGGTTGTAGTTTCAGTAAAAACTCTTTTTTTTTTATTATGCCCTGAAGCTGCAAAAAGCTTGAATCCAAAAATACTGCAGCTATAACCTGTCGAGGCTATGACGAAGTCAATGGCTCAGGTCACTTGCACCATTTGAAGATGTTTGTAGCCTTCATAATTTTTTTTCCCGGTGCTTCTTGATTGCAATCATTCCAGTTTTTTCATAAATAAGCAAATATTTGAGTTGTAAGTTTACTCAAGGTATAAAAAACAAACCTCACAAACACGACCTTTGATAAATAACCCCCTAAGAAGCTTACATGCAATTGACCCTAATTTGCATGGGACGCCATGATATTGAAAGCTCTTCTGGGGCAGGGACTGACGTAAATAATGAAGAATCTCTGCTGCTTGACATGTGGACGCTATAAATAAAGGCTAATGAAAATAATGTCAGCTGACAAACTGCAATAAAGTTGTTTTTAGTTATATCACACTGTGAGAATAGAGAGTGTTTGTTTTAGAGTGCACTGGGTCTTTTTTTTTTTTTTTTTTTTTTGGTTGATGTGTTTAGGGATGAAGCTGGTGCAGTTTTCTTTAGACTGTTCAAATCAAGCACACCTTTGGTAAAGGCCCATTTTGGCTCATAAATAGATTAGATATACATATGAAAACCGTTCTGTTCCAGCCATAGGTTAAACAATTTCAGCAAATACATTTTCATCACATACCTTCAGGTATATAATGGGCTTTCATACTGGACTACCCAGAGCACTGCTTTGGGTTACCCTAAAGGAGCAGCACACAGTTTAAGAACAACTTGCTTAAAGGAAACCTGTACCCCCAAAATTAATACTTAAGCAACAGTTTATATCATATTTAATGGCCTATTAAAAAATCTTGCCAAACTGGAATATATATTTAAATCTTGCCTTGAACCACCATTTTGTGATGGTCCGTGTGCTGCCTCAGAGATCACCTGACCAGAAATACTACATCTCTAACTGTAACAGGAAGTGTTGAAGCAAAAGTCACAACTCTGACTGTTGATTGGCTCATGTGACCTAAGAAGTATAGTTTCATTTGTTTGTTTGTGTGCACTTATTTTTTAAAATGGCAATTTTCTATTTAGGATTACCCAATGACACATACTTCTAGAAAAGTATATTATTATGAAAATGGTTTATTTACATGAAGCAGGGTTTTACATATAAGCTGTTTTATGCAATATATTTTTATTGAGACCTACATTGTTTGGGGGGTATAGTTTTCCTTTAAAGGGGAAGGAAACCTAGTCGGCGCAAACCCCCCCACCCTTTTTTTGCCCACCCTCCCTCCTCCCCCCTGGCCTACCCGTCCCACTGTGCAAATGCCCCTAACTTGTTACTTACCCTTCTGCGCAGGTCCAGTCCAGGGAGTTCACAGACGACATCTTCACAGCAGGAAGAAGATCGCGTGGAAGAAGATGTTGTCTGTGAACTCCCTGGACTGGACCTGCGCAGAAGGGTAAGTAACAAGTTAGGGGCATTTGCCCAGCGGGATGGGTAGGCCAGGGGGGAGGAGGGAGGGTGGGCAACAAACGGGTGGGGGGGTGGTGGGTTTGCGCCAACTAGGTTTCCTTCCCCTTTAATGCCTTGCTGTGATGTCCAAAGACATGGGGTTTACAGACAGATACAGCTTATGCAGGAAAAATTCATTTATAACCAAGTCTTTCTCATTACACTAATATTGATGAAACTCGTGGCACCTCTGAGCCTGGTACATTCACTTGCATTGAAAGTGCCTGTCTATACCAGAGAGTTAGCGGTTTTCCATTGATCTGAATTAAGGCAACTTGTGACACTTTTCAGCTTGCCGAAATACGCCAGGATGTGCCACATACCATAGTACGTGGGTCCGTTCTTGCTGTATTTGCCATGCATGTATTCCTAGAAAAGCATTTGCACTGAACTGCTGGCAGTACATGTCATTCAGTGGTATTGTTTTGTGAATACACAAAATTTAAACCTAAACTGCAAGATTTTGATATTTGCTCTGTTTACATAAGGCTGCTCTAGGCTGTTTGGACTAAAATAGCCTCTCTGAGATAGTATTACTATTTGTCTGCTCTACCACATGTACACAGACTTAATTATATAAAATGGTAACAAGTTGTTGAAGGCCTATGTTTGACTATTGCTTCATCAGCTGGACAGTCCTTTAACTGTTGTGCTAGGCTCATTAGGGAGCAAACAACATTTGAGCAACATAGGAGCAAATTCTTTTAAGATTTCATCACCATAGTGGTGTTTTCCATTGTAGTAGAGAGTAATAGAGAGTATACCCAGGTAACCAAAGTATCAGCTATACATAATTGAATATTTAGTATATTATTGCATATTTAAAATTATTTTAGCTTGGTGCATGTCTCTTAAACTAGCCTTAGAAGTGCAAATTATTAGGCTTTATAAGACGAAAGTATGACCAAGTATAACCATTCAGATTAATATAAAGTAATAAAAAGAACAAATCACATGATGCTCGGGCCATTAATTGACAGACCGCAATCATACCAAAGTTATGTCCAACAAATACTAATGACAATCTCCCATTGATTTAGTCAGGCAATACATGCAGAGATCTTATCAATCTTTTAACCTGTCCTATGGACCGAACGGCTGATCGCCATGACACGAAAATGTCGGGACGCTCCACACATGGTCTGAAAATTGTACGAATCTTATTTTCGTACCATAGTATATTTGCATCTATGACCATCTTCAATAAGTTATTAATTGATATTCAGAGCCTGGGTAGTTCGGAACGGTGATCTGATTGTATGAAGGGTTGGCATGCCACAGTTTACAGGAGATTGGTGTTTTAAAGATTTACATGAAAACGTAATTCCCCTGTATGTGGATTTTATATAAGGCCACACAAGGAGATTGGGGGAGATTTTGTCACCTGGCGACTAATCGCCTCGTCTTCTGAGTGACAATCTCCCCGCACTTCACCATAGGCTACAATGAAAAGTCACCTGCGCTAATGCACACGCGGTGATGCGTTTTCTATAGTCGCCCGAAGTTGCCTCACTGAGGCAACTATTGAAAACGCATCGCCGCGTGTGCTTTAGCTCAGGTGACTTTTCATTGTAACCAATGGGAAAACACGCTGAGGCAGTTCGGGGAGATTGACGCTCAGAAGACGAGGCGATTAGTCGCCATGCGACAAAATCTCCCCGAATCTCCTTGTGTGGCCTTATATAAAATCCACATACAGGGGAATTACGTTTTCATGTAAATCTTTAAAACACCAATCTCTTGTAAACTCTGGCATGCCAACCCTTCATACAATCAGATCACCGTTCCGAACTACCCAGGCTCTGAATATCAAATATTCCCGAATCTCCTCATGTGGACTAACCCTAAGAAGCATTAAAGGGGAATCACACATGCAAAATTTATATGATCAGCATATATCTTCTGGCTCTAGAATATCTAGCTAGCCCTTGAAACAGTTTGTCTTGTGCATAGCAGTAGTGCCTCAGAGTTTAGCTTTTACAAATCAACCCTGTAAGACAGCTGTTTGCCAAAGGGATTGGTCTCCTACAGTGATTGCTTCTCCGCAAGATTTGTAACCTTTGTGTGAAAGCTTTAGGTATTGTGTAAAACTACCATTCCAGTGGCTAGTGTCCACCTGTCTCCTATCCAATCTGCTATTAATTTGTACAAACACTGATTCATCTTGTTTCTCACTGTGGGAGTCTAGAGAAAATAAAGCAAATAATGCGACTAGCATATGAATGAAGTGTACACTATAATTTTTTTTCTTAAAGGAATAGTATCAACAAAAAAATCATGTTTTAAAGTAATTCAAATTTAATTTACTGTTGCCCTGCATTGGTAAAAGTTATGCGTTTGCTTCAGAAAGACTACTACTATAAAGAAAGCTGCTGTGTAGCAATGGAGGCAGCCAATAAAGCTGAAAAAAAAGTAAAGGCACAGGTTAGATAACATATAACCTCTATAATGGAATTTAATGGTGTTCTGCAGAGTGCATATGTGCATGGCTACACAGCAGCTTATTTATAAAAACTATAGTAATCTTTCAAAAGCAAACACACCAGTTTCACCAGTGCAGGGCAAAACTACATTATGTTTTAATTACTTTAAAACACCTCCATTTGTTGGTGTTACTGTTCCTTTAAATAGTCTACAAGGGTCCATGTCAGTGTTAGTGAATTTGTTTTATTCCACATAAAGTGATTTTTGTTTACATGTTTGTTTTTGTCTAAATGCAGTGAACATTGTGCAAGAAACTATAAAAAGTCTTGCATGCAATATACAATGTAATGTTTTGTGCTGTAATACAGTGTACGATTGCTTTTAAGCATTCTAATTTCTTTATGTGCTGTACTCCAACCAGTTGGGGCTTCTTAACTTTTAAGTCCACGTCACCCTAATCTCTCCTAGTTATTCATTTATTTAATATATTTTTTTACTATTTCACACCATTGAAATAATTGGACTTAGAGGCCCATTTATCAAAGGTAGAATTTCAAATTCATGTTAATTTGTTTTTTAATTCAAATATTCTCACAATTTGACATGGAGGTTATTTAAAAAACATTTTAAATGTCTAATATTCTATTTAATGGTTTCGACTAGAAAATTTTAATCGTATTTGATTCATATTCGATTCGTACAAATAGTTTTACCAACCCCCAAAAAAAAAAAAAATACTTGAATGTCAGAAGGCTATTAACATCTCCAAATGGCTCAACGGACCTTTGCCATTGACTTGTAAATGAACTCGGCAGGTTTTAGGACGGTTTCCATGGTCGAGGTGTAATTAATGTCATATTCAAATGTACATTTGATTAGGGAATTAGAATGTGTGAATTTTGACACTCAAAAAATTGAATTCAAATTTACTATTCGACTCTTGATAAATCTGCCCCTTAATCTCCCTGGTGGTAAATATGAATGGGTAACTAAATCAAAATTGGCAAAATCTTAGCAGTTAATTTACAATTAAATGTTGATGTTATACATACACACAAGTGCTGTTTCCGTCTACAGAAGGCTCAATAGGACGATTATTACAGATTTTGCAATAAAAGTGCTCTTAGAAACCGTGAATTTGTGCTGTGCACTGGAATGAATGCTTGGAAGGCTAGATTCCTGCTTTTTCACTCATGAATCTTTCTATGAAATACATCACTTTTAAGAAAAGAATCACTAATTCTGTGTTTGTTAGCATGGAAGAAGGGAATATGACTGACAGTTTTTGAGAAGCAAGTCCAAATCTGTAATAGAAGACCAGGGGGTGGAAGCAGAAATACATGCTATAAATTGCAGCAGTTTTCTCTTGTTCTGATCTGCTAAATTTCTATGTTGTATGTTTTTTTAACATGCATGTTTGTTTCTTTTGTCTCATGTCTTTCTGTCCAAAGGTATGTTTCAGAAATTACATTCATTTTAATTTTATCTTCTGTTTTCTTTGTTATAAGAAGCTATGACTGAATTCACTGTATTTCACCTAAGCCCACCTCCCTATGCATTAATTCCATGAAAATGTTTGTGTATAGTTGCAGGAATCACTGTTCTAAGAATATGTTCTTCTCTGTCTTGTTGCTTATCTTCATGCATTATACTGCACTTGTCCTGACTAGAAAGCAATCATAAAAAAAAGATAATGTGGAACTTTAGCACTAATTTAGAATTAATATTCCACCTTTGTTTATGCTTAATAATTTGTAACATATTCCATGTAAAACTGATGATGAACATACATTTAAAAAGTAGGAAGCACTCCTTGGAAAGAAATAAGCATCTAAACTTCATTAATTAAAATAGAAAGTACATAAATCATATTCGTCCAACTTTTCAGTGCAAGATATACTTGTAACAAATGTTTGACTAAACTATATTGTCATACAAAGATGTCTGTGCAGTCCTGAGCCCAGTAATATCCTTGCATCTAACCAGTTGGTCTGCATTTGGGAAACCATAGAGCTTTAGGCTAAGGCCACACTAGGCGATAGCGCCGCGATTTGACTCGCGGCGACTTTTCGCCGCGACTTTTAATCCGCAATCGCTGGGGAAACTTTTGCGCTGGCGTCTATGGGGAATCGCGGCGTAAAAACACACGCGGCGATCTTTTTTCTATTGTCGCTCGAAATCGCCTAGCGAGGCAATTTCGAGCGACAGTAGAAAAAAGATCGCCGCGTGTGTTTTTACGCCGCGATTCCCCATAGACGCCAGCGAGCAATTTCGAGCGACAGTAGAAAAAAGATTGCCGCGTGTGTTTTTACGCCGCGATTCCCCATAGACGCCAGCGCAAAAGTTTCCCCAGCGATTGCGGATTAAAAGTCGCGGCGAAAAGTCGCCGCGAGTCAAATCGCGGCGCTATCGCCTAGTGTGGCCTTAGCCTTAGAGTGTTCCAGCTGCTAGAATATCATTGATGTACATGATTAGAATGTCGTCAAAGTTGTGTGTAAGTCACTCGGCTAGTATGAGAGCATACGGAATAATACAGTAGCATTTGGGAATATTTCAGAAAGATTTACTGTGGTATAAAAGCTGCCATTATACAGCACTGTAAATATGTGACTGATTAAAGGGGACCCGTCACCCAAAAAAATATTCAAAGTTCTTTTTTATCACATTAGTCAAGAAAAATGAACTTTAATTACACAATATAAATTATTTGAATCTTGTTTCCTTCAATCTGGAAATTCATAGTTATAGCAAGCAGGCAGGAGCCATTTTGTGCACACAAGACAAGCCTTGTATTATCTCAGAATCTTGTTTGTGCACTAGAATGGGGGACCCAATATGTTCATCCCTATGCCCTGTCTACACAATTAAATGGTAAAGAGAACAGAGGAATATGTAGAGAGCAGTGACATCTAAGAAGTGCTGAATGGAAAGTGAAAGTAATTGTCTGCCCTGCCTCTATGCCTAAGGCATAGAGGAGGGGCAGACAATATTTGATTGGCAGCTGAGATTTTTAAATGAGCTTTCAACAAATATAAATTCTTTAATAAAAATTGGATTTCATGTTTAATTTGAAAACGACTTCTATTATAAGGATTTTTGTGTCTGAGTGACAGGTCCACTTTAATAGGAAAGTCAGAAAAGCAGAGTATCTGTGTGCTGTTGCGCTTGAGAGTAAATTTGAAAGGGGGCTATCGAGATGTAAAAAAGTGGAGGTCCATTCACAGATATTGTGATTTGGTAGAAATTCTAAGAAATATGTGCTTAGCAATTTTGATTTCTTAATTTGAATCTATATATGTAAAGGAATTAGGTGTCCACTGCTAGGAGAGGCATAAGCCATTATCATTTGTAGTTTGTATAGGTAGTAAAGTGAACAACATGAGCATGCAAGCATCTTTCCAATATACATTCTGCAAAAATCATTATGCAAAATCAATTTGGGGTGTATATTCACTGAAGTTGCGGAAAGGACAGGAGTTTTTTCACATTAAGTGAATTGTGACATAAGAGTGTTTGGTGTGGAATTGGCTATATATGTATTAAACCCCCCCCCCTTTTTTTGCCTTACCAGTATCTGCAGTGCTCAAAAAACTGTACTGCAGAGCAAGCTTTTGACTCTACATCTTTAAAGCTCCTTTACGGCCATAGTTTTGGTGATTTCTCTGGTGTAACTTTTCTACTGGTTTCCCACTACCCATACTGAGGTCAACCTATATCCACTTAGCCAAAAGAACACATTCTCTACTGGCTTTCTTTATTTCCCTTTTCTCTGTTATAATAAAACAGTGCCTTGTATTTGTTCACAACTATTATATGATGAATCCTTATTGGAGGCAAAACTTATTGATTTTTAAAAATGATTTCCTAGTAAATGTAAGGTGTGAAGATCCAAATTACAGAAAGGCCCTTTATCCAGAAAACCACAGGTCCCAAGCATTCTGGATAACAGGTCCTATACCTGTGGTAAAATCATCCCTGGACATTTAAGGGTACTGGCACATAAGGAGATTTGTTGCTCATAATAAATCTTCACTACAATTGGCAACTAATCTCTGGAAAATGCTTTCCTACCAGCTATGGTGGTAGTCAGGGTCTGGAACTAGGGGTAGGCAGAAGAATCAGCTGCCTAGGGCACAATAATAGGTGGGCACTGGCTACCTCTAAAACTGCCTACCCCTAGTCTGCACCTCTGTCATACTCCCCCCTCCGTCACTCTCCCTTCCCCTCCGCCGCTGACCCTGCATCACTGTATCCTCCCTTCCGACCCTCCCCTCCTTGGCTCACCCACCCCTCTGCCGCTCGCTCGCACATACGATCGGGGGGGTGGGGCATGCCGGCCAGGTTGCTTAGGGTGCCCTGGCCGGTCTGGCCCGGCCCTGATGGCAATTACCTGTGAGAAGTCATGTGCTACTTCTGTTTTTGTCCAAAGTTTCCTTGCAAGGTAACTTTAAACACTGCTGCCTTCTCAGGGCCCAAGCTTATTTAAGGTGGTTTGAGGCAATTGGTCTGACAACTCAAAATGTTATATTCTATTAGGAACTTATGGATGCCATGCCCTCTCTGCTAAAGAGAAGGTCCACCAGGCTTGTTATGGTGCACAGTTCAAAAGCCAGCATCCATGAAAATATTGGGGTGCATTAGTGGCATAGCTTGCACATCTGGAAGGCTCTAAAAATTCTAAATATATTCAGGTTTTGGAGCAACATATAATGCCATCCAGTCTTTTTCAGGGTAATGCTAAACCACATAGTAAATGTCTGCAGTCCAGACCTGTCAGCCATAAAGCTCATTATGAATCCAAAACTATTACAAAATACCCCAAACTGAAATCCTATATCGGGAAAAAATGCAACAATATTTCACTTTCAACTACAGTGAAACCTCAATTTTATATACTCTGAGTTTGTTTCCCCTCATTTTACATTGTTTTGTGGTCCAGCCTATATATAATGCATAATACATTTGTCTGATTTTACATTTTCCTGGATTTTATACCATTTTTTTTTCTGGTCCCTTGGAAAAACGTAAAATGGGGGTTCTACTGTACATTAATTGGTCTCTTCAAATCCTAAATATTTACAGAGTTGTTAAAGGAAGGGTAGACGCAACACAGTGGGAAACAAGCAACTCTCCCAGCTTTTTTTAAACATGTTGCTGAAATCAAATTATGAAAGAAACATGTATTTTTTTAGAAAACAATAATATTTCTCAGTTTCAACATTTGATATGTTGTCTTTGTACTATTTGCCATTACACATAGGGTATAAATGATGAATCTGTGTGATTAGGACCTACAAACTAAAGCTGTCCATACATTTCAAGGGACAAGGAAAACTGAATTCACTGGGTGTGCAGATATGTTAGGCACCACCCAGTGAATCCAGTTTGTAGTCCGTCTGGGGCTGCTCTGTGGAAAAATGCACACGCTCAGGGAATTTTTAAAGCAGTGCCACTCCTACATCGTTTAACTTTCTAGGCATCCCTTGAGCAGACCGAAATCATAGCTGAAGAATGTGTTTTATAGAGCTGCATACCTGTATATTACTTGTTAGGCTTGGACCTTTCTATGGCCATGCACATCAGTCGGAACCTGTATCAGGAATCCCACCATTGTGCTGTTCAGCCATCAGTTTTATTTCTTAGTGGTTTCAAATCAGAAAAATAGATGGATGAAGGCAAAGATGTAGCAAGGGACTGTAGAAATCCGGACATGAGACCAGGCTGAAATAAGGAGGAGTAGCTGTACATACCAGCTGTTGTGCAGAATTTATATGCTGCCCTGCAGGTGAATGGTATTCGGAACATACCATTCTTAGAAAATTTTTAAATTTCTTTAGCAAAAAAACCTAAATAAAATAATAAACTTTTAAAATGCTAGCCAACAAATTAACATTTGCTCAAAAAAAAAAACAAAAACAAACTAAGAAACTTTTAAGTCCCTTTTGGAAGTTTTGCACAAACATGTCTGCTTGCAGCAACAAGTCTTGCATACAATTCATTAAAGAAAGCGTTATTGGGAGGCTGCATCAAAATAACAATATGCCCAGGGCAGGCTTCCAGAGGCTGTGTATTCAAACCGTCTGGAGGAAAGAGGTTTCATCATAATATTGGAAAAAAATTAAATTACGGAATTCTTTCCCTGCAGTAGCTGTACTGTCATTGAATAGCTTGGAGGAAGGGTTGAGTGGCTTTTTTTTTTTTTTTTCAAATTAGAAAATACTGGGTTTGCTGAAACTAGCTTGATCACCAAGTTGTTTCAGGAATGGGTCTGATTGCCATCTTAGAATCGGGAGATAATTTTGTATTCCCTTCTAAGGCAAATTAGAAAGCTTTCAGATGGGGGTTTTCCCCATTCCTCTAGATCAGGGGTCCCCAATCATTTTTACCAGTGAGCCACAAAAATTATGGAGCAACTCAAGAATGAAAAAAGTCAAATGCTAAATAAGGGCTGTTATTGGCTATTTGAAAGCCCCTATGTTGACTTGCAGCCTACAGGAGTCACTGTTTGGCAGAACACCTGGTTTTTAGGCCAGGGGGACCACTGCTCTAGATCAATTAACAGTTTGGCAAGTTAATGTAGACCAAAAGGTTTAACTTGATAAGGATTTTTTTTAACCTAACTACTATGTTAGTATGTTCTCCAAGTATTAATGCCACACTAATACCTTGTGGGTTATAAAGTCACTGATTGCATGAAGGTCATGATGTATTTTTTTATGTCTGGCTGCTTTTCTGTGCCGTCATGCAAAATACAATAAAGAACTTCTTATCATATACAGTGTACGTATATACCCGCGTATAAGCCGAGTTTTTCAGCATCCAAAATGTGCTGAAAAAGTCTACCTCGGCTTATACACGGGTCAGCGGTAGCCGACCCGAGTAGCTGAGATTGCAGTCACTTTTAATTAGGGATGCACCGAATCCAGGATTCGGTTCGGGATTCGGCCAGGATTCGGCCTTTTTCTGCAGGATTCGGATTCGGCCGAATCCTTCTGCCTGGCCGAACCGAATCCGAATCCTAATTTGCATATGCAAATTAGGGGCGGGGAGGGAAATTGCGTGACTTTTTGTCAGAAAACAAGGAAATAAAAAATGTTTTCCCCTTCCCACCCCTAATTTGCATATGCAAATTAGGGTTCGGATTCGGTTCGGTATTCGGCCGAATCCTTCGTGAAGGATTCGGGGGTTCGGCCGAATCCAAAAAAGTGGATTCGGTGCATCCCTACTTTTAATCATTCCTATACCAACAGTTCACTTGGGGAGAGACTGCAATATCCCACAATGCCCTCTGTTGGTTATATGAAAGAATAACAGTGCGCCCTCTGTTGGTTATATGAAAGATTAACAGTGACTGCAATATCACACAGCGCCATCTGTTGGTTGTATGAAAGAATAACAGTGACTGCAATATCACACAGTGCCATCTGTTGGTTGTATAAAAGAATAACAGTGACTGCAATATCACACAGCGCCATCTGTTGGTTGTATAAAAGAATAACAGAGACTGCAATATCACACAGCACCATCTGTTGGTTGTATGAAAGAATAACAGGGACTGCAATATCACACAGTGCCATCTGTTGGTTGTATAAAAGAATAACAGAGACTGCAATATCACACAGCACCATCTGTTGGTTGTATGAAAGAATAACAGTGACTGCAATATCACACAGCACCCTCTGTTGGTTATATGAAAGATTAACAGTGACTGCAATATCACACAGTGCCCTCTGTTGGTTATATGAAAGAATAACAGTGACTGCAATATCACACAGCGCCCTCTGTTGGTTATACAAAAGATTAACAGTGATGGCAATATCAAACAGCACCCTCTGCACATGGTAGTGGGACAGTGGGACAATGCACACAGTAATCCGTTTGGCAATTCTCTGTCACCATCAGCTTTGCAAAGAAGTCCGGTTGATCGCTGGGGGGGTCGCTTTGGCAGAATGTGCGCTGCTGGGAGACAGGGCTGTAGTTGTGTCTAGGCTTATACGCGAGTCAAAAAGTTTTCCCAGTTTTTGTAGGTAAAATTAGGTACCTCGGCTTATACACGGGTTGGCTTATACACGAGTATATACGGTAAGTACTCTGCAATTTCACCCTTAAGAATAGCTCATTTATAAGCAGTTTATAAAAGGAAGGACAGTAAAATGATCCTACAGCTTGCTGTTTTTCCACTTCTTTTCTTCACTCACAAGGCTACACAATACAATCATCATATATCATTTATTATATATATATATATATATATATATATATATATATATATATAATAAAATGTGAGCCTTTACACTGGGAAAAGTGTGTACATTTTTAGGTAAACCTCAGCAATAATATAATGCATTATAATCCAATTCATACCTCTGCTTATGTATTACAAACTGCTTTTGAGTGTACCATATCCTTGACAACCTCTTTTTATGTCTCCCCATCATAAATGCCCCCCCCAACATTTCAAGTTTTTCTTCTCCGTATTTATCAAATTTGATTAAATTTGGTTGAGTCTTCTCACTGGTGTTTTTTGTTTTTTCCAAGAAAATTGCTGAACCATGAACCTTCTGAGATCCATTTAAAACCATTAGGAACGACATATAGAGATTTGCAGCTAGTCTGGTTGCTCGATACCGTGACCCTAGCAACCAAGCAGTTTTTGAATACCAGAACAGTATGACTAATCAGTTTTTATAGGGTTAGATTGCCTTATAATTTTCAGTTTTTATAGTGCTAATATTAATCACTATTTCAAGTAAGGCTAGAATATCCTATTTAATTAAAAGCAGTTAAAAAATAATGTGAAATTGTTCAATGCTGTTCAATAAAAGAACAAACAGAACATTTTTCTAAACAAAAAATGTTTTGGGGTTTTTAAAAAAAGTTTTGTGGTGATAAAGCCTTTATGATAAGGTGGGGTGGTTCATCTAACCAAGGTCCTGATTGTTAAACCAAGGTTCCCAAATAGCATAATAAAGTGTCAAATTAGTGCTTATTGTTTTCCTTTAAATAACTGGCATGCGGTTTTCTCTACACCACTTTAGGGATGTGATCTAATCAACCTCAGACTTCACCTCTTGTACAAATTGCTAGTAAGTTCCTATTTCTTTGTGTGGTTTATGTGGTTCGTGCATGAAGTTGTTCATTTTAACTTGAGACCTTACTTACCTATTGATTTAGTTTATTATAACATTTACTTCAGAGTTGTTGATTGAGCCCTGCAGTTTGGGAACCTACGATTTTGATTTTTTAACTATAGAGAGGATTCTTATTTTTCCCAAAATATTTTCTATAAATGTAGCCATGTACTACATGCTATGATATAAAAGTGTGCAATATTCCATAGGTTAAATGCCAAGCACCTATTTTGTCTGTGTTGTTCCTTTGCTTGAGTGAGACTATTTCTCAATGGCCTGCTAATTAATTACCACCTTCTGCTACACAGTTCCTCACAAACCCCAAAGGAAACTGGGAAGTGGAAGAGGTTTGTCTTTTTGAACATATATAACATGGATATATGATATCTCTTGGGGAGCACCGTGCCAGGGTCCAAAAGTACTTGGCAAATAATCAAACAGATATGCACGGTAACTCACTTCAGGCATTTATTTGTGCAAAATCACGACCGCAATTAATTACAAAATTGTGAAAAATAAACTCATATCATACCATGTGGCAATGTCTTCCCACTGTCTGCATACCTCATGTATGAGTGGTTGACATGAGGTATGCGGACAGGGTGAAGACAATGCCATGTGGTATGATATGAGTTTATTTTTCACAATTTTGTAATTAATTGCTGTGGTGATCTTGCACAAATAAATGCCTGAAGTGAGTTACTGTGCCTATCTGTTCAGTCTTTCCCCTGTATAGCACATTAAATAGTTGGCCACTAGAAGGGTGGCCCACATGGGGCATAAGTGTTCAGTCTGCTTCTGATCCTAACTAGGCTGGGGGGAGAGGAGGGAAGAGGGTTGTCCGCGTGGTAGAGGTTTTTTTTAACTTTTGGGTTGAATTCTTAGGCACCTTTCATTGAAAAATAATATATTCTGCTCTCCAGTTTAGGGAAAATATACAATTTTGCCCAACAAAAGCTCAAAATGAGTACTGGGATGGTGCCCCAATGCAGTTACATGCATGCACTTCATGAACATGTCTCTTGGCTCGCTCATACCTCCAGTGGGGGCAACACTTTTTGATCATAGGTGCCCTTTAATCATGCCACAAAATCCAGCTCTTGATTTTTTTTTTTCGTGAATTTTATTCTACCAATCTACCTCATAAAGACTTTGGCATTGCTGCAGATGTACTATAAGGTATATGATTATACTGTAACGTTGTTTACTCCTGTACTTGCAACACTTGACCTGATATATTCTGAACAGAAGCTATCCCAATATGTAATAATGTTTGCCAGGAGAACTAACTCTTAGCAACCAGTAAGATGTTTGTAAACAATTGACCAGAAAATGCTGCCTGCTGATTGGTTGATGGGCTATTGCTCCCGGGCAAACTTAGTGACAATTTTTAAATATGGGGGATGGTGTCTGTTCACAATGTGTATCAAATCTGTTATATGGCATTGTGGGTTCTTGCAATTAAGGGCTAAATCAAGTTACCTTTTTTTTCTTGGGCAGGGGGACTCCTTTGTTTTGTGAGTTTCACTGGAACTGGCAAACAGGATGATTTGTATGAATTATCTGTGTATGTGACTAGCTTTGTATGTACTGAATAAGCCATGTAAGGATGCGGGAAATGATATAAGAATGTTATAGGTTTGGGATCTTTTTTTATAATGAATAATAGAGCTGAAGAAGACTGTGAGAAAATGGTAGGGAAAACACTTGTATGCAAACCAGTAATCATGAAATGTAAGTGCAGGACTGAATGGAATTGTTTGAAAATATATGAAGTTAACCTTGCTTCCCAGTCTTTCTGCTTGCTGGCCAATCCATTAAATATTGGGTTTTTCATGCAATACCAAACTTCATATGGATCAGTATGTAAAAGTGTAGCTCCATTCTGTGTTGTATTTGGCAGAAGACAGAGAGAGATTAGTTTTAATGTTTTATTGTAGACGGAGTGTGATTGAGACAATTTTCAACACTCTTATAAAATTATTTACAGAAATCGGAAGAAGTAACAGTATTGTATGCTAGCCCTGTAAAACGCCTCTGGGGTATAAAACTGGAGCATAACCGTGATCTGATTTTTCTTTGTGTAGATCACATTTCAAGATGATATTCTGTAAAAATATCTGGAACCCTCTAATTAAAGGTTCCCGCCTTCGTACGATAACACAGCACAGTTAATTGTGTTGGTAATTATGAGGTTCAAGGTGAATAGGATGTTGTGTATCGGCCTCACCCAGTCTCCTCAGCAGAGTAGTGGAGCTGGTTTTGTGTCTTCTCACAGTGTTTTTCGGAAAACAGAATTCTCAGCCGTTTGTTTTGGGGATTTCTGTTCTTAAGATCACTTAAACAATTATCCCTAACTGCAGTGTTCCCTCAAAAGTTTAAATTTATCTTGATATCCGCACATACCAAAGATATTGCTTAACGGTGTAAATCAGAATGTGTTAATTGAACCTTTTATTTTCTGAATTGAGAAGGTTTGCAAACTTTTCTTAATTTGCCAATCTATTCACTCCCTGACAACCAATCGGCAGTTAGATTTCAACAGTCACCTCCAAGTTAGAAAACAAAAGCAAAGCTCTGATTGGAGACCTTTATATCTATAGTTAGTAGCAATGCACCATAGTATTCATATTTTGACTGTAAAGAAAAGTGTTTAGGCAAGTAATGTGATGTATATTTTTATATCAAATGATCAGATTCCTAGCAAGACTAAAGCTGGCCATAGATGTTGAGATTTTTAAAAGATCCGATCCTCATGGTGAGACCACGATTTTCTCAGAACGATCGTACGAATTGACCATCAACTAAAAAGACCAATTTGCCAGGAAAACAAAGGGTAGCTGCCTGCTTGGCCCTGCAAACATAGATAGATTGCACCGGGACCGACAAAGATTTTTTGCCCTGGCCGATCAATTTCCTGACAGATGTCGGCTGAAAAAATCGTGAGATGTACGATCGTTCGAATCCCACGATAATTTCGAAGGATTGGTTGGACTTCCCTAAATTCGGTCGTTCGGCAAGAAGAATTGTCGCGTCTATGGGGAGCTTAAAGCTGGCCATAGACGCAAAGATCCGATCATACGAATCCTTGATTCATACGATATTTGAACCGTGTGTGGAGAGTCTCCTCATTTTTCATCCCATGGAGATCGGTCGTTTGGTCGATCGGCCAGGTTAACAGATTTCTGTCAGCTGCTGATAATATCTCTGCATGTATTGCCGATCTGACAATTTTCAGTGGGAGACTGTCATTATCTTTTGTCGGACATAACTTTCATACGATTGCTGCAGGGGCCGAACATCGGCTGATCTGTTCTTTTTCTAATTTATTTGAGCTAAAAGGTTAGTGGCAGGTCTGGAGGGGAAGTCCGATCGTTTGAGGTTACGAACGATCGGATCTTTGCATCTACAGCCAGCTTAAAACTTTGGTTCAAACCTTTTGAAGGAAAACTATAACTCCAAACTATGTAGGTTTCTATAAAAAAAAAAAAAAATATATATATATATATATATATATATATATATATATATATATATATATATATATATATATATATATATTTTGCATAAAACAGCTCATATGTAAAACCCTGCTTCACGTAAAATTTTTTTTTTCCATAATATACTTTTTTGGTTGTATGTGCCATTGGGTAATCCTAACTAGAAAATTACCATTTTAAGAAATAAGGGCCTCCCCCTGGGATCCTATGATTCACAGTACACACACAAACAAACCATACTTGTTAGGTCACATGAGCCAATTAACGGACAAAGTTCTGTCTTTTGGTCCTACACTTCTTCCTGTTAGAGCTGCAATATTATATATATATATATATATATATATATATATATATATATATATATATATATATATATATATATATATATATATACAGTGGTGTGCAAAACTATTTGCCCCCTTCCTGATTTCTTATTCTTTTGCATGTTTGTCACACAAAATGTTTCTGATCATCAAACACATTTAACTATTAGTCAAAGATAACACAAGTAAACACAAAATGCAGTTTTTAAATGAGGGTTTTTATTATTTAGGGAGAAAAGAAATCCAAATCTACATTTTCATGTGTGAAAAAGTAATTGCCCCCTGAACCTAATAACTGGTTGGGCCACCCTTAGCAGCAATAACTGCAATCAAGAGTTTGCGATAACTTGCAACGAGTCTTTTACAGCGCTCTGGAGGAATTTTGGCCCACTCATCTTTGCAAAATTGTTGTAATTCAGCTTTATTTGAGGGTTTTCTAGCATGAACCGCCTTTTTAAGGTCATGCCACAACATCTCAATAGGATTCAGGTCAGGACTTTGACTAGGCCACTCCAAAGTCTTCATTTTGTTTTTCTTCAGCCATTCAGAGGTGGATTTGCTGGTGTGTTTTGGGTCATTGTCCTGCTGCAGCACCCAAGATCGCTTCAGCTTGAGTTGACGAACAGATGGCCGGACATTCTCCTTCAGGATTTTTTGGTAGACAGTAGAATTCATGGTTCCATCTATCACAGCAAGTCTTCCAGGTCCTGAAGCAGCAAAACAACCCCAGACCATCACACTACCACCACCATATTTTACTGTTGGTTGATGTTCTTTTTCTGAAATGCTGTGTTACTTTTACGCCAGATGTAACGGGGCGCGCACCTTCCAAAAAGTTCAACTTTTGTCTCGTAGGTCCACAAGGTATTTTCCCAAAAGTCTTGGCAATCATTGAGATGTTTTTTAGCAAAATTGAGACGAGCCTTAATGTTCTTTTTGCTTAAAAGTGGTTTGCGCCTTGGAAATCTGCCATGCAGGCCGTTTTTGCCCAGTCTCTTTCTTATGGTGGAGTCGTGAACACTGACCTTAATTGAGGCAAGTGAGGCCTGCAGTTCTTTAGATGTTGTCCTGGGGTCTTTTGTGGCCTCTCGGATGAGTTGTCTCTGCGCTCTTGGGGTAATTTTGGTCGGCCGGCCACTCCTGGGAAGGTTCACCACTGTTCCATGTTTTTGCCATTTGTGGATAATTGCTCTCACTGTGGTTCGCTGGAGTACCAAAGCTTTAGAAATGGCTTTATAACCTTTGAAATTGAACTCAGGTGTGATAAACCACAGTTAAGCTATTTTTTAACAAGGGGGGCAATCACTTTTTCACACAGGCCCATGTAGATTTGGAGTTTTTTTTCTCCCTTAATAACGTAAACCTTCATTTAAAAAGTGCATTTTGTGTTCAATTATGTTATCTTTGACTAATAGTTAACGGTTTTTGATGAGCAGAAACATTTAAGTGTGACAAACATGAGAGAGAATTCTTTAAACAGTGTTAAACAAATTGTACCCTATACAATTTCTACAGCTCAGAAAACTTTTATCATTTTATCAGAAATGGTCTTCACAAGTGATTTGATAAGCAATTACCTCCTCTCCCTCCTCTGCTTGCTTTCTTTCTTTCCTGTTTCTCTTTTTATTTTTTCTACTAACATTATTTTTCTCAATTGTTTTTACCATGTTGTTTGTACCATCCTGATGACCGTGATAAACTTGACTGACATTGTTTAAAAAAATATAAGCAGCAGTGACGTGTCCAGTATGTTGTAACAAAAACAAAACATGTATAGTATTATATATGCATCATATGCTAACCTGCTGTCTTGCCTATGTATTTCCCAAGCCACCCATGGCAGCATATCACCAACATGAGTATTCCCCGCCCCTAAGGTCACTGGACAGGAAAGGGTTAACTCCCAACCCTATAACATCCGCTCTGCACCGCCCCCACCTTGTCTTTTTCCTGTCCAGGTCACGTGTGTAGCTTACCGCTTCCAGGGTCTCTCTGCTCTCTCTCTGCCCTGATGCCTCCCATATGCTCCCCGGAGGGGATCGCGGTGGAGAAGGACCAATGGCTGGGTCACATTCCACCTATCAGGCCCACAGTTAAATACTGGCCGTGTTGTTTGGTGGCGAAGTGCGGATCCTCTGAAAACCGCTTCTAACAGACGCAGGAAGTACGTCATTTTCCTCCCAGAGCCAGGCATTCTTGCGTTCCACCGGCCGGATGTACGCGTCATTTCCGGTCGCGGGTCATTTTGGTCGCGCATTATTTCTCGAGCGACGGACGCGTGCGCCGGCGTCTGACGTCACGACGCGCGACGGAATTGGAAGTGAAGCGTGGTGTGTTGGTGAGCATGGAGGAACATAAATTCTCAATTTTTGGACGCAAAGGTGCTTACTATTGCCTGTCTCATAGGTTACAGACAAGATGGATCAGTCTGGCTCTGGGAGAGGAGTGCAGCCAAAAGTTTCTAGGTAAGCGAATGATAACGGAGTTATTGTTGGGGAGAGAGTAGAGGCTAATGGTGCTTGTTTCTTTCCTATTTAGCCTCTCTGCCTCTACTGAAGCACAGAAGGTGGAAAGTCAACAAGCAAGAAAGCAGTCGGTGGCAGAACAACCCTTAACGACTGAGCCTCAAACTTCTACAGCACCCCAATTGGATGCCTTAGTGTCCCTAATTAAGCAAGCAGTGGTGCAGGGGGTGCAGGAAGCATCCTCTTCAAGCAGGAGGCCTAAGAGGTCTCGGGAAATGCTGTATGAGTCCCTTTCGGACATTTCAGAAGATGAATATTATGATCCGGCGGATGATCAGTCGGATTTATCAGAAGAAGGTGAAATTTTCTCTGAGGAGGAGTCTGCCTTTGATGCCTCGACAGTAGAGGGTCTGGTGAAGGCAGTTAGGAAGTCATTAAGCTTAACTGAAGAGACACCAAAGAGTTCTTCTGCAGACAAGTTGTTTCCGTCTGTGAAAAAGCGTTCCTCTACCTTTCCGGTTCATGGCTCAATTAAGGAGCTAATTAGCTCAGAGTGGAAGAGGACGGAAAAGAGGGTAGTTATTCAAGGTAAATTTGCAAAGAAATACCCTGTGGATGAGCCTAATGCAAAGTTGTGGGATAATCCACCTAAAGTTGATGCGGTAGTGGTTCGATTGGCTCGGAAAACTACCCTTCCGGTTGACGATGTGGGTGCGTTTAGAGATCCGATGGAAAAGCGGATGGAATTGGATCTGAAGAAAGCGTTTGTCTCTGCCGGGGCATCTTGCAGGCCTGCAGTTGCACTAACTTCAACCTCTAGGGCGATGAAGATCTGGGTAAACAATCTAGAAGATGCCATTTCTTCAAATGTCAAAAGATCAGTCTTGCGAGAGATGTTGTCTGATCTAAAAATAGCTACTGATTTCATGGCAGAAGCTTCCATCGATTTAGTCAGATGGCAGCGAGGTCAATGGCTCTTTCAGTAGCATCAAGGAGAGCACTATGGCTGAAGTCCTGGTCAGCAGACACTGCCTCTAAAGCCAATTTGTGTCAGTTGCCTTTTGAAGGAGACAGATTGTTCGGTGAAAGTCTGGATTCAATTAGTAAAAAGGTGTCTGGTGGAAAAAGTGTTTTTCTTCCACAGGAGAGGAAATTCAGACGTCATGGGCCAAGAGCTGAATCACCTAAGAATAGGAATTTTCGTAACTCAAGGCAGTACAGACCTGGGAGGTCTCAAGGCAGACAGTCTCCATGGAGATCTGCTAGAGGGGAGCCACGACAACCGGCAAAAAAGGCAACTGGGTTCGGCTCCTCCTCACACAGAACACAATGAGATCAGGCCGGCTCGAACCTGTGCAGTAGGAGCGCGTCTAGCACTCTTCAAGGAGGTTTGGGCCGAGAATATTCGGGATCGTTGGGTTTTAGAGATTATAAGGGAAGGTTACCATCTCGAATTCTCAAGGATCCCAAGATACGATGTGTATCGAGTTTCTTTGGTGCCGAAGGTTCAAGGTGCAAAGGAAATAGTCCAAGAATATATGTATCAGTTGCTAGAAACCGGTGCTGTAGAACCAGTACCCCGGGAGCAACAAAGGAGAGGGTTTTACTCCAAACTCTTTCTAGTAAAAAAATCCTCAGGGGCCTTCAGACCGGTTCTGGATCTTCGTCCACTAAATCAATCTATACGTTGCTAGAAAATTCAAGATGGAGTCCCTGACATCCATAATTGCAGCAATTCCGCCTCGAGCATGGTTGGTAAATCTGGATCTCAAAGACGCGTACTTCCATGTTCCAGTGTACGGTCCACACAGAAAATACCTGCGGTTTGTGTTTCAGGAACAACATGTGCAGTTCACTTGCCTTCCATTTGGCCTGTCCACGTCTCCAAGGACTTTTTCAAAGGTCTTAGTAACAGTAATAGCTTTCCTGAGAGTGAAGGGGGTCCCAGCCTTCCATTATCTGGACGATATACTTCTGGTGTCCAACTCAGAAGAAGAGGCTGTAAAAAACAGAGACAAAGCGATTGGAATTCTGCAACTTTTCGGCTGGGTGATAAACTGGCAGAAGAGTCATCTGGTGCCAACTCAGAAGATAATTTTCTTAGGAGCCAGCTTGGACACTCTCTTCAAGGGACAGTGTCTCTTCCAGAACAGAAGGTCTCATACATCATGGACCGAGTGAGATCCTTTCTCACCAGAGTGTCAGTCAAGGATTGCATGTCAATTCTGGGCCTATTTTCCTCCACCATTCAGATGGTACGTTGGGCAAGATGGCACATGAGACCCCTTCAAATATTTTTTCTGGGTTCAGGGTCGACCAATCCCATAAATCTGAAGAGACTTCTTCATATTCCAAGTCAGGTGATGGCGAGCCTAGACTGGTGGTTGATCCCGAGAAATCTAACCAGAGGAATGCCGTTGACAGAACCAGACTACGTCACGATTACAACAGACGCCTCTCAAGCAGGCTGGGGAGCCATGTTAGACGATCTGTCAGCTCAAGGGCAGTGGGAAGTCTCTCATCTTCCTTCCAATGTATTGGAGTTGAGGGCAATAAGGATGGCTCTATTGGCCTTCTCAGAGAGGATAACACACAGGTGGGTGAAAATCCGTTCAGACAATGCCACGGCGGTGGCATATGTACACAGACAAGGAGGCACCAAGAGTGCGCGGTTGATACAAGAGCTGTCAACTATCATGTCATGGGCAGAATCAAACCTAAGAGGTTTAGTAGCCTTTTTTGTACCAGGCAAAATGAATGTGCAGGCGGATTTCCTAAGCAGAAATTCCTTGGAGCCAGGAGAGTGGTCCCTGAATCCCGCTGTGTTCCAGACCATTACCAAGAAATTTGGCAATCCAGAGATAGACCTCATGGCCTCGGATCACAACCACAAGTGCAAGAGGTTCTTTTCAAGGTACCCGTCCCGAATGTCCAGTGGGGTAGATGCCCTAGATCAGAACTGGAGAGGGATGTTCGGGTATGTCTTTCCACCCTTTCCATTAATTTGGAGGGTATTGAAGAAAATAGACAAAGAGGAGACACAGGTGATTGCTATAGTCCCATTCTGGCCCAGGCGTCCCTGGTTTCCACTTCTAAGACAGATGTCAGTGGAGCCTCCAATGAAACTTCCAGTTATGAGAGATCTGCTGATGCAGGGCCCAGTTCCATTTCAGGAGGTGTTCCACCTGTCTCTGAGGGCGTGGAAGTTGAAAGGCAGAGGTTATCCGGTTTGGGCCTCAACAAAGATCTGATAGATTTGCTGTTGAAATCTAGAAAGCACTCTACGTCAAGTCAATACTATCGTGTCTGGTCTTGCTTTGTCAAATTTGCGGAAGATAAAGGATTTGATCCCAGATGTCCTGGGGCGTCAGAATTGGTGCATTTTCTCTTTGCTGGGTACCAGAGAAGGCTTAGTGTCAGCACTTTAAGAGGACAAGTTTCGGCACTGTCGGCATTAACTGAAAAACCATGGGCTGAGGATCCGTTGGTCATTCGCCTGTTTAACGCACTTAAGAGTGTGTCCAGTAAGACGACTAGGGATACCTCCATGGGATTTGCCTTTAGTCCTAAAGGTTTTGATGGCAGCTCCTTTTGAACCATTGGAAAAGGCTTCGGATTGGCATGTTACTCTGAAAGCTTTATTTCTGGTGGCGATCACTTCAGCCTGCAGAGTAGGGGAAATTCATTCTCTTTCAGCGAAGGAACCTGATACGGTGGTGTTCCCTGATAAAGTGGTCTTGAGACCAGCATTTGAATTTCTTCCGAAGGTTGTATCACAATTTCATATGTATTTGAGATAACTTTACCCTCCTTTTGTCCAGATCCCAAAACAGTGCGTGAACAACAGTGGCATACGTTGGACCTAGTTCGAATAATATCTCATTATCTGACCCGTACACAGGCGTGGAGGAAGTCAGAAAGACTGTTTGTCATTCCGAGGGGTCCTAGAAGAGGTTGTGCCCCGTCTAAAGCAACTATCAGTCTATGGATCGTTGAATGCATAGTGTTCGCCTATCACAAAACAGGCAGAGAGGTACCTAGAGACTTGAAGGCTCACTCTACTCGAGCATTGGCTGCTTCCTGGGCGGCGGAAGCCAGAGCGCCGCCAGACGTAATCTGCAAGGCTGCAAGATGGTCCTCCTTGCATACATTTATAAAGCATTATAAGTTAAATGTTTTTCTTTCCCAAGAGGCTAAATTTGGGAGAAAAGTTTTGCAAGCTGTATTGCATTCATAATAAATGTTAAGCATCAGTTGTTGTCCCTCCCTTCTTTTTGGCTTTGGAAATTCTCATGTTGGTGATATGCTGCCATGGGTGACTTGGGAAATAGAGAAATTTAATTACTTACCGTAATTTCTATTTCCAAGTCACCTACCATGGCAGCACTCACCAACTTCCCTCCCTTCTGAAGCTAAGAAACATAGACAAGGTGGGGGCGGTGCAGAGCGGATGTTATAGGGTTGGGAGTTAACCCTTTCCTGTCCAGTGACCTGAGGGGCGGGGAATACTCATGTTGGTGAGTGCTGCCATGGTAGGTGACTTGGAAATAGAAATTACGGTAAGTAATTAAATTTCTCTATTTCTCTTTTGTTTCATTTTTTCTCATTTGAACAGTTTGTAAAAAAAAAAAATAGACAAGAGATAGAAACAAAGCCAATAATAAAAGAAACACTGGGGTGAAGAAAAATGGCGGGAGGTGCTCTAGGCTCATGAGTAAAAACATTAAATATAAGGCGATAACAGAAGGCAGTTTTCCCAGAAGGGACTTGAGAACAGTACATGGATTATTGTCTGCAGATAGCAATGAAACACAGTGGAAGTTCCTGACATGTTTGATTGATCCATTTCCACGAATGGATATTAATTTAGCCAATGCAGATTCTTAAAGGGATACTGTCATGGTAAACAACATTTTTTTCAAAATGAATCAGTTAATAGTGCTGCTCCAGCAAAATTCTGCACACAGTTACATTGAGAAGGAAAAACAGCAGCCTGCCAGAAAGCATTTCTCTCCTAAAGTGCAGGCACAAGTCACATGACCAGGGGCAGCTGGGAAAATTACAAAACATCTAGCCCCATGTCAGATTTCAAAATTGAATATAAAAAAATATGTTTGCTCTTTTGAGAAATGGATTTCAGTGCAGAATTCTGCTGGAGTAGCACTATTAACTGATGCGTTTTGAAAAAAAACATGTTTTCCGATGACAGGATCCCTTTAACTTTATATTTCAATATAATTCTGAAGTGATATCTGCAGTAAATGAATAATTAACAGATGACAGGGGCCCACAAAACCCTGATCTCAACATCATTGAGTAAGTCTGGAATTACCTGTAGAGCCAGAAGCCACTCCCAAAGTGTGCAGTGGAAGTGTGACTCCCCCAGGATGCTTGAAACAAACTGCCATAAAATTAACTCCAGAAATTGCACGCAAGTGTACCTAAGATAAATAATGCCGTGTTTAAACACATATAGAAACCGAACATTAATATATTCGTTGTGTTTTCAGTTTATTGCACTTTCTAGGAAGCTTCTTGATTTAATAAATAGTATACATGATATTCATTGTGGAAAAAATAAACATTCTAAAGTGCCTTAAACTTTTGCACAACTTTTGTCTATCCTCAAATAAATACATTTCATTAGCACTCTCATCACTTGCAAGACAAAGCCATTCTGTACTAAACCTTGTAATCAATTTTTATTACACTATATAATTGTGTCTCACTGTTCATAATTCCTACTACAGCATAATTAGTTACTTGCGAACGATGTGTATGATCATGCTTGGGATGTCCTGCATGGACTATTCATTGAGTTGCTGGAACACCTCTAATGGTAGTTTATTTATAAAAAAAACTCATGTCTAAAATTTTAATGAATGTTACCGACCCAAAAAATCGAATCCAATTTGAACGCAATTTGAATAGTTTCCTCCTAAAAACCTCTGTCAGGAAGGCTATTAACATCTTCAAATGGGTCTACGGACCGCTTGACTTTTACATGAACTCTGCAGGTTTTAGGTGGCGACCTATCAAATTTGAGTTTTTTCCCAGGCTGGGGGTGATAAATTTCAAATTTTAGGTTTTTTTTCAACTCGAAAATGTGAGTTTTGACCAAAAAACAACCAGGGTTGGAACTGGTCTCTCGCTTTACTCGATGATTTGTAGATTGCAGCCACTGATTAGTAGATTTACTGTACAGTTACATGCTGGAGCACATCTTTATCGGGATCAAGACACTATTTCTTAAACCTGTATTCATTTTGCTTACGACCTAGGCTCCCTGTAGTGAGGAAAATGGGAAGTCTAGGAAACAGGGAGTTGTTAAGTAGTAGTTTACCAATAGTTTCCCACTCCCCACCCCATAATTTACAGCTCCTCTGAAGGCAAGACTCTTTGAACTGCTACTCCATTTCCTTAAATGTGATGGCTAGTTAAGAAGGTGATGCATGTTTTCACGTCATGGGTCCTGCAGGTCTGAATAAAGTGGCAACTCAAAAATTGTTTCACTTCCTGACTGGTGATCTTGAAAATGTGTGGGCAATTGCTCTGTATCACAAGAATCTGTTCTTATCTCTTTAAAAACCTTAGGTCATGGGCTTACACGATAAATAGTCTACATGTACATGTGTGTTTTTGATGCAATTTTTTTTTTACCTTTTGAGTTTGTTCTGATTTTCTTCTTGCTCCCCATGCCTTTTTAGTTGGCATAACTGGACTAGCCATTTCACAGAGCCTTGCATTCCTTATGTTTTTGGTTGCCCCTAAACAAGCTTTTCTCTACTTAATTTGTCTACCACGCCTACAGCTGAGGGATATTTACATGTAATGATGAACATGCATATTGTAATATCTTGTCATCTGGCATTCACCAAATATTAAAACGGCTGTTTTGGTTCCATATTGAAATTTGTGTAGGTTGCCAATCTAAATTAATAGCACGTGCTGCAATTTCTCCTTTAAATTAATCAAATGCTTTTTTTCAGACCAAATAGGGGCTGGTATTAGACAGCATCTACATTTTCTCTGCCGACGGAGAAACCGCATTGTGTTCCATTAGCTTAAAGCGATCCTGTCATCGGAAAACGTTTTTTTTTCAAAAACACTTCAGTTAATATTGCTACTCCACCAGAATTCTGCACTGAAATCCATTTCTCAAAAGAGCAAACAGATTTTTTTTATATTCAATTTTGAAATCTGACATGGGGCTAGACATTTTGTCAATTTCCCAGCTGCCCCTGGTCATGGGACTTGTGCCCTGCACTTTAGGAGAGAAATGCTTTCTGGCAGGCTGCTGTTTGTCCTTCTCAGTGTAACTGAATGTGTCTCAGTGAGACATGGGTTTTTACTATTGAGTGTTGTTCTTAGATCTATCAGGCAGCTGTTATCTTGTGTTAGGGAGCTGATATCTGGTTACCTTCCCATTGTTCTTTTGTTTGGCTGCTGGGGGGGGGGAAGGGAGGGGGTTATAAGCACTCGAACTTGCAGTAAGGCAGTGAAGAGTCATTGAAGTTTACCAGAGCACAATTCACAACCTACCGAGTATCAATGTTAGCCTATGGGGAAGGTCCCCATAGGCTTTCCTAGCTTTTTTTGATCGAAGGAAAATCGTTCGATAGATGGATTAAAATCCTTGAAATCGGTCGATTCAAAGGATTTAATCGTTCGATCGAACCATTTTTCGGAAATGCCGTAAATCCTTCGACTTCAATAGTCAAAGGATTTTACTTCGATGGTCAAATATCGAAGGTTAATTAACCCTCGATATTCGACCCTAAGTAAATGTGCCCCTAGATGTGGGAATTATGATGTAACCCAAAGACCACCTCCTTCCCTCACCTTTACCAATACCACTCACCTCTAACTCTTTAAATTGAGATTTTGGCGTGTTAACACTTCAGGCTTGACAAAGGGTCCAGCAGGGCCTGAAATGTTGCCTTTTTTTCAGATACTTAGGGCTAAATAAAGCACCTTGTTCATTGAGCAAGATTCTGGTGTGCTTCTGGATTATTGTCTACTTTAAAGTGGACCTGTTACAAAAATCTGTATAATAAAAGTCCTTTTCAAATTAAATATGAAATCAAATTTCTATTTTTTATTAAAGCATTCATAGCTGTTGTATGCTCATTTAAACATCTCAGCTGTCAATCAAATATTGTCTGCCCCTCCTCTATGCCCTGTGCATAGAGGCGGGGCAGACAATTACTTTTACTTTCCATTCAGAATTTCATAGAAATCGCTGCTCTCCCCACATTCTCCCCATTCTCTTCACAGTTAGCCAGGGCATGGGGATGGACATCAGGTCCCCCCATTCTAGTGCACAAACAAGATTTTGAGATGATGCAAGGCTTTTCTTAATAACAGTGTCCACAAAATAGCTCCTGCCTGCTTGCTATAATTATGAATTCACAGACTGGAGGAAAATGATTCAAATAATTTATATAGTGTAATAAAAGTTAATTTTGCTTGACTGATGTGATACAATAGGATTATGAATATATTTTTTTGGGTGACTGGTCCCTTTTAATAGAAAGCAGGTTAGTAAGGAAGACATGGGACACAGACACTAGTGCTTAAACCATGATGCCTTGCCTTTCTGCATCAGGGTACAGTAGAATGTTGCTGAAGCCACTGATCCATAAGTTCTTATTTTATCAGAGGCACTTTTTAACTTCCCATTGGCAGTGGCTTTGCAGTTACAGTATAATTAATGTCCGCCATCTCAGCAAGAACATTGGTTTAAGATGAGGGTGACAAAATGCCCCCCCAAACTGTGCAAAAAGAAATAATGTATATTTCAAAGTGACTTTTGCTGATGACTGCAGTTTCACGTTTTTGCCACTTTAATATTAACTGCCGTATTGCTTGATTTATATGAGGCATTCTGTGTAGATGTTCAGGAAACTTGTAAAGTGTCCTATTGGTGTCTGTGGTAAATGCTTCCAACGTGTGTGTGTGTATATATAAAGACAACACTAACGGAAAGCAAATTCTTTCTAAAAGTAGTTTGCATGCTGTTTTTACTTCTTGCTTCAGTTTATCCAACAGAAATGGAGTTTGGGCAGTTTTTGTGTATTTCTCGTATTGTAGCGGAGACACTTTGCACATTGATCATTAAAAAAAATTGCATGTCCAGTTCTGTACATTAAAAAAAAAAAAAAAAAAGATAATCAGCTCTTCCAGCAGAACTGCTCTTACTTCTGTGACTGCACAAAAGGAACATTGACTGGCTTCCTCCACCCCCTGCTACAGCGAAGCCCCCACACCCCTCCCACAACAACTTGTCAAAGCCATCCAGTCTTGTTCCAAACTTTGGAGGAGAGGGCTTGGAAATTTTCTGTGGACGTGGGTCTTCAGTCGTGTCATTATGAATGGCTGCTCTGTGCTGCCTTGATGACATCAGCTGTAAAAATACCAAGACAATAAAGAAGTGTGCTACCTTTGTCAACAGCAAAACATTGACAATGCTTCAGGTTTCCAGACCTAAATAGACTCCTCTTATTCAGAAAGTCTGTGAGTCAATGCAACTTGCTAACTCCCCTTGTGTGCATATATAAAATGGGGCATAGAAACTGTCAATATAGTTCTATGTTATTATGTAAATGGAGAGGCAAAACTGTCGGTAGAAGAATGGGATATATTTAGAAACCCATTATCCAGACGGCTCCTTTTTAAAGGGTAGCTACCGTTCTATTTAAATCCAGATGTTATAATTAGGTTATGTAGAAAGAATGCTGTCCTGTTTTAAAGATAAATTCTTTTTACTGTTGTCCACAGCTCGTTCCAACTGTCTACCCTGCTACTGGCAGCCTGACAGAACCTTTGCCACCACCTCCAATACATAATAGACAGGTGACTCCACCAATAGTGGGAGTGCTTGTACTTTCAATCATTGCTTCTGTCCTTTTTGGTGACATCATTAGTGAGCACTATGTTATAAACAGTTGGGATCCTGAACAAGGTACTGTTTTATTATTACAGCGAAAAAGGATATAATTTTTAAATGTGGATTATTTGGAAAAAATGGAGTCTATGGGAGATGGACAGCCTTTCCGTAATCTGGATAACGGGTTTCCGAATAACTGATCCTATACCTGTACAGAGAAAAAGGAAATCTTTTTCAAAATGTGTTTTATTTGATTCTATATTAGAGGGCCTTCCTGTTATTCGGTGCTTTCTGAATAATTGGTTTCCCGCGTAGCAGATCACATACCCATTCCCATTATTGGTAGTCACGTGGCTTTCAGTAGCAAGCTAGTTGGAGAGACTTTTTGACATGGCGAAATGTACCTATTATCTTCAAAATGGGTACAGAATAAAAATATTTTAAGAAAATATTTATTTCTATGAACTATTTATACTCATGCATTTAAATGGCATATTAAAGCTATTATAATCCTTGCTAATATAATAATAATAATAATAATAATATAGTGAATAAAGTACCCCCTCTTGTAAAATATATAGTGAATAAAGTAACCCCTCTTGTTAAATATAAGGATATTATAAGTCACAGTGGAGTGTCATGACCATATAAAAACACACGAAGGCCGAGGTAACTTCTAATATCCTCATATTTTGCAACAGGGTATACTTTATTATAATACATAAATTTCAGTGAGTCATGTGACAGAAATGACATCAGAACTCACCATTTATAACTGATGACATCAGAACTCACAGTTTATAAGGATATAATTTACAAGATATTTTGTGTATTATAAGGATATTACAAGTTAGAGAGGAGTGCAGGTCATGGAACCCCAAGGTAACTTCTAATATCCTCATATTTTGCAACTGGGGGTACTTTATTTATTATAATACACAAGTTTTAGGGAGTCATGTGACATAAACGGTGAGTTCTGATGTCATTTCTTACTGATGACCTCAGAACTCACCATTTATAAGGATATAATTTACAAGATATTCATGACTTTTGTGTATTATAATAATATAAACCTTTACACAATCCTTTTTTATGACTGTTTTTGCTTTTTCTGCTGGAATGATAAAACAGTACCATTTACTTGAATGTAACAAGCTAGCATAAATCCATGTTAGTGTTGCCACATCAACAATCTCCTTGGAGTTAATGTATAAATGTATTTTTTTATGAGACTCAAGTTTGTTATCCAAACCATAGAAAGATCTTTTATCTGGAAAACACCTTATCCCAGGCATTCCAGATAAAAGATCCCATGCTTGTACAGGTATTGGCTCTATTGTCCAGAATGCTTGGAACCTGGGTTTTTTTCAGATAGACTCTTTCCGTAATTTGGATCTTCATACATTTAGTCTCTTAAAAAAATCATTTAAACATGTTTACTAAACCCAATAGGATTGCTTTGCCTTCATTAAGTATTTGTTATTAAGTTTCTGTTTTATTACAGAGAAAAAGGAAATTAAAAAAAATATTAATTATTTGATTAAAATGGAGTCTATGGGAGATGGCCTTCTTGTAATCCTTGTAGTTCTCAGGATAACCGTTTTCCAGATAATGGATCCTATGCCTGTACAAAAAATGTTTTCTGGTGAATTTCTGATCAAATTTTGATAGAATCCTTCAGATTCTGATCACATACATGAATCCTGTAGGCAAAAACTGATAAAATGAGGGACTGGCTTTTATGTGGGATTTGGTTAATAGGGTGACCACTTAATCTGTAGCTTTATTTACCAGTTGCTACCATAGTGCAGAAATCTACTTTCCACAGTTTGAACGGCCAGGTCAAACAGGGAAAGACTGCTGACCATGCTGTTTTGCAGATGATTGCAGCTTTAGCATATGTAGCATTTATTTCTTCTAAATGGTAGTAAAACACTTTGTGGGAAGCCTTTACTTTGTATTTAACACTTTTAATACCAGACAAATTTCTCACTTCATTTGGGTAAATGCCACACATTTTTTAACATTTTGTGCTCATTAAGGCGAACTCCACACAAACATAACTTAATCTTTTTGAAAAGTAAACATAATTTCAAGCAACTTTGCACTATACATCAATTAAAAAAATATGCAGCGGGGGCGTGGCCATGCAGCGGACCTAACCAGACGCGTTCCATCGGCTCTCCGCACCCGGGGGACTCTCATAGCTATCAGTGAGCACTATTATTGGACATTTTACCTACTATTCGGCTGGCTGAAGCCCTGACCATGTCTAAAAGCAGCAAACTCAAGAAAACCTGCTGCAGCAAATGACGACACTGGCCCGCAAACCAGAGCTATGTCGTCGCTCCAATATGGCGGACAGTGCACCTTCCTCCCCGGCCTCAACTCCGCGACGAGACCCGGACAAACTGATAAACTGGACTCCGATCCGGAGACCCAGATGCAATACTCCGGGGACAAACAGTTAATCGCCAGCTTCAAGCAGCTATTACACTCTGAGCTGGACGCGGTGGCGACGAAGATCACAGACCACGTGACCCAGGAGCTCCGCGAGTTAGGCCAGCGCACAGCTGCGCTCGAAGACAAAGTCGCCGATCTGGTGAGCAAAGCCTCGTCGCATGATTCTCTGATTACTCGCCTACAAGAACAGCTGTCGGAACTGCAGGACAGCCTTGGAGGATAGCGAAAATCGATCGAGGTGCAACAACGCGAGAATCTGTGGCCTACCAGATTCGATCACGAACCTGCAGGAAGAGATCCCGCTTCTCCTCCAGTCCCTTGTGCCTGATGTTCCGCCCTCTGAATTGATGCTCCAAGAAAGGAAGGAGCTCCGCCGAAGGACGTCATAGCGAGGCTTCATTACTTCACTTCCAAAGAGGCTATTATGAGCGCCTCCAGGGCCTCCGCCATGCTGGAATACAAATCCTTCAAGTTTTCCATTTATGTGGATCTCGCAACCTCCACGATTCTGAAACGGAAGCTCATGAAACCGATCACATCCATCTTGACGGCTCATCAGATCCGCTACAAGTGGGGCTACCCGTTCAAGCTGATTTTTACCCACCAGCACCGTCAATATTCTACGGTGTCCCCTCAAGATGGAATGGAACTCCTAACCCGATTGAAGCTTCACTCACCTTCGGCCTCCGCTCCTCTACCCCAACACCTTCTGGCAGCCCGAATGAGAGGGCTCTCTCCCCACTGTGGCACAGGAACCAGAACGGTAAAACAAAGTGACGGGGTTGGGCACCTTATTTCTGTCCTTGTTATTACAGATGAGTCCCCTGGGGAGTTCCCCCCCCTTACTAAGGTCATACCCTGAGACCTTCAGACGTGTTTTCTACAAACGTTTCCCCTATTATGGGGTCAGTTTTTTCGAGTTGCTTTTTTTGTTTTTCCAGTTTTGTTATATGTAATATTATGTTTTTTGAATGCAGGATATGTATACTGAATGCTTTTTGGTTAGTCATATGGCACAATGTCTTTAGCTCACTCATTACCCCACCATGGGGCTGCACTGTATAACTCACAATGTTATGGGCCTCAATTCCCCCATGAAAAGATCAATGGCGTTTAGGCAGTATTGTAACATGGGAGCCGACATCATCTTCCTCCAGGAAACTCATTTCTCCATCACATCTACTCCCAAATATTTCCACCATACCTATAATCGTTCCTACACGGCTAGCACTGATAAGAAACAAAGGGGCGTTGCCATTTTCATACATAAAAATCTGAACTTTCACCTTATATACTCCAAATCTGACCCTGAAGGCAGATATTTAATATTCGTCGGCCAAATCCAAGATAACCTGGTTACCCTGGCAACTGTGTATGGCCCAAACCATTCTCAACGCAATTACTATACAGATTTTTTTTCGATCCTGGAGGAGGAGGGTAGAGGTCCCATTATTCTCGCAGGGGATTTCAATGAGGTGGTCAATCCTAATCTGGACAGACAATCTAGTGTTCCCTCCTCTTCCCCTAAGAGAGGCCCCCACTATTTTGCTTCCTTGATAGGCCAATATGGCTTTGTGGATGCATGGAGGGAACATTACCCCTTTAAGAAGGATTTTTAATTTTTTTCCCCCTCCCCACAATTCGCACTCAAGGATTGATATGATTTTACTAAGCAGGCAGCTGACCCCTTCTATCCTTCGCTCTGCCATACGCTCTTGCTCTTGGTCAGACCACTCCATTGTTACCCTGGAACTTGCCAATATTACGGATAAACCGTCCGGTAATAGATGGCGCATGGATGACACATTATTATCCTCTCCCCAACACAGAGACCATATAGAGTCAGAGATAGACTCATATTTTTCAATCAAGTAACTCCCCAGAAGTTAGCAGCCCGCTATTATGGACAGCCCATAAGGCTTATTTGCGGGGTATTCTAATACAGCTCCGGTCACGGGTCAGGAAAGCCAAAACTGCAAACTTACAAAAACTTATGGTAACATTGCAAGGATTGGAAACTCAATATATTCATGACCCCCATAATTCCAGGCTCAGGAAAGAAATAGACAAATTGAGGTCGGAAATTAACTTACACCTGACTGAGTCAGAAATTACTAAATTACAATGGACCAAGCAGAAGTTCTTTCGTAGGGCCAATAAAGCAGACACTATGTTAGCTAAAAGGCTTGCTAATAAATCTTTTAGATCCGCCTTTACCCAACTCAAAACGAAAGATGGCTCGTTGACGGCTAACCCGGAATGTATTGCTGCAGAGTTTGCTTCTTTTTAGCAGACTCTCTATAGCAACCGTCCTGATCCTGACCCATCTACTTTAACAAATTTCCTCCAAAATTTGAAGTTACCTTCTCTTACCCCACAACAGATTACAGTTATGTCTGCATCAATTACATCAGAGGAAGTGCAGACAGCAATAAAGCAAATTAATACAAGGAAATCCCCTGGCCCCGTCGGGTTCTCCGGAAAATACTTCAAAACCTTTGCCTTGAAACTGATCCCTTGGCTCACTACAATGTTTAACGACATTATGCAAGGCAAGAGTGGGTTCTGCCAAGAGGATTTGTTAGTGCAAATAGCGGTTATACCCAAACCTGATAGGGATACCACTTGTTGTAAAAATTTCCGCCCGATCTCTGTCCTTAATATTGACATTAAATTACTAGCTAAAACCGATTGAACACCGTCATTGAGAGCCTCATTCACAAAGATCAATTTGGATCTATTCCTCGGAGACAGGTTACGGATAACATCCGTAGGATCCTTAATTTAGTTCATATAGCCAAGTCGAAAAATATACCATCTATGCTTCTTTCCCTAGATCTGGAGAAAGCGTCGATACTATATCGTGGCCTTTCCTTTTTGAAGTCTTCAAAACTTTTAATTTCCCTCCGTCCTTTTCACAAGTCATCTCGGCACTTTACTGCCGTCCTAGAGCAAGAGACAACTACATGGGTTTCAGTTCCACAGAGTTCCCTATACTGAGAGGCACCAGACAGGGATGTCCCTTGTCTCCCCTGCTGCTCGCCCTAGCGATCGAGCCCCTGGCACAAGCCATTAGAGTTAATAACAAAATTTGGGGGGTGTCAGTAGGGGAGGCAGAATATAAATGTGCCCTATACGCCGATGATATTATTTTGACCCTGACCAAGCCCATGACTTCCCTACCTTTTCTGTATGATACGCTTTCCACATATGCTAAACTGTCTGGCCTAGTGGTGAACTCCTCTAAGTCGGAAGCACTGAACATCTGCCTTCCAGAACATCATAGGAAGCTCCTGGAAATAAACTTTGAATTCCAATGGAGGCCAAAAACCATTAAATATTTAGGGACACTGATATCTTCCCATTATTCTACTCTGGCCTCAGACAATTATACTAAAATTGGTCATAAAGTATTAGCCATGATAACATCCTGGGGTAAACTTAACTTGTCCTGGTTATGGAGGGTTACGGCCTTGAAAATGTTTTTTTTTATGTTTTCCGCACTCTGCCAACCTACCCTCCAAGAGGTTTGATTGACACTCTACAGAAGGCTTTTAATAAGTTTGTTTGGAACGGTAGGGAGGGCCAGATTGAATTTCTCTACAGCTTGCCGCAGTCGTTACAAAGGGGGCCTTCGAATCCCGAACTTGAAATGTTACTTTTTTGCTGCTCAATTGCCTCAAATAGTCTCCTGGCATCAGCCCTACGATGCTCCGTTGTGGGTTCACATCGAACAACACTCTCTCCAGGACGGTAATTTATGGAACATACTGTGGATTACAAATTATACTACTAAAGTCCCGAATAACCCTATAGTGGCGCATTCTCTGAAAGTGTGGGCCCGCACGAAAGACACCTATGGCCTATACTCTCCGCATAAACCGGCTACCTCTTTCCTCAACAATGTTGACTTCCCCCCTGGTAAGTCATCTAAGGCTTTCGTCTGGTGGGAACAGTCTCTCCTGTCGACTATCTACTCCCTCACACGGTCTAACAAAATACTATCATTTTCCCAACTTCAGGAAAAATACAAGGCTCCCCAGAGGGAATGGTTACGATACCAACAGATCGAGCACTTTATAAAATCTCAACAAGAGTAATACTTTCCCCCCTCCGACAGCTTTCGAAAGACTTTGCCTGCATCTCGTCTCCACCAAAGGAGCATTATCATACATATATGATAATCTGATCCATATCACCCCTATAAAAACATTGAAGTTCGTCCAATATTGGGAGAAGGATCTAAGGCAATGTCTGGATGAAGATACTTGGTCAGACATCTTTAAAAACACCATTAAGTGCTCTGTCAACGTTCTAATACAGGAGACCTCCCAAAAGGTGCTGCACCAATGGTACCTGGTCCCAGAGAAGGTTGCCAGATGGTATCCTACTTCCTCCAAGCTATGCTTCAGAGCTTGTAACCAGTCCGGCTCTTTCCTTCACACATGGTGGAACTGCCCTGTGGCAACCCAATTTTGGATTAGGGTCTATAATCTTATTACCAGTGTCATGGGACTCACTCTCCCTAAAAACCCGGCTGAAGCCCTACTAAACAAATATGTCCCTGGTGGCAATAAGTACTCCAGGCGAATGATCACATATATCTTTTCTGCAGCCAAGCAAACAATAGCGAAAGCCTGGAAAACACCCTGGATATACGTGAGGTGAAAAAGAGGCTGGAAAATCTACTGTTAATGGAACGGCTTACAAGCATCAAATCCGGCCAATCCAAGGCCTTTAACAAAACCTGGTCCCTCTGGCTCTCCTACCAACAAATTTCTCAAGGCTTGTTAACTTAGACAAACTGTTGCTGGGTGTGAGGTTGAGCCATACAATCCTAACCAACAGCTCTTCTTCTACTATGTGACTTGCATTCATGTTCCCCTTTTTTCCTTTTATTTTTATTCCTTTCCCCTTTTGGTTGACAATTTGATGGATATGTTTTCTTGATTGCCTTATGTATGCATCAGTACTATCTATGCCAATGATAACTGTGCCCCGGGGTGTTCCTGGTTTGCACACCTACATGATGTCAACTTTTCAATTGAAAATAAAAATATATAAATAAAAAAATATGCAGTCTTTTTCAGATTTTTAATGTTTTGGAACAGTTCCATAGCCCCTTGCTTTCCTGCTGATCTGTCTGACCACTTTGCTGAGCTGCCTGACTACTGTTACTTTGTATCAGCAGCCATCTGTCCTCAGCCTGCATCCTTCAAAGCCCTTTAATTCACTGCACGCTTGATTTCAATAAGGAATATCACAGTACAATGCATTGTGGGTTATGTAGTTCCTGCATGCTTTCTGTAAGCTGTGGAGAAGTTGTTCCAATTTTAACATCAGTGTTTAGTCCAGGGGTGTCCAAAAGGTAGATCGGGATCTACCAGTAGACCAGTAGACCTTTAGCTGGTGATCAGTAGATCTCAAGACACTGTCAACAAATAGCTTCTCTAAATCACCCTATTTCATACTTTTCATTCAGATATTTATTATTAATAAGGTCAAATAAGAAATAGTGGTTTGTTAAATATAACAATATACATTTTCTCATAAATCAATATTGAAGTAATGTTTTCCATGGAACAAAATGCTAACAATGCCTTTATGGATGTAGATCCTAATGGGACAATAGCACTAAAAGTAGACCTTTGTTTGTCAACCAGTAGATTTTTTACCATGTTGCTCGGGTTATTAGGATGACACTTGTATACCTCCATATGTATTACTGTTTACAGCTGTGACTGACACAATGTATAATTGCTTTACGTTTTGTCACCAGGGGAACTATCGTGAAAATTTAAATTTAATGTAAACATCATACTGAAATAAGATATGTTCTAAATACAATCAATTAAATATTCTGCATCATTTCTGAAATAATCAAAGTTATCTTCACTATTCTATCAGCATCTGTCTGTCTCCATTCTGTCTTCTTGCAGCAGTTAGGTGTCAGGTATTCATTGACATTTAGATCCAATACATCTTATAGGGGGGCTTACTTTCCTAGCAGAGCTCACTCAAATAACTGATTCCAGCACTTACAAAATCTAAGAAAATGCTTTTTGCACAAATTCTGCATGTAGAGAGACAGGATTTCTGTTGATTTTAATGGAGTGAGCTTTAATACATCTTCTAGGCAAAAGAAGCCCCCCTATAAGATATATTGGACCTAACTGTCAATGACTATCTAACACCCAACTCCTGAATGAAGACAGAATGAAGAGAAACAGATGCTGATAGAGGAATAGTGAAGATAAACGTGATTATTTCAGAAATGCTACAGAATTTTAATGCATTTTCATGGATTTATTTCCAATGTGGTATTTGCCTCCACAACAATCAAATAAAAGTAATAAAAAAAGGTTTTGGTGGCGAATGCATGGGACAGTGATATTTCTTGTCTATTGTACACAGTGAAAACAGTCCGTAAGACTTCCTTGTAGTATATCGCCACCATATTTCCAGAACAAAAATACAGTGTCTGATGTTACTTGGCAACTAATACATATGACCTGTAATACAGTTTAATTAGAAGAAAACATTTGACACTAATGCTGTTTGTGTCAAAGCTAGATATATATTTTCACAATGAATGTAGTGTGAAGATATTTATTGCTAAAGCAGTATGTCTTATGATATTTATCACAAACAGCCATGTAGTAGAACTTAACTTGCAGAATAAACAGAGAATATCTCTTCGTAGGAGATGTAAGACTGCCACACCATTTGGCTAACTCTGCTGACAGCACAAACAATCTTAGAAACACAATAGCTTTAGAACTGCCATTTAATGATGATTTGTTGTGTAAAGCAGGGGTCTTTGTTTAATCTGCAGCAAAAATTTGTTGTTTTGTACTTGTTTGGCAGCCTTTGTAAGTGCAGAGCTGTTACGCTGCAACTGCTGTAGCTTCAGAATGAAATATCTCCTGTATATGACAGAGGTTTATTTTAGTTTAACACTTAGGGGGCATTAATAGAAAGAAATTTACCTGATGGCACTATGGAAACATGATAATTAAGGGTAGGTACACTGCATGCTGTTAAATTTAAATATACTTGATTGGTCTGGTCCTTTTTAAATACACAGCTGAAAACCACCATTTGTGCCATAGTCCAGTATTTAAAGAGAACAGCCTTCATAATAATGGCCTTTATGTTTTGAAAAACTTAGTTTGAGTTCCCACCATTAAAGAAAATCCTGCAACCATTTGTTAAAAAATATTGGCCAGTCAAATCACATTTATGTTATGGAAATCTATAATTATTTGCTCTGTTGTATAGATTTTATGTTTGTTATTCTTTTGCTTTTTATACAGTTCTTGGGAAGTTTTCAGTCAAAAACTTGTGGAAAAAAAATAAAATAAATAAACCTCCGGGGTTTTAAGTAAAAATAAACAAAAAACACTTATTTTTTATACCCCAAAGCTAGAAATGGCTTGAATCCGAAAATACTACAGTTACAACTTGTCGAGGTCATATAGAAGTCAATGGCAGAGGTCCCTTAAAGGAAAACTATACCCCCAAAATGAATACTTAAGCAACAGTTTATATCAAATTGAATGACATATTAAAGAATCTTACCAAACTGGAATATATATTTACATAAATATTGCCCTTTTACATCTCTTGCCTTGAACCACCATTTTGTGACTCTATTTGTGCTGCCTCAGAGATCACCTGACCAAAAATACTACAACACTAACTGTAACAGGAAGAAGTGAGGAAGCAAAAGGCAGAACTCTGTCTGTTAATTGGCTCATGTGACCTTACATGTGGTTTGTAGGTGTGCACAGTGAATCTTACGATCTCAGGGGGCGGCCCTTATTTTTTAAAATGGCAATTTTCTATTTATGATTACCCAATGGCACATACTACTAAAAAAGTATATTATTATAGCAGGGTTTTACAAATGAGCTGTTTTACTCAGTATCTTTTAATAGAGACCTACATTGTTTGGGGGGTATAGTTTTCCTTTAAACATTTGACAATGTTAATAGCCTTTATGATGTTTTTTCCCACAGGCCCTGAGTTCACGGATTCCATTCTTTTCTCATTCAATTTTTCTTAAATTAGAAAACACTCGAGTTTTGAATTCATTCAAAGATATAAAAAGCCTCATACACCTCTAAAACTCAACCTTTGATAAATAACCCCCTTAGTATATTTATAAATGTTAGCAAAAAGTTAGTGCAATTTCTAGCATGCCTTTTGAATCCAGTTGCACCAAAAATCATGTCATGTCCTGCACTTCCCATTCATGGAGAAACATGCTTTTTTTTGTCAGAATCTAATAACACGTATTAGAAGGTGTCTCTTCATCTGTCCCCAATGAACTACGTCCAGGCAATGGTGTAGAATAACTAATAAGAATACTGTGTCTCTGAATAACTATTTTCATTCAAGGGTGTTCATCTGTCACATAATTACAACTGCTTCTATTTAAAGCTATTTAAAGATTGTTCTCTGACGGCTGGAGGGCAACCTAGTTACAACAGTACCTCAAGTGGTGGCCCTCTTGCTGTTCCTATTATATCACTTTTGCATAATCTAAGGTTGAAGGCAGTCTGTAAACTGTCTTATTTCATCTTAAATAATACAAAGTAGCGGTTGGCTTGGACTTTTGGCACTTTTGTGAGTATAGAGGTTGTATATACACCAGCTGTAGTACAACTTTTTTACCATAAAAATGCTTCCTTCACTTTTGTGAATTCCCCTACAAATATGTCTCCTTTAAGGAATGGTTTACTGACCAGGAAGTGTAAAAGGGAAAACATTTTTTTTTTATAAATGCTGTTGAATTGTGACATTCACCAATATATGTCGGAGACAGCTGCAACTTATGTTTTCATTTTGGAAAACCTTTCAGAAATATTTTGAACCCACTAGATTTCATTGACTTCTTTCCCATAAAAGTTTTTCTGTATAGTTACATTTTTTGTTTTATTTCTTAACTTAGCATTTTTTTTCATTCTAGGTTTCACTCCAGAAAACCAACCAGGTAAATAACAAAAAAACTTATCTGCATGTCCATATGTATTGAATTTATGAGGTGCATGACAAAATAATAAGTGATAACATATATTTAGGAATCACTAACTCCAAAAATTAATTTCTTTGAATACTTATTTTTATGCTTTAAAGTTTTACATTTTTTATGAAGTACGAATTTCTGCATAGTTGTGCTATCAGCATTTCTGAGTTCTCTTTTATCTGCTACCTAGGCATATAAAAGATGAGTATAGATTTAAAGTGACATTACACAAGCCAGACCAAATTAAACTATTCACTTTTGTACTGGCCATTGCAGCCTGCCTGGGGTTTGGCCAAATATCTTTTGGGCAGACTTTAACATTATTGGTCATTTTCCTATGGTTCTGCATGTGCCTGTTAAAATCCAATTGTTGACCTGGGGCCAGACAATTGGATAAATTTGACATCGTACACTATGCATCTCTAGAACCGTGGTCCTATAGACTGAGAAAGCATCAACAGTCCATGATGATTTTAAGTTGGACACCTTGCAACTTGTATTCAATATGTCTTGTTAATAGACATCTTGGATGTAGAGTTACAGCTACAACACTGGGCTACTACACCTGTCCTCCAATACTCCTTCTCGCTTATCTGTATTAAGATCAAGTTATGAAAACAATTTCTATGAGTGAACATAATAATTATGACTCTGGGGCAATGTTCCTTCATCTAACAGTCCAGCAAGGGTAGTCCCATTGGGACTTCAATTGGCATATGTGTTCTAAAGCACTTTTCTGTATTTCACTGGATCCCGGTTTTGATTCCACCATGATATAGTCAAACAATGGATATGTCGGTCATCCAGTGTGCACACAAGGCTTAAGTAGAAGATTAAATCCTGCCTATCCAGTCCTGGGCAGAGGACTGTATACTAGATATCTTCAGTTTATATTTCAGGTTGTAGAAATTGGTACCCAGATCACTTAATACTATAAGCATTCTAGTTTTATATAGGTTGGTCTTCCAAGCTAAAAGCAAGCATCTCTGGATGCATGCAATATTTCCTTTTCCAGGGTACCTTCTTTCACTACAATTTACAGCATAATTCGGGCCTCCGTCTGAAGATGAAGAGGGCTTTCCAGGGCAGTAATCAACTCTACACATCAGGCCTCCAAAACCTATAACTAGCCACTTCTTAGTCTCTGGAGGATCTTCAGATCCTGAAATCTAGAAAAGGCTCTTGTTCTGACCACCAATTAGTATCATACATTGTAGACTTTCTATTAAATGTTAGGGCAAGAAATTATTTCTATTAACCAGACTGAAACCAAGGTGACGTGTGTTTGACCTGAATTGGCAAAAGGAAGAAAAGAATACCACAAGCAAAGAACTAACAGCACAAAACTTGTAGATGATGATTCAGAATGTTTACATTTTTCATGGTTTCTATAATAAGTAGCAGTGGGAAAATATACAGTTATACCTTGATAAACATAGATTTTACATTCTCCAGGAGACCTAAAAACAATGTAAATTCCCCTTCTCAAAAAAGTAATTTCATGGAACATAAAAAAAGACAGATCATTAATTTATAAAGATCAGAATTTTGTAATTCTGTTTCCTAAGTTCTAGTTTCTAGATAATGCTTACTAATTTATTTTAAAAAATGGAAGCGGCATAATCATTTGAGATTCTATTAATGCATACGTTTTTTTTGACCCGATCATATATTGCCAGAGTTGTCTAAATTTAGGCAAATACCGTTAACTGGTTTCTTTTGCTGATGGCACAACGCAAATGTAAACAGAAGTAAAAGGGAGCTGTAGTAGTAAGAGTGAAATTGGGTAAACGTATACATTTATTCTCAGTATTCATGAATTTAATGTCACATTTTGCCATGATTTAGTTTTAATATATTACAACGATCGGACCATACAGTGAAGCCAATGGAGACCCATCTGACGAGAAACACAACTATAATGGGGATTTTCAAATGCTTATTGTGTTAGATGGCTTTTAAAGAATGCTGGAAACTTGGGGGTTTTTTTTCTTTTTTTCTTCTGTTTTTGTTATGGATATGTTGTAATAAAACACATGCATACATTCTGTATTACGTGCAAATGACAGATTGCATTGCAAGATTTATTCAAACAAACTGGGTTGTTTTCAGACACGGAAGCATACTTTATAGAGAGTCTTCTACAGACAAGAAGCTGAAAGTTGAGAGAAGTGTTAGCTCATCCCATGAATTTGATGCCACAGGTAGGTGATCATCTAAACATCTTCTACATGTTTTTCTGGTTGTTTACAAACCTTTCCCATCCATTGGTACCAGATTTTAAAGGGACTTTACATCAAAAAAATAAATTGATGCAAACTTAGAATGCTTCTCCTAAGAACTTTTGGAATTTACTTATATTTTCTGAAATATTTGCTATTTTAAGCTTTTGGCTCAACAGCTGTCTCTGATGTATCATGTATAAGTCAATGGGAGAGGTCTAGTTACAATTTGAAGATGCTTATAGCCGTTCTGACATTCAAGTTTTTTTCAGAGAAGTGTATTCGTTCAAGTTTGACCGTTTTTTTTTCTTAAATAACCTTCCAATTGAATTTCAAGTGTATTCAAATTTATTATAGTAAAAAAAAAATTTAAAAAATCACAAATTCAAAATTCGAGCTTAGATAAATGGGCCTCTAAATAAAATATCTTCACAAGAGAAGTGTTTATTATAGGGACAAAAGAAGTGGCAAATGTATGGGTTTTTTTCCACATTTTAATGCAGCCAAGAGTCATAAAGGGCCACTATCAAGAAAAGTAAAATTACTATAAACTTCATACCATGGAAATAAGACACTTTCTAAATGTGATCAATTGCGAAAATGTAATATAAGCTTCATCACACTAAAATAAGAAGCTAAATATAATCAATTGCAATTTCTGTACCATTTCTGAAATAATCAAGCTTATCTTCACATCATTACTGTAAGCATCTTGTTTCTTTTCATTCTGTCTTCTTGGAGGAGTTGGGTGTCAGATTTTCATTGACAGATCCAATATATTTTTTAGGGTGGCTCCCTTTTCCATCAGATGTGTTAGATCTTACTTAAGGTGGCCATACACAGGGAGATATGCCCACATTGAGGTGGGCAATATTGGGCTGATCCGATTGTTGGGCCGAACCTGCCGAACAGATGCAGCAGCCATCCAATGAGATTTTTTTTACCCTGCCAGATCATCATCTGTCCGACTTTTGGTCAGATATCGATCGGGGGAAGCCAGTCGGTCTGTCGTGTATGGTGGCCTTTAGACTGACTCGAGCACAAACAAAATCTAACAAAAAAAACTTTGGCACAAACCCTGCATGTAGAGAGACAGGATTTCCAGAGATATTAAAACTGTGAGCTCTAATACATCTTCTAGGCAAAAGGAGACCCCCCCCCCTCCCCAAGGCTGCATTGGACCGAACTGTCATTCAAAACCAGACTCCCAACTCCTGCATGAAGAGAGACAGATGCTGAAATTGGGAGAGCAAAGATTAACTTGATTTCAGAAATGAGTCAATATTTGTAATTAATTATGTTTAGAAAATGTCTTATTTAGCACAATAAAGCTTATATTAAAATTTCATTTTCTGGTAGTTCCCCTTTAAGGAAAGCTTTGTAGCTTGCCAAAATCTTCTTCGTGTGACAGAATTGTGGACTCGATGCCCATGAATTGGCTGCACAATAAGGTGGCAAGGAGGGAGGGGGGAATGTGAGGATTGCAGTTGCAACTAGAAAGTGCTGAATGGAAAGTGAAAGCAATTGCCTGCCCCATCTTTATGCCTAAGGCAGGACAGACAATATATGATTGACATCTGAGATTTTTAAATCCATATATGGGTTTTTTGGGTTTCATGTTTGATTTGAAAAGGGTTTTTATTACACAGCTTTTTATGTCTGGGTGACAGGTCCCCTTTAAAATGTGCATGTGAATGTTGCAAAATGGTTTCCGATGACTAAATTTGGGGTTTGTGATAATGTTTGTATTGTTTGATTCTTTATTCAAAGCTACATCCTCTCTATAGTGATAACCATAGAAAGCAAACACTGCACATTTTGCAAAATGGTATATTCTGATGCTGCCACATGAAAAATTCTATGTTAAAATAGTATATCATTGCTTCTTTTTACATGTCTACACCGCTTTTTACACTGGAGATGTTTTTTTTCTGTTAATTCTTTCACACCAGGTCGATAAAATAATGGAGTAAGTATTGTGTTGAGTACTCCTCTTTTATAATGCTGTCACTAGTATGATGTAGCGATGATTCCAGGAATCTTGAAGCTTTGGTGTAAATTTGTGGCATATTTTTGATATATAATCTTTCTAATGCACTGCAGAATATGTTTGTACATAATTCTCTGTGGGGTTTACCATCTAATGTGCTTATCGAATCCACCCAGATTATGGTCAATTTTATCAAAATACAATTAACCTGCCTAAATGCTTTTGTAATTGGGGAAGCCATAACACCAATTTATTTTACCCAAAAAAATAATTTTACCCACATTTATAAATAGGCCCCAATAGAGTCTATTTAACCAGTTTTATACTATAAGAAAGTAAAAAAAAAAGAATCAACTGTGATTTGCCCAGAGAGAGCCTGGATACTTTTTGGTCTATAGAAAATATTGGGGTTTGTAAAATTTTGAATGGCAGATAGGAAAGACAGTGTTAAATAGACAATAAAGGGCCAAAGACACACAAAAAAGGAACACTAAGAAAATATAATAGAACAATAGCTTGTTTTACCTTGGGGTTTGATGTGACCACTGTCACTTAAAGGGAATCTGTTGTCATTTTAAACTTTGTTTTTTTTGCATTTTTGTTAAAAACACACATCCATAAACACTGTCTGGCAAATAAAATGTTAATCCACAAATCCATGCATAAGTTATTTTAGTTTGTATTTTGTCATGGGGGCTTCCATTTCTGCTCATTACACATTCATCCTGTGCTGCTCTAACAGCAGGCACAGCATTACCTGTGTGCTAGGAGGCAGCCACTCTGTAATGAAAAGCCAGGTCGCACTACGACATGAGAATCTAGCTGTACACTCCCCCTCCCCTCTCTGCCCATGTGTGTGATGTCAGGAGGAGAGAGGTCACATGGTTTGCAGGGAAGCAATTACTTTCACTTTCCTGTCCTGCTCTACAGCTGCACTAGCAGCCCCTCCTCCCACAGACACTATCAAAGCTCCTGCCGTTCTGTAAGTTTGTTCTCTGCATTCCTTTGGAGGGGGGAACTTTCTCTCCTTGCTGCCTTCCTAGTTTGTTTTACTGGTTACTAGATGAGGTAAAGGAGCTGTGACTTCCCTCTGCTATCCACCTCATACACACTACGCTCCTTTCCTGCCTGCAGTACTTCTTTTTTTCATTAACTACTTACTGCCTCCTTTCTCCTGAGCTATTTTAACCCTTCCTAGACTTCCTCCTAAGTTTTCCTGGTTTTCAAGTATGTCCTCCTTATTTTATCCTTTTTTCTATTCCCTGTCATCAGTCCTGGGAGTGTACTCCTGTGTTTCTGCCATTCATGTTTGTGTAAACAAATATAAATAAACTATCTATAGAAAATATTTTTTCCAGTGCCCAAAATGAAGTGTGTGTGTGTATGTGTATGTGTATATATATATATATATATATATATATATATATATATATATATATATATATATATATATATATTTATTTATTTTTGAAACGTAAGTGGGGGCAGTGATCACAGGACTACTGTATCTTATTTCAGTCCTTCTGAAGTGGTGTCAGTGGGAGCTTATCTTGATACCTGCCTATTGTTCAATTGACAGACAAGGCTCTATTTACATTATAGCAGCTTGTAGGAGGGAGGGTTATGACATCACTCCAACTTGCAGTGCAGCAGTAAAGTGTGACTGAAGTTTATCAGAGCACAAGTCACATGACCTGAGGGCAGCTGGGAAATGTCAAAATGTCTAGCCCCATAGCAAATTTTAAAATTAGATATAAAAAAATCCTTTTCTTGTTTTGAAAAACGGATTTCAATGCAGGATTCTGCTGTAGTAGCACTATTAACTGATACATTTTGTAAAAAACATGTTTTTCCATGACAGTATCCCTTTAAAGGAATAGTTCAGTGTGAAAATAAAAACTGTGTAAATAGATAGGCTGTGCAAAATAAAAAATGTTTCTAATATAGTTAGTTAGCCAAAAATGTAATATATAAAGGCTGGCGTGAACAGATGTCTAATAAAACAGCCAGAATCCAACTTCCTGCTTTTCAGCTCTATAACTCTGAGCTAGTCAGCGACTTGAAGGGGGGCCACATGGTACATTTCTGTTCAGTGAGTTTGTAATTGACCCTCCGCATTCAGCTCAGATTCAAAAGCAACAGAAATGACCCATGTGGCCCCCCTCTCAAGTCTCTGATTGGTTACTGTCTGGTAGCCAGGGCAACCAGTCAGTGTAAACAAAGAGAGTTGAAAAGCAGGAAGTAGTGATCTGACTGACTTGTTATACATGAAATCACTCCAGCCTTTATACATTACATTTTTGGCTAACTAACTATATTAGAAACATTTTTTATATTGCTCAGCCTATCTATTTACCCACTTTTTATTTTTACACTGAACAATTCCTTTAAGATAATGAACTTTTAATTCTTTACTCTCTTCACCCATCATTCTTCTAGTGCTCTGTATTTGTCTATTATCAATTTTTCAAGTGGTCTTCGTTTCTTATAGTTTATAAATCAACTGCCTCACTCTTACAGATTTCAAATGGGGGTTACTGACCCCAACAGTAAAAAAAACTGTGGCTCTGAAAGGCTACAGTTCTATTGTTATTGCTGCTTTTTATTACTTCTCTTTCTATTTTCTCCCCATTATTCATATTCCAATTTCTCATTAAAGCCACTCCCTGGTTGCTAGGGTATATTACACCCTTGCAACAAAATATCTGCTGAAATTATAAACTACAGAGCAGCTGAAAAGAATAAATAAAAAATGAAGACCAACTGCAGAATGTCTAACATCATACTAAAAATCTACATCATACTAAAAATTAATTTAATGGGTGAACTACATCTTTAACAAACATGTGAAGAGGTTTGTCAAATGAAGTGTCAGCTGGGTGATTTCTGCTACAATGTTTAAAGGAAAACTATACCCCCAAAATGAACACTTAATCAACAGTTCATATCATATTAAGTGGCATATTAAAGAATCTTACCAAACTGGAATATATATTTAAGTAAATATTGCCCTTTTACATCTCTTGCCTTGAGCCACCATTTCGTGATGGTCTGTGTGCTGTCTCAGATCACCTGACCAGAAATACTACAACTCTAACTGTAACAGGAAGAAGTGTGGAAGCAAAAGACACAACTCTGTCTGTTAATTGGCTCATGTGACCTAACATGTATGGTTTGTTGGTATGTTTCTGAGTACAGTGAATCCTACGATCCCAGGGGGCGGCCCTTATTTTTTTAAAATGGCAATTTATGATTACCCAATGGCACATACTACTAGAAAAGTATATTATTATGAAAATGGTTTATTTACATGAAGCAGGATTTTACATATGAGCTGTTTTATGCAATATCTTTTTATAGAGACCTACATTGTTTGGGGGGGTATAGTTTTCCTTTAATATTTGCTACAAATGGTATTGGCTGCCTTCACCCCATTTGTCAGTCCTTATGCCATGGGAACAATAATACAGACACTTTACCACATGAACAAAGGTTTTAAAATGGGGGCTGCTCCCTTATTCAGGCAAGAATTAAAACCTTACTTAGTTGTTGTTTGTAATGCAATTTTTGACCAAATATACACACAGGGGAGTATTTTTACCTTTCTACTTTTAATGTAATGGCACACAAACCTGTCTGGCAGTTTGAGCACCGTATTTTTAATGTGGCTATTTACCCCTTGTTCAACATGAGTTTAGTGAGTAAGGCTTGTGTTAAAAATACTATATCTATGGTTTTTGTTTGAGTTTAAAAGGGTGGTTCCCCTATAGGTTAACCGATTCTAAGCAACTTTTCAATTAGCCTTCATTATTTATTTTTAACAGTTTTTATTTACCTTCTTCTGACTCTTTCTAGTTTTCAAATGGGGGTCACTGGTCCCATCTAAGAATAAATTCTCTATAAGGCTATCAATTTATATTTTTACTCCAGTGCATATTCTAGTCTTTTATGCAAATCAATACATGGTTGCTATGGTAATTTGGACCCTAGCAACCAGAGTGATGAAATTGCAAACTGGAGAGCTGCTGAATATAAAGCTAAATAACTCAAACCACAAATAATAAAAAATTAAAAACAAAATCACTCTGTCATACTAAAAGTTAATTTAAAGGTGAACAATCCCTTTAAAAGGACATACAGGGAAATTGAAGCTACTCCATATTTTTTACTTGTGAGGTAGATCATTCGATTAACAATGCACAGTCCATTGTGAAGGGGTTTCAGCAGGGCATTGGTAATTGAAGTATCCACCTTGCAACAGCCAAACATTAGCCTCTTGTAGTCTCTATTTCCCTGTTTAGCTCAACAAATAACAAACTATAGATTTTTTTTGTGCTTAAATTACAGGAATGTCCTGTAGTTCGAAGCTTTATAGATACAGGTATGGCTCCAGAATGCTCGGGAATTGGCGTTTTCCAGATAACGGGATCCTCCTGCCTTAAGTCTACTATAAAATCATATAAACATTAGATAACCCCAATAGGCTGGTTTTGCCTCCAATAAAGATTAATTATATCTTAGTTTGGATCAAGTGCTAGGTACTGTTTTGTGATTACAGTGAAAAAGGATATCATTTATTAAAAATTTGGATTATTACGTTAAAACTTAGTCTATGGGAGACTGCCATTCTGTAATTCTGAGCTTTCTGGATAACGGGTGTCCACATAACGGATCCCATACCTGTACCAAGTTTCTCGATAAGCGTTGAGTGATGCAATAAACACGCAACTGGCTTGTCCCCTGTTTGAATCGATTTGAGTGCCAGTACCTATTTCTATTCTGCAGCTACTTTGAAAGTGCCGCCTTCCTAAGGTCTGTGCACCAGGCAGAACCTTATTTCGAGGAGCCCGGTGTGCACATGTATTTTTCTCTACCGTACCACTGCTGACAGATTTATCTGGGGTTTTGGTAACAGCCGCAATAACTTTTGAGATATTTGCAATACAATCTCATCTAGAAATTTTCTTTTCTGAATAAGCCCAGATGCTTGCTTACTTCTCCCATATATGTAGCGTACAGTCAAATAAGTACAGAAACAAGCATGTTTTTAAGCTATTTCTCTTTGTTGCTGCTGCTGTGCCATCCTGTTGGGTGGCACAGTTTGCTCTTCCTGCACGGACTCCAGCTGGATGCATTTGTGTGTGTGTGTGTGTGTTTTTTTCTGTGAAGTTAGCCATGTTGTCTGTGCATCTTATATTCCCTTACCTCTTCTTCTCTTTCCCGCTATTGTGCAGAAAGCTCGTCCAGGAAGACAAAGTCTACTTGGGATGAGAGTAGACAAGAGACCTATGGTAAGCCCAAATTGCCAGTACAGCTTACTGCCGCCTGCATGTGCATTGCTGTGTCTCTAATTCTCTGTGCAGCTGCATGGCATTTCTGGCAGTGGGATGTTAAAATAATTGGTGTAATGTGGTGGTGCAGGTTTGCACATGTCTGCTTATTCCTAGCAGCCAATCTACATTTACTGGGCAAGCAACAGTTAAAATCTCTCAACCTCTCTATTTACTACGTCTGGGCAATATACTATTTAGTACTGCATGTAATTTAAGCCTAGCTTCATGGCACATTCTTCTCTATTTGTCCACTTTTGTGGTTGCAGGGTTTTGCCATTTACTTCACCATTTTACTTCCACATCAGTCACCAGCTGGCAGACTGCCGTGTTCACTTTTTTTTACTTAATTATTGGCATTTTAGTTAAAGGGATTCTGTCACAGGAAACCAGTCCCCCCCCCCCCAAAAATACACCTTCTGCAGTTGCTTCTGCACTGAAATCCATTTTTCAAAAGAGGAAACAGATTTTTTTTTTTATATTTAATTTTGAAATCTGACATAACTAGATATGTTGTCTGTTTCCCTGGTGCTCTCAGTCATATGACTTTTGTTTTGATAAAGTTCAGTCACTCTTTACTTCTGCACTGCAAGTTGGAGTGATATCACTCCCGTCACTTCCCCCCATTTTTCAAAAGAGGAAACTGATTTTTTTTTATATTTAATTTTGAAATCTGATGTAACTAGATATGTTGTCTGTTTCCCAGGTGCTCTCAATCATGACTTTTGTTTTGATAAAGTTCAGTCACTCTTTACTTCTGCACTGCAAGTTGGAGTGATATCACTACCGTCCCTTCCCCCCCAGCAGCCCATCACCAGAACAATGTGAAAGTAACCAGATAGCAGCTCCCTGCTAGATATGAGACTAGCACTTTGTACTAAAAATCCAAGTCCCACAGTTACTTTGAGTAGGAGAAACAATAGCCTGTCAGAAAGCATTTCCATAGTGCAGCACTGGCTCTTTCTGAAAGCACATGCCCAGGCAAAATGACCTAAGATGACTGACTACTCACCAATATTACAACTAGAAAATACATTTGCTGGTTCAGGAATAACATTTTTTATGGTTGAGTTAATTATTTGCAGTAAAACTAGGTTTTGGATACTGGGGTCAGTGACTCCCAATTGAAAGCCGGAAAAAGGCAGAAAAATGCAATTAATTTAAAGACATAGTAAAAAGGTTAACACAAGGTTAACATATTACCCTTGTAAATGTCAATTCTTGTTGTATATTTGACATTTTAGAAAGTTCTTTATACTTTTCTACAGTGTTGCCTTAAGGAATGACCATAAATAGTAAGTATTAAAGAAAAAAACTGTATGTAGTTTCAGTGTTACTTGCTTCAGTTGGGTAGGAATGCTGAACAATCGTACACATATGTAAACTGGCCATCGGAGAGTCTGTCAGCTGCTGGTGTGTAAGTACTGCACATAACCTCAACTTACATGTGCAGAACTGGCATTTCCCTCCTCTTAAATACACACTATTCACCCTCTCTATTTGGTTACATAGTTAAATCGGGTTGAACAAGTCTCTAAGTTCAACTCCAAATGAAAACCCAGCATCCATACACACACCCCTCCATATTTTCACATACATTTTATATACCCATATCTATACTAATTATAGAGTTTAGTATCACAATAGCCTTTGATATTATGTCTGTCCAAGAAATCATTCGAGCCACTCGTAAAGGCATTAACTGAATCAGCCATCACAACATCACCCGGCAGTGCATTCCACAACCTCACTGTCCTTACTGTGAAGAACCACCTACGTTGCTTCAAATGAAATTTGGTGCTGCAGCTGTTGTGCCATCGACTAAGCTATATGCTGTGAGCTGCAAAATGTAACAGAACATGGTTCAGACTTGCACTCAGCAATGAAATTGTCTACATGGTGATTACTATAGAAACAGAACCCCTTTCTGATACTGATATTCTGATTCAGGTCAGTAAGAACTCCTGCGAACATATTTACTGTGTGTATGCATGTATATTTCAAGGACATTAAAACTACAGAGAAATACAAAAATGGAAGAATCCGTAATACTGGCATTGTCTAATGCTGGGGACACATATAAAAAATTCCAGGAATAATATATATGTGTGTACACTGCAGGACAATCTACTTTAATAAAGTCATTTGGGAGTTGTTTCTATTATCAGGTTCTTATCACAAGTAACTAAAGGCACTATTGTGCAAGGAATTGTCCAAGACATGGTGGTACAGGGAATTATGTATGAAGTGCATCAAGGGAGGTCATGTGACAAATAAGGTCAGAATGTAGTAGTTAAACATAATACAGGTATGGAATCTGTTATCCAGATTGCTCATGATCTGGGGTTTTCCTAGATCTTTCTGTAATTTGGAGCCTGATAAAAAAAAAACATTAAAATATTATAATATATATATTCTATTAAAAATAGAATTGTTTTACCTCCAATAAGGATTAATTATATCTTCGTTAGGATCAAGTACGTAGTACTTTTTAGTAATTACAGAAAAAATGGGAATTATTTAATTAAAATTAATATAATAAAAATATCCAAGGCTGTGATTTGTTTTGTTGATTCTTCCTTCTCCTACCTTTGTCCATGCAAAAAATTATATTATGCACCAAGGAATGAACAAGATTTGATGTCCAATTCTTTAAAATTCTAATTGGTTTATATTGTTTATATTGGGCAATTAATCATGACTTCATTAAATTACATTGCAAGGTCAATTCATTTGGTTTATGGTGCTGATAAACTGGAACAAATTTAGGTTTGCTGTTAATTAAGGAAATGGGTTTTGATTTTGACTTTAGTTTCAATTTTTAATTTACCATTTTTCCAAAGTTGAATGTTCCTGTCTCAGTCTGGCAGCTCAGTAATTCAGGTGCAGATTCTGAACTTTTACAATTTTGCAATATTTAGTTGATACATTTCTTAGGAGCTTTTCTGGTGTATTGGCAACTATTGTATCAATTCTAACAGCTGCCTTTAATGAAACACAGGGATTCTGCTCAGCAGGGCTAAAGCTAAGAAAAGTTTCCACTAAATGTATAAATTTAGAACAGTTTAGATAGTCGGCAACCCCCCCCTCCCAGAGCTGCTACACTTCAATATTATAATAACAGTCACACATAGAAAATAGAAAGTAAATGGAAAAAAGTCTTTATATCTGGTGAACTATCTCAAACCAAATGAACTGAAAAAAAGTGTTGTAAGGTGAACTACCCTTTTAAAAAGTTGTATAGCTGAACAAATTTAGGACAATTCCTATGCTGGCAGTTGCATAAAAGACAAGTTTGCATAGGAAGATGCCACCCCTGCTTTTCAAACTAGCTGTAAATGTGTTTGTGTGCTCAGAAAGCATCTGGGCAGTATGTTTGAAGTATGTTTCACTTTGGTAAGGGTCAAATCGAGTAATGGTAACTGTTGTCCTTATAAATAAATAATAAGTTTAATTTCTGGGAATATTAAGGACTGTTGAAGTGCTGTTCAGATACAACAGCTTTGTTATTCCCCAGTATTCTCCCCCAACCCCTCAAAGCATCCTTATGAAATTCCAGCACTTGAGATGTGCATCTGCGTAGCTTATGATGATGTACAGTATGACATCATGTGCTGTGATTAAAACAAAAAAAGATTTTTTTTTTATCATTGCGTATTTGTATTACATATTTTTGAGACATTTTCTGCAGCGCTGTACAGTAAACGGGTCTATACATCAAGCACAGTGATTACATACAAAATGCATCATAGCCGAAACAGGAGGTAAAGAGGTCCCTGCTGGAAAGAACTGTATTGGTGGGGATACTGAGATTGGGTTGCAACACAGGCTGCATTAGGCTACTGGAATGGAAAGTAGTATTTGCATTAATGCAAAATCAAAAATGATCTGCGGGAACTCAAGTTGCTTTGTACGCTTTTAATTTGCTTGAGTTGCTGATTTGCAGACGTGTTGTATGAAGTATGTAACATGTTATTTTCTTTTAATTATTTGTGTTTTTTAAACCACAAAACATTGGTTTTTATTTCACTGTAGATATTGCTAAGTAAGAGGATTTATATCATGTTTCTGCTTCAAATCTTCTCACCTCATCAACGTTTTCTTGCCTTTTGTCGAATTGCTCCCCTGTATTCCATATCAGTCCTTGCTTCTCTTGCTCTGAATTTTACTACTTCTAGTTCTCCAGTTCATTATTGATTTCTATTCTGTTCCTTAATTTTTTGTTTCTCTATTCAGGTTTAGTTCAGCGCTGTGTGGTAATTCAACGTGATGAAAATGGCTTTGGCCTGACAGTCAGTGGTGATAACCCTGTCTTTGTTCAGTCCGTCAAAGAAGGTAAGTCTTCCTTTTTAACAATTTTTTGAATTCTAAATATCAAGTGTGTTTGCATTGTTCATACAAATAAAAATGCCCTCTAACCCAAACGCACAAAGAAGCTTTTTTTTTCAGTGCAAATGCTAGCTCTTAATTTATTGTTGATATTGGGTACAAGATGCTGTAGTGCAAAACCTGGCCACTGGCAAGATATCAGTGCTAACAATTTAGAGCTGTAAGCAGGCACGCCTGGGTGCAGAGCTGCATTGAGCCATTTTTTCCTGTGGCGTTATGTTAATGATCTGTGCCAAAAATATATTCTAGCCTGCCATAAGTGAGGCAGAAGAGGTTGTATTGACATTTTGTTTGAGAAAACTGTTTTCCGTGGTCATTATTAAAGGAGAAGGAAAGCTGCCGAAGAATTTTATTGCCAACAGATTAGCCACAATAGTGCAAGCTATAACACTATATTTATTCTGCAGAATGCTTTACCATACCTGAGTAATCCGCTCTAGAAGCTCTCTTTGTTTAGGGTAGCAGCTGCCATATTAGCTTGGTGTGACATCACCTCCTCCCTGAGTCTCTCCCTGCTCATCCATAGCTCTGCGCTCCGATTACAGCAGGTAGGGAAGAAGGGAGGGAGAGAGGAGCAAACTGAACATGCTCAAAACCCTAGCCCTGGAGGTTTAAGCTGAAAAGAGGAAGTCTGATACAGAAGCCCATGTATACACAATAGAAGGAAAGAAATGCAGTGTTTCTTTTGACTGAGGACTCAGATCAGCATTACTTTGAGGGTTTACTGGTGTATTTATATAGACATTTCTGATAAAGCTTACTTAATTTTAGCCTTTCCATCTCCTTTAACGAAAACAACATCAGGTTAAGGCCTTTCCTATGCTCTCTGTTTAATTGAATAGTTTAATCAGACTACACATAGAGCACAGAGACCGATCCTTAAAGAGTACATTTTTTAAGATGTCCACGGAACCATGTGCATTCCTACTGCCACAAAAACCAAACATGAGGGACCATAGTTAAAAAGGTTTTCAGAAGATCCCATTTATTCCCTTCAACTTTTGGGTTCCATGTGTTTTGTTTTGATGGTAGCTTTGAAGGATATTCTTATACCTAAACAACACCTCATAGATTTAATTTAACCTTTTAATGAAGGTACTTACAATTATTTAAAGGGCTTTGTACCTTTTTAACTTTCCAAACTTAGGCATTGGCATGAACAGCTCACAGTGATATAAGGGAAGCTGCTGAATGAAACAATATGGGTAGAAACATCTACCTTTCTCTTTGTACTGACTATTCCTTGTTCTTTAGATGGCGCTGCTATGCGAGCTGGAGTGCAGACTGGGGATAGGATCATCAAGGTAGGAAATGTGTATTGTCTAATTCTATAGCATCACTGGTAACTTGAGAGCTTGCCATACATAAGAGATCCTTATGCGTTATTTTAGATCTTTGGCTTGTAAATCATTTACAAACAGCGAGAGATACTGCTTAGCAAAGCACTGGAAAGTTTCTTAAATATTTAAGGTCATTACGTATTTTCCATGCATTGTTAGCTTTCCTTTTTAAACTATAGGATTGGTTAACTTTGATATTTACATTTACTTATTTTTATAGAGCTCCATAGCAAACTAAAAACAAAATAGACAATCCTTTCTAAAAAAAATTACTGATTGATGGGGTAGATGCCCAAAAGTGGGCAGCTAAAGGGCAAAACTGTGGTTTCTGTACCCGTGGTACAACAGCCCTATGACAGAGATGACTGTGCATGCTCTTTCTGCTTCTAACAAATAACTTCTTCCTGGAAGATGTATATAAACTTACCTGCTTGACCCGCGCCCGCCCGCAGTCTAATGGTTCTCCGTGTATCAAATAGTCTTGTCCCTCTTTCTATTTTCCAAATGTTGGGCGGTATGCTGTAGGGTAATATTTGTAGTACACCGCTTGTCCTTAAATGTAACAAAATATAGATTTCATTTGAAACAGTAGGCAGAGCACAGTTTTAGTACAAGCATGTATATTTTTCTTTTATCTAGGTTAATGGCACTCTGGTCACACACTCCAATCATTTAGAAGTCGTCAAGCTCATAAAGTGTGAGTATACTTTGTTGTTGTAAAAAACTGAAAGCAGTGCCACAAATTCTGTTTGATTATACATTCTTAAAAGCACTAGCTACACAGAAATATATTTCAATTTGAATGTGCAAGAAAAAGAGTTCTATTAATTAAAATATCTACAAAAACATCTTTCATTTGTTGTTATTTCCAAGTTGATCTTGTTGCCAAGAAGGACTTCTTAAAGTACAACATTCATGTTGTGGGGTTGTTAACATTGCAAGTAAAGTATCCTGTTTTTGTTTTTTCTTTAATCACATAGCTGGCTCCTATGTGGCTCTTACAGTACAAGGTCGTCCCCCCGGGTCACCCAACATCCCTTTAACTGATTCTGAGGCAGATGTGCAGAATTCGATTCCCATAATGCCCCCTCATTCTCCAGTAACCCAAGGACATGGAAAAGGAATTACAAGTCCCATACTTATGGAAGTAAGTGTCCTAGACTTAGTTATTCTTTGTGAAAGGAAACTATATATAAGAAATTGGTAATATGTTACAAGCATTTTCAGAGATAATGGTTATTTTTCTAGATTGTTGGTTATTAATATAGATTGTAAGCCTGTGGTCCAGGCCTTCATTGTCGAATGTATTAATTTGATTGGAAATGATGTACCCTTATGTACTGTGCTTAAGTTTTAAAATCAACAGTTAACCCTTAAAAACAAAGGGGACAGGAAAAGAGTATTGCCCCACAATTGCTTATGGCAAAAAGATATCCGCAAAATAATAATTGTAAAGAGATGGGACCTGTTATCCACAATGCCCGGAACCTGAATAGGGGTCTTTAGATAATTTGGACCATATCTTAAATCGAATTAAAAAAACATTAATAAAAGCCAATAGGATTGTTCTGCCTCCGATAAGAATTAACTGTATTTTATTTTTGATTAAATATATGGTACTGCTTTATTATTACAGAGAAAAAATACATTTTAAGTATTTGATTAAAATGTGCATATCCCGTGTGTCTGTCACAATAATAATAAAGTGTGGTTTATGTGCAAACCTGCCAACAATAATGTTACTTTTTTTATGTTGCATTACAATAATCCATTCAGTTTTGTTTTAAGTATAGACACAACTTAAATGCAAGGTCATAGATTGCCAAAAAATACTTGGCTTTTTAAAGGGGTTGTTCACTTATGATTTAACGTTTAGTATGATGTATTGAGTGATATTCTGAGACAAATTGCAATCTAGTAATAAATAATTTATTAATAAATAAATTATTTCAATCCATGGAAATCCATTTCAAGCATGACTTTATGCTATTTAAATGAAATTTTGAAGCAGCCCTGTCCTCAAAACTGTATGAGCAGAAATGAAGAAGGTTTCTTGTCTGGGCACCTTTGAATAAATTACAAGTTACTAGTTCTGTTGTGGCATAAGATGTTAGTTGCACATCTTTTATGGGGATAAATGTCTTGGTTGTCTATAGTATGTTAATATATTAAAGGGGCTGTTTACCTTTCAACACCTTTTTCAGTTCAAATGGTTGGAGATAGTTCACCGGAAATAAAGACGTTTTCCAATTACTTTCTGTTTTCTATGTGTGACAGTGTAAAGTGTAATTTTTCACCTTCTAAAGCTGCTCTCTAAATATACGCTCTAAATTGTTCTAAACTGATATATTTAGTTAATTAATTAATTAGTTAATACATTTCTTATCTTTGTCCTTACTGAGCAGAATCTCTAGGTTTCATTACAGGCAGCTGTTAGAATTGATACAATAGTTGTTCCAGAGATGCTGCTAAAAATGTATCAACTAAATGTTGCAAAATTGTATCAGTCTACAGAAAGGAACTTCAAACTTAGAGTTTGGAAAAACACTAAAATATAAAAAATGATAAATAATTGCAAAAAGTCTTTATTTCTGAAAACAACTGAAAAAAATGTTTGGAAGGTGAACAACCCCTTTAATCCTTTTTGGCTATGACTAATTTTGAGTATGCTAGAATGTTTGTAGGTCTTTGTTTGACTTTATTTTGCTTTTTAATTTACAACCTATTATCTCAGGAGGAAAATAACATTGTACATACTCAGATGCTGGATATACTGAAGAAGATGCTCCAGAAAGAACAAGATCAGCTACAGGTAAGTATAACAAAGTATGTTTTGATCATAAACATTCAGCTCTGCCTTTTTCATTTTGACTTTATTGCCTTCTTTCTTCAGCAATTTCAAGAAGAGTTTCATACTACTCCGTCACCAAGGCTTTCTAAGGAGATCCAAGACAGTAAAAAACACATAGTCCAGTTGCAAGAACGATTGTCAAAAGCAAGAGGACTTTCACAAGTAAGTATTACTTTCCAAAGTTAACCTTAACACATTTATTTATAAATAAGGTATCATTACAATCCATAAAATATAGTATGTGTGAAGCAGCATACTGTGGCCTAGATTCAAGTTGCTGCCCTGCTTGTGTCCTGAGCAATAACTAGAGAAACACATGTCAACCTTATTTAAAGATCAAGAGGAGGGTTTTTAATAGCTAATTTTAATATAAACTGAATAGTTTATATTAAAATTAGCTACTAAAAACCCTTTTGATGCAAAGTTAAACCAATGAAAATGCTTATACCGTAGTACCATTTTATGTTTTTCGGGGGACCAGAAAAAAATGGTGTAAAAACAGGGAAATGTATTATGCATAATATATAGGTGGGACCACAAAACAACAATGTGAGATGAGGGAAAACTTAAAATCAGGGGATGTAAAATTGAGGTTCCACTGTAGGTTTTATTTTAAAATTGAGTTCATTGAGATCAATGCCTTTTTTTCTCTATTGTTGAGTCTGTAAACTGAAATGCCTAATAGGTTTCTCTTTCAGTTTAATGCTGCGTAAATTTTGTAGGGCTTTTCAAGTTGCAAAAGCATTTCTTATTTTCCCGGAAATCTTCTTCTAATGCACTTGAAGGAACATCAATATAAGAAGTTTCAGCCATTCGTATGTGATACATACAGAGTGTGTAATGGTTGAGGAATGGTGGTGCAAACACTTTGGATCAAGAATTGCTACATGCAATTAGTTTGATAAACTGTTTGCTGTCCAACTATGAAAAACGAACCAAGCACACACAATCTCTGGTAATACAGGCCCTAGGGCCCAACGATTGGATCATGATGAATTCGATGTGGGCGGTCAGATCCTAGGAATTTTTAACCTACCCGATCGAGATCTGGTTGTCAGATGGCCCTACAGACGGGCCAATAAGCTGCCAACTCGGTCTGTCGGCAGCTTTTATCGACCCGTGTATGGGGGCCTTAATTGTGATGCAGTTTTTGGCAACTGTGCAATTCAAAATGATGCTGCATAGCTGCACAGTGTTAAAGCATACTGAAGGAGCCACATCTTTTTATTTCCATAAACCTAGCCTAGCAGGTGCAGATTGTTAAACAAAATCCCACTAACGACATTGATTTTCTTCCTTCCACTGTCTGCAGTGTTAAGTAACATATTATGGAGAGAATAATAAAGGACTTGTTTTTTTTTCTGTTCTCCTTAGCAGGGCTCTGAATCATTGCAGATCAGTGAGCTAGATGCAGACTCCAGTGACATACTGGGAAGAACAGATTACAGCAGTGGGGATGGATCACGGCCAAACAGTGACATTGCAGATGTAAGTGCTACATACTTTATACAGATAAAGGATCTGTTGTCCAGAATGCTTTGGAATATTAGGTTTTCTGTTAAAGTCTTTATGTAATATAGAGATTTTTTTTATCAAATGTTTGTTCTGGGTTATGTGTTATCAGATAAAAAGCATTGTGATATTCCTAGAGAAAAGCATGAAAGCATACCAATAGAATGTTGTATTAAATTTTTGAATTTCAGAGCATTCTGAATAAGAAATCGGAGATCCTCAATCCTCTGTCTGTACCTGTAGAGAATATGTAACATTAAGGCTCTCTTTATTTTCCTCTCAAGTCTGTAGCATCTTATTCTAAAAAAAATAATGATTGCTTAGTCTTCTTGTTTCTCTTTCTTTGCCATAGCTAAAGCATTGTTAAAACTTTTTTGGTGGTATTATGTTTTGCACTGACAGACTGGTGAGTTACACCACATTTTTTCTTTCCAGAGCCCCCGTAGTGGACAGCGAGACAAGAGCTTCCTGGATGAAAGTCCAGAGAAAAGTGAGATTCAGGACACGGTATGATTTTTATATTAACAGTAGTAATCGCTTTTTTTTTTTCTGTGGTAGACTAGATGAAAAGGAGATAATTATTCATATAGGAGTTTCTGGGTAAAATTTAAAATGTAATCATTTTTGTTTCATGAAACATGAATTACTAAAACTACACTTACGCATCAACATACATGATTCCTCAGATTGAGAGGAAACTGTAATAGTCTGACCAGTTTGGACCATAACCTCCTATTCCTTCCCTAAAGCTGGCAGTCACTAAACGTATTTTTGGCAATTCAGATAGTGTTTATCCACCTTTCTTACATGAACCCAACTGAATGAGCTGGGTCAATTTTTTTTTCCATAAGATGTCAAAGATGTATAAGTAAAGGATAGTAACATCTTTCACATAATTCATTAAGCAATAAAATACCTCCTGTAGTACAGGTATGGGATCCATTATCTGAAAACCCGTTATCAAGAAAGCGATGAATAACGGAAAAGCCGTCTCCCATAGATTCTGTTATAAAAATTATTAAAATTTTTTAAAATATTTTTTTCCCCTCTGTAAGAATAACAGTACCTTGTACTTGATCCAAACTAAGATATAATTAATCTTATTAGAAGCAAAACCAGCCTATTGGGTTTATTTAATGTTTACATGACTTTCTAGTAGACGTAAGGTATGAAGATCCAAATTACAGAAAGATCCCTTATCTGGGAAACCCCGGGTCCCAAGCATTCTGGATAACAGGACCCATACCTGTATTTCTTTTTGCAATAAAAACATTTTGGCTCCTTTTAGCCCACTTAATTTTACCTTTACTGCTTGCTTTGTTTTAAAAAATAATGTTTACAAACCATAAGCAAACTGTTAATATTTTGATTTCATTATGAATGAGATGCTTTGGTTGCCAGATTTCAGTGATTCATTTATATTAACTGTAGCCCCATTTGTTTTTACATCTTATAAAACCCTGTTGCAAGACCATAATGGGCTTCTCCAGAACCTTCACTTTTTTTCTGCTGTAGCCACTGAAGTGTTGATTTGGCTTTCTGTTTTGTATCATTGTCATGTTGGAAAGACCAAGGGGTAAATTTATCAAAAAGTGAAGTTCCGCCACTAGAGTGAAATTCTGCAGCTCTCAATTCATTTCTATGGGATTTTGAAAGGCGTATTTATCAATGGGTGAAGTGAAAGTTCACCCTTTGACAAATACGCCTTTAAAAATCCCATAGAAATGAATGGAGAGTGGAGGAGTTTCACTCTAGTGGCGGAACGTCACTATTAACTTCACTCTTTGATATACCCCCAAGTGTGCCCCATATGCCACTTCTGTACTAATGAATAGAAATTCACCCTGCCCATCTCCATGTCCGCTATGCATGGGTAAGCTCTGCCCCGTTGATCCCAATAATATTTTCTTTTTCTGCCTTGGACCTCAGGCAGTACGTTTTTAAAGGGGAACTATCGCGAAAATAAAAATGTAATATAAGCTTCAGCATACTGAAGTAAGAAACTTTGTAAATACAATCAATTAAATATTCTGCATCATTTCTGAAATCATCAAGTTTGTGTTCACTATTCCACTCTCCGCATCTGTTTTTATTCTTTCTTCATGCAGCAGTTCGGTGTCAGATGAATGATCCAATATATTTTATAGGGGGCTCCCTTTCCTGGCAGATGTATTAGAGCTCATTCTGCATGTAGAAAGACAGGATTTCTGGTGATTTTAATAGTGAGCTCTAATACATCTTCTATGCAAAAGGACCCCCCTTATGGGATATATTGGATCATTCATCTGACACCCAACTCCTGAATGAAGAGAAGCACATACTGCAAGAGGGTTAGTAAAGATGAACTTGATTATTTCAGAAGCAGTACAGAATTTTTAATTGATTGTATTTAGAAAGTTTCTTGTTTCAGTATGCTGAAGCATATATTAAATTTTTGCGATAGTTCCCCTTTAAAGGAGAAGGAAACCCTAAAAATGAATAAGACTAAAAATGCAATGTTTTATATACTGAACTTATTGCACCAGCCTAAAGTTTCAGCTTGTCAATAGCAGCAATGATCCAGGACTTGAAACTTTTCACAGGGGGTCACCATCTTGGGAAGTATCTGCGACACTCACATGCTCAGTGGGCTCTGAGCAGTTGTTGAGAAGCTGAGCTTACGGGTTGTCACAAATTATCAAGCAGAAAATGAAGTTGGCCTGTCATACAAACTGCTGCTACAGGGCTGATTATTAAATTCTGATGCTAGCTGCGTGGTTTCTGTGCTGCCATGTAGTAATTATCCATAATAATTACTAATCAGCCTTATACTGTGACATTTATATTCTGTATATATATTTATTGTATATTTGAGTCGGTCCCTAAGCCCATTAACTGACGGCAGCACAGAGCATGTGCAGTAAATCAGCAGAAAAGAAGATTGGGAGCTACTGGGGCAACTTTGCAGACACAGATCTTAACTGCTAAAGGGTTGTGGTTGCCTGGGGCTGGTACAGAAGCCCAAAACACAATGTACAACATTTCTAGCCTACTTCTTTAGTTTACCTTCCCTTGTCCTTTAAGGACCCATCTCATGGCCTCTGGCCTCGTCAAGAATGTGAGAGTCATGTTTTTTGGGATTACTAATGAAGGACTACTGTTTGCTGTGGTCTAATGGTTTTACTGATGATTCATGTGTGTATACTTAACAAAAAACCTTTTCTGGCATGATGGAAGTATGATTTTCAGTCACTGCTTAGTTGGAGGCAATACTTACCCAGCTATCTGAGAGCCTTGCGCCACACTATGCCTCCATGTTATGTAATTTTAAGAAGCATCTGGTAAAATTTTGGTTTATAATTCATGCTATTGAGTGAAGGCGTATACCTTGTTTTGAGTGATGAATTTGTTCCTTATGTGGTTTCAAGGTTCCAGTGTATACGTCTGTGAATGAGCAGGCGTCTATATTCATGTGTGAACTAACACATGTGTTCAGTCTGCAGATCTGAACTAATTAGCCACTTACCTGTAATACTGGCCCCACCCTGCTGTGGGGAAGCTCTGGTTACAGACTTCTGTGTTCACTATCATCCAGAGGAAAAGGACTGACCCCAGGTCTATTTTTCAAGAAGCAACAGAAAATGCGAAGTTGTGTCTCAGCAGCCGAACACTGGTGAATTTTCGCTAGCGCTGCTTTGGCTGGGCAAGCATTTCACAGCAAATTTTTGCTAGCGTTCATTTCTGCCTAGCGAAACTTTGCTGGCACACTTACGCTTAGGTTCATTTGAATAAGGTGGGTACCTAAAAGTCATATGGATGTCTTTATTAGTAATGTTGGTGCAAATAGTTGAAGTGACCAGAAAGATCGTCTAATGCCTTAGACATGAGCCCACAATTTAAACAAATGTGGCTTGCCCATCACATTAGTTTAAAAAATTGTTTACATATAAATCTTTAATAGTTCAGACTTTTGAAGGCAATCCCACTTTAAAAAAAAAAAAGCATTTTTTACAAATATGATGTCACGGACATAAGATTGAGGAAGATGTAGCTTCGCCTGGTCTCAGTTGGCAAAGTAAACTCTGGCAAAAGAGATAACATTCAGCAAAATTCACACCTTGTTGATTTTGCAGAGTAACGTCCGTTAAAAAGTTGCATTGCCATTAGGTGTGAACAAACGCTAGCAACAGTCTCATTTGCTAGCGAATTGTCCTCTATGCCTGTTAGTGAATTGCCGATGTCCCTGCGGATGAGATCTCTGGCGAATTGTCTCTAGCGTTGGCCACTTCACACTTTTTGTATACTTTTTGTTTCACACTTTACTGAATCTGCCCCATAGTCTTGCATATTTTCTGGATTGTTACACATAGTAATAACATACTAGCCTGACAAAGTTAAATGAATGTGTGTATCATACTAGTTGTTTGCTACTGACCTAGATGCATTAATGTACTTGTGTTGGTTATTCAGCGTACTACAGTTGGGGGTAGAACTGTTGCTGGACTGTATTGGTATCCTGTGTTTAAGGCTCTTCAGGGATGATAATATTATATGTTTCATGAGAGCCATCTGTTTAAAGGAGAATGAAAGGTTAAAACTAAGTAAGCCTTAACAGAAAGGTCCATCTAAATATACCAGTAAACCCCCAAAGTAATGTTGCTCTGAGTCCCCTGTCAAAAGAAACACTGCATTTCTTACCTTCTATTGTGTACACATGGGCTTCTGTATCAGACTTCCTGCCTTCAGTTTAAGCTCATTGCCCTGGGCAAGAGCATGCTCAGTTTGCTCCTCTTCCCCCGCCTCCCTCCCTTCTTTACTGTAATCTGAGCCCAGAGCAGGGAGAGACTCAGGCAGGAAGTGATGGCACACCATGTTAATACTGCAGCTGATATCCTAAACAAACAGAGAGTTTCTAGAGCTTTTTACTCAGGTATGGTAAAGTATTCTACAAAATAAATATAGCATTCTAGCTTGCACTATTGCAGCTAATCTATTGGTAATAAAATGCCTCTGTAGCTTTCCTTCTCCTTTAAGGCAATGAAAGTAACACTGTATCACTGCATACCCTTAGGGACACCACAGTAAGTGTATACTGTGTACAGTATATCACTACAGACCTTTTACTGTTGGGGCCATTCATTAAATATATACTGTGTAGATCACTACAGGCCCTTTACATTTAGGGACACTTAGTATGATGCCTTATGTAAGATTACTTAGATTGAGCATTGAGCTACGTGTTTTGTCGTGTTTAATAACCAGCTTTGGGCTGGGGGGTAGTTCACTATTTGGGGATTAGGGCATGATGATATCCTCATTCTATATGGCTCAATGTGTAATTTCAACCATTCATCATGGTTTTCCAGTTCTAACACTGTTAGATTTGTTTTTCTCCTGATGAGTGTCAGATAGGCATTCTATCTGTGATTATCTTGTTTTTTTTCCCTGCACTGTGCTTGTTGAATGTCGTGTCTGTTTTGTTACATTGAAGGGAGTATTTCTGGTTGGGCTCACTCCTTTGACAGTTTACTCTATGCATTTATGGAACTATAGAGTATTTGTTTGTTTTTCCTACTAGAATCCAAACAAGAGCATTCCATTTGGTAGTGTTCCTTCCTCACATATGCTTTTGCTTTTGCATCAAATGAGCCTGTAGCGTTTTAAATTGAGTGGATATTATCAGGACACACACAATGAAGTGATGATAAAGAGCTTCATCTGACCAATATTCCAAGATTAATAATCTCATCTTCTCTCCATCATTAGGACTCTCAGTCAAGTATGGGAAGCCCCTCTATTCGCTTCGCTCATAATATTATTGGTGCAGAGGATGATGATTTTGATGCTGAGCCAGAGCAGGTAGACTGCATTTATATATATATATATAGATATAGATATATTATATAATATATATATATATATATATATATATATATATATTAATTATATATATATATATATATATTAATTATATATATATATATATATTAATTATATATATATATATATATTTATTTATTATATATATATATATATATATAATGGTGTGTATGTGTATATTTATTTATTTGTGTGTGTGTATATATATATATATCATTTTTTTTTAAATATTTTTTTTGCCACTTTAAGTCTCAGCAGATGAATGGTCAGTGTAGCTGTTTCCAGAGTATGAACCTGTTGAAATCTCACCCTGCTCACTTAGCAGTATTTATACACCATGTCATCTCCCAGTTTGATCCAGCAGCTCTGGTAAGTCAAGCAGCAATCATACAGGTTTATCTGTTATATTTCTTCCACAGTCTAGATAAACTATTCCTCTTTGTCTTTAGCTGTGTTACCTGTATGCAGACTTATACCAGCAAACAAACTCTAAAGAGACTCGCAGAGTGTTTATGGAGTTTAACCAATTCTTCTTAGAACGGGCAGCGGTAAGAATGATTCAAAATCTCTTAAAACAACCCAAGCTAGATGCTTGTACTATGCCATTCAATAATATAATGATGGATTAGGTAGCTATGAACTCAGGAAATGGAATAAACTGCACTGTATCACTCTATCAGCAGTTTTAAGATAAACGTTACCTGGGATTATGTTATTGTTTAATAGTACTAATGCATAGTTCCCCCAGTTCTGCTAGAGGCAATTTTTTAACCATTGTTATTAAATGAGCCAAAGTGTGGTGTCCCTGGAATAAAGTGTGTTCTTGATTGCTAAACATAAAATACATAAATGTATTTTTTTGTTACAGAATCTCAGAGTCCATGTCCCAGATGATGTTGCTCTTGAATTAGGTAAGTTGAGTAGAGAGGAAACCAAATCTTAACACAAAGCATGGCAGGAGAGGAATGTATACACTTTACGTGTATACTGTATTTAATTTTTGTGGCCAGTCACCAAAATTAAATATGCACCAGCCTTACTTTCTTTAGATGAAGAGCATAGGGGCCCTTTTTATTTATTTATTTATTTTTAAAGGTGATCATTGTTCTGTATGTGTTGGAGTAAACATGACATTTCCTGTTTACTTGAAATGGGAAGAGATTATTAACCATTCACATTTTGTCCTTGTTATCTGTGCTGGGGGCGATCTGACTTGTGTTTTTACCCAGGTTAGATCGCCCAGTTCGGAATCAAGATTTTCATTCATCCAGGTCATGACCTACATTATCTTGTGGAAGTAAATCTAAAGTAAATGGACTTTGTTTTTTTCACCCCTCCCTCTCGTCCAAGGGGCTTCTGAACGCAAACTTATTTCTACAAGATACTGTAATTTATTCTATTGCTTTTTCAATCCATAACTGTCCATCCCTATTTAGTAACTTTTTAAAAAACATTTGGTTTTCTGCTTTCAGTTAACATTTTGCAATTACTCTTTTTCTGCCTCTCAGAGAAAAGGAGACCAGAGATGATTCCAGAGGAGCTACATCGACAATACATCCAGACTATGCAAGAAAGGCTCACTGAGGATGTTAAAAAAAACTTGGAGGATTTTAAGTAAGAATGCCCTTTCCTCTGCAGTTTAGGCTACAGCCACACAGGGCTGATTCTTATCGAAATAAATGTACTGGCCAATATGGCTCCTGTGTCTACACTGAAAAGCATCAGCCTTGATGCAGCCACATAGAGTGGATTTCAGCACGGAAATATAAGTATTCATATATTTGAGTGTGTTTGCACCCCTGTCTATGCAGTGCCTTTTGGTGCAGAGATAGGAGCCAGTGTAGACCAAACAGATTGGCTGACTCAACCCCATCTAGCATTAGCTTTATATGTCTTTTATGCTGCTGCGAACATTTTTAACTCCATCCCTTTTCCTTCCCCAGGCAAAAGCGCAGTATGGGACTGACCCTGGCAGAGGGAGAACTCTCCAAACTGGACTCAGAGCGATTCAGAGACAGAAATACGATAGAGAAGGAAAGGGCCTGTGCAGAGCAGATACTTCAAAAGATTGAGGAGATTCTGTGAGTAACTGCAGGCAGATAATCTTGAAGAGAAATTATTTATATACAAATTGGCAACATATTCTGTAGCTCTGTACACAGTAGTGATGTGTGGGTCGACAAAAAGTCTACCCACTCTCGCCCCGCCCATTGCTGATGTCATGAAAGGAGGAGGGGCAGGTGCCAGTCAGCGGAGCTACATGAAGAAGCAGATGAGAGAAGAACCACTTTTCCACCTGTTCTCTGATGATCATCTGCCCCTTGTGCCCGTAGCCTAATGGATGACATTGTATAGCTATGGTGGAAAATGGTCGGGTCACTGACAAGATCTTTTAATAGCTTATTTTATTAACTGTTTAGAACATTAAAATGACGTCGCTTACCCATATGTCCTCAGTGTGCATGTATTGCTTTGGTTATAACAATCATGCTCAAAAATCCCTTATGTGTTGGTTGATTATTACATTTTTCTGTTAAGAAGATATCCTGAAGAACAAGCAAGCAGCAATTCTTTGCTATACATTTCCATTGTCGTTGAGTTGTATTAAAGGAAAACTATAACCCCCCCCAAAATGAATACTTAAGCAACATTTTATATCTTTAAGTGACATATTAAAGAATGTTGCCAAACTGGAATATACCTGGTGTCGGTTTGGGCAGACCTCACTGCCCCATTTGCACGTCGCGACCTTAGACTGCTGACTTCAAGTTTTATAGTCGTGCGTCTGCCCTGCCCTTTTTGTGACATCATTGGCGGGTGCCATAGGTCTATAAATAGAGGGTGGCGAATCCGGTGTGGGTTGAGCTTTTCTCAACCCGCACATCACTATTCCCAACCAAAGACGTGTGTTAATCAGTCTGAGCCACCAGGGCAGAGAATAGTAAGGGACAGACGAACACTGCTTTCACTAGCAATACGTATACAAATAACTTAAAAACCGTAGAAAAATAGTAAAGTTTCTTAGAATTATGTTTTCTTTTATATTTTATATTAAATATTTTTGGCTTGTTTGTGTGCACCGTGAATCATAGAAATTTTCTATTAAGGATTATCCAGTAGCACATACTACTAAAAAAGTATATTGCTATGAAAATGGTTAATTTACAAGAAGCAGAGTTTTACATATGAGCTGTTCTAGGCAATATATTTTTTATAGAGACCTACATTGTTAGGGGGTATAGTTTTCTGGAAAAAAAAAAATCTTTGTCTTTTCTGCAGTGGCCAGAGCATCATGTATCAAAAATGTAGTTCACTATTCATATGCATATCAAGCAATTCTGATTACATGTTTAATATTTTGTAAGATGCTTCAGAATGCAAATGACAAATTGATTGTGTGGAAACTTTGTACAAGTTATTTTTTTAGCCAGTATTCTCTCCCTTGTTTTTCTATAAAGAAATTTCTCTTATTTTGAATTTTGTAAAACTACAATTACATCATTTTGATGGTCAACCTTACTATTGGAAGCTTAGGGGTTACCTAGAAATGAGGTCAATGGCCTTATTTATCAACACTCTGCTAGCATAAATGTCTGGTTTGTAGTCAAGCCATAATTACACATTAGAAATTTTTCAAAATGTGTTTCCAAAAGTATGTTCTTTGTGATTTAATGAATGAAAATTAGTATGGACTGTTTTTTTTGGCCTCTGTGTAACATATTTTGTGCATATTGGTTGTTCTAGTATTTAGAAGATCCTGGCACTGATAATTATGATAGTGTGTCTTTATAATTGTACAAATCACAAATGTTAGGATGATAGCAGATGTATTTTCCCATTTTAATTATGACATTTGACATCACAGTTTAGAAGCTTTTATGAGACTTAAATTGCAGCTGTGTATTTTTGTCTTAAATTGATTTTGGCAAATGTTGCGAAAACTGTAAAATAGTCTCTGCTATGTAATATGTATTTTACACTAAAAAGTATGAGTTGTTACCATAGAGGAAATACCCAAACATTCAGACATATTTTGAAAGCCGACGTTGATCTAACAAAATATGCATGTTTTCCAATGTAAACTAAAAGTTGGTCCTAGGAAATGGCCCTAACATACTTCAAACAGCTTGTTTTAGCATTATAACACATATTTTCATATTCTCAGGTTTTCATCACAGACTCCTGAAGATGAAAAGAGGTAAGGTCCTGTCTACTGTATATACACAATGTCTACTCTGTATTTATTGTTAGTGAGGTCTGTAGTCTCAAAATGTTAATACATTTTAACTTGGTAAGTAGACTTTCCATTACTGTGTAACTTGAACAAAGAAAGTATGTGTATCACAGGTCTTGCAAATGTTATACTATAAGAGAGATTATGTTGGTTTTTAAATGAACTGTCCAGTGTAAAAATAGTCTGTGCAATATAAAAATGTTTCTAATATAGTTAGTTAGCCAAAAATGTAATCTATAAAGTCTGGAGTGAGCGGATTTCCAGCGCCCTAACTCGTCGTCAGCGACTTTAAGGGAGGGCCACATGGGACATAACTGTTCAGTGAGTTTGCAATTGATCCTTCGCATGCAACTCAGATTCAAAAGCAACAGATATGACCCATGTGCCCCCTCAAGTCTCTTATTGGTTACTGCCTGGTTACCAATCAGGGGAGACCAAGAGAGCTGCAAAGCAGGAAGTAGTGTTCTGGTTATGTTACACATCCAGTCACTCCAGCCTTTATACATTACATTTTTGCCTAACTAACTATATTAGAAGCTTTTTTATTTTGCACAGACTATCTATTTATTTTTATTTTTACACTGGACAGTTCATTTAAAAAAAAAAATCTTCTTTGCTGGATTATTTTAGTAGTCAGAGGGCTATTCCCTACTATGGGTTGTGAACCTGGCTACTACAAAGAAGAAATCAAGTTTTCAGAATAGCTTTAGTGCAACCACAATGAGACTTTTGTTTGTTGTGGCCTTTACCATTGTTGTCAGTGGGGAGTAATCTGCTGGAATGACTTCTGTTTTGATTTCTGCATCTTAATAGTGGTGATAAAAACTCCACTAGTTTTCACATGTCTCTAAAATTAATATTAAGTCAAGTTAAACACATTCCAACATGTAGGGTATTTCAGTATATTTCCTTTGTGGAAACAGTGCTCCGTAACCAGTTTGCTTGGCAGCTGATGCTTCCATTATTGCAGTATTAAATCATTATAGCGTAATACTTTGAGCACTGCTATACGATTACGACTAAATAACTGCACGCAATGTCCCTTGAAAGTCCTGTGTTGACAGCCATTTTTATACTGCTGCATCTAGCAGAAAAGGGATTTTCATTCTTATCTATAAGCAGTTCCGTTTTAGTTTTAATGATACGGTGCTGGTCCCGATAAACTGGTCACAGTATAGGAATGATTCTTATCTGGATGCAAGATGTAATTGTAGCTATTCATTATAGCTGGTTAAAAGACAATGTTGGCTACTTCTTGCAAGCTATAATTGTAGTTCCCTGGTACAGCGGATGTGCCATGAATGTATTGTTCAGGGCCTAGTCCTAGAGTTGGAAATATTCTGCAACTATAATGTAGCTGCAGCAAATAAAGGGCAACATTTGTCTAAAAATGTTTCATCCGTCTGTATACATCCTAATATTTTAGACTCCATGCCAAAATCCATTTCTTATTTTGCATTCGAATATTGGCTCTATTCCTGCTGAACCTCAAGCACACTTTTACAATATATCCTTATAAACATTACTGTGGATTAAAACTGAGTTTGCCAGCAAGTGCAGTTTTAACCCCTACTCATGACAATGCATGTTTCAATTGATTTAGTTCTACCATACATCTCTGTGCCCACTGAAGTGGAGACAGTGGTGAATGCAGTAGAAAGTAGGTCTTAATCTGAAACATGAAATCAATTACCGTGTGTTGCTTTGAGGAGGAAAAACTGCATTGTGCCTGGCACCAAATCTCCCCTTCCGGGCGACTAATCTCCTCGAATTGCCTTCCCGCCGGTTAGAAATGGCTGGCGGGGTGGCACTCGGAGCGCTTCATTTTCCAAAGTTGCCCGAAGTTTCCTCGTGAGGCGACTTCGGAAAACAAATCGCTCCAAGTGCCCCCTTGCCGGTAATTTACATTCTAGCCGCCAGGGAGGCAGTTCAGGGAGATTAGTCGCCCTGAAGAAGAGGAGTTTTTGTGATTAAAAAATTTAGCAAATGTTTCTATCCAATGAACTAAATTTGAACAAGGGGATTAAACTCCATGTTCCAGAATATATGGCTACTTTCATGGCATTATGTTTCACCCACACCTATGTATCTGTACAAGGCAACAGCATATGTCAAAGGAGTTTGCCATGATTCCAGAATTACTTGCAAGGAAGTGTGAATGATCAAAGCAGGTGTGCATACAGTTTGTTACCAATACTAATTGACTCTTAATGTTCGGTTAATTCTGTATACATGGATTATACGCGGGTAATTAAATGGAGTGTTCGTATATATTTTCATACTTGATAAATTACGTAGGCTGAAACCCGTTTTGTGAATGTAGTATTGTAGAATAAAATAGCAGTTCCCTAAACACTACAATTTGCTGACTGGATTCCTTGTAGCTTTGGAGATTCCAGTTATATGGTGTAGCCCAGGCACCATAAGGTGAACACAGAAGGTAACCATGGTAGCTATGATGATAATATTGCTTTTCCTTAAACACAGTTTAGAGTTAGAGAGCAAAGAGAACACCTATGACAATATGTTTGAGTGCCTAAAACACCAAATCGGTTCCTTGGTTCTGCATTATTTGTATATTCAAACATGCCATTTATTGACAGCAATACCATACAGTATGTGATCCTAACCTACATGAAGCATCTTGGTGTAAAAGTTAAAGAGCCACGAAGCCTTGAACAGAAACGCGGTCGAATTGGATTCCTCCCAAAAATTAAGGTAAATGGTAGCAGTTTGTCATCTTCATCTACCAATGTTTAGTCAGAATATGAGCTTCCATTTAAAGTCCAGTACTACTGCAAGCTTAACCGTGTGAATTGGGTCCCCTTATTTTAAAAAGAGTTAATGGTACATAATACAAAAATGAATTTGTAAAGTTGGGTTCCAATTTCGTTAAATTTTTTTTATATGTTAAGGAAATACCGTATATACTCGAGTATAAGCCGAGTTTTCAGCCCCCAAAATATGCTGAAAAACTCTACCTCGGCTTATACTCGGGTCAAGCGCAAAAACGGTCACCGGCGCCTAAGAATATTCGCCGGCGCCGAAGAATATTCGCCGGCGCCTAAGAATATTCGCCGGCGCCTAAGAATATTCGCCGGCGCCTAAGAATATTCGCCGGCGCCTAAGAATATTCGCCAGCGCCTAAGAATAGTAGCCGGCGCCTTCGAATAGTAGCCGGCGCCTTCGAATAGTAGCCGGCGCCTTCGAATAGTAGCCGGCGCCTTCGAATAGTAGCCGGCGCCTAAGAATAGTCATCCAAAAACAAAATTGAAACTTACCAGAAGCTGCTGCATTTCTCACCCTCAGCTTATACTTGAGTCAATAAGCTTTCGCAGTTTTTGGAGGTAAAATTAGGTACCTCGGCTTATACTCGGGACGGCTTATACTCGAGTATATACGGTATGTAGAAATATGGTTTATATATCAACTGCTAGTTTATATATCAACTGCTAGTTGATCCAGAGGAAGGCAAAAAAAAAAAAAAAAACATTTGAGGCCTCCAATTTGCCTCAGACGGAGAGGAAGAAATTCCTTCCTGACTCCAAGATGGCAATCAGACTAGTCCCTGGATCAACTTGTACTATGAGCTATCTTCCATAACCCTGTATTGCCTCCATTGCTTAAAAGCTTCTTCTTAAAGGAACAGTAACGTCAAAAAATAAGTGTTTTAAAGTTATGAAAATATAATGCAGTGTTGCCCTGCACTGGTAAAACTGCTGTGTTTGCTTCAGAAACACTACTATTGTTTATATGAACTATAGTAGTGTTTCTGAAGCAAACAGATCAGTTTTATCAGTGCAGGGCAACACTACATGATATTTTCATTACTTTAAAACACATAATTTTTTGGTGTTACTGTTCATTTAAAGCTATCTAATGTATCAGCCAATACATCTGATTCAGGGAGAGAATAACACATCTTCATAACTCTCTCTGTAAAAAAAAAAAAAAAGCTCCTTCCGAATATTTAGGCGGAACCTCCTTTTCTTCTAATCGGAATGGGTGATCTGAAGAAATAACGTACAAATTATATGTTATCCATCCATTATCTCTCAACGTGTATAGAGTTTGGGATAATAAATATAACTTCAGTAATAAAGTCATAATGCAAAGTTATCCATTGATCTCTTCATCATTTTGGGATGTATGACAGAGAGATTCATTTTATAGTTATACACACAAGACTGTGAGTAAAATGGCATATTTATCAAATTGTGTATTGATTTTCTGAGATCTTGTTTTGTAGCAGTTTCAAAATGCTATAGAAAGATATGGCATTTGTCCCTCTTGCTTTTTTCAAAAAATTTTTCTTTTTGCTTTATTTTTTTTTTTTGGTGCAACTTACTGCTTGATTTTTCTCCCACTGACTTAGTAGGGAAAGGGACAATTTACTGATGATTTTTGATTTTAGAAATAAAATATTCCATTTGTGTTCCTTATATTGCATCTATCTCCTAACTTTTTAAAATATTTAAAAACGTATTTTTGAACATATTTAAACACACCAAATTGTATCTTTTAATAACTGCTTAATTCACTTCCATATAAAGCAACAATTTACAAGTCTACAATTTTATTATTGTTACTTTTTATCTTTTTGTTCAAGTTCTCTCCAACTTGTGTTCCAGTCTCTCGTTCGAGCCACTGCCTGGTTCCTAGTGTAGCTAATGAACAAATAGCTAAATAATTGATATCTGTCTATATAATACTAAAAGTTAATTTAAAGGTGAACTACCCTTTTAATAATCCTTTCCCAGCTCTTGATGCATTTTTCTCCTTATACAGTACTTTGTCATTAACCTTAAGAAATAAAGGAACCCTCTGTTTGTTTTAGCAAAGCATGAAAAAGGATCGGGAGGGGGAAGAGAAGGTGAAGCGCAGAGGGTTTCCCAGTATACTTGCACCTCAGAGGAAGCCTAGCCGACAAGATAGCAATGCAAGTATGTATAAATCCAACTAGTCACATTGCTGAATTATTGTCACTAATGATTACCTAAATATTCCCACCCAGCTTCTCAACTTTATTGCTGATTTGGCAGTCTGAATAATTGTCTGCTTTCTAAAGAGAATGATGATTGTGTATAAGAGAATGAGCATGTCAAAAAGTTGCTCAAGGAATGGTCATTTTATGAAACAGCTTATACATAACTGGAATTCAGGGCAGAGAAAATAAATAATGGTGACTAACTCTAAAATATAGTTTAGAAGCATGTTTAATATCTCAGCCTAAGTTTACAGGTATATGAGGTAACATTCACTTAGCCTTTCATTTAAAGGGGAGTGTTCAGCTAATATTTTCTTTGTGACATCTGAAAAATAAAAATGTAAAGTGCCTTCTCAGTTTAAATATAGAAAATGTAGATCATCTTCAAAGAGTTACAGCACAAATATGACTTTCAGGCATATTAAATCACCTTAAGCATTTGTGCCCAGAAAACCTCTAGCGTTGCCTATTAATGTGAATTAAGCACAAGACGCAGCATTCAGAAGCAGCGGAGGAGCTTTGTCCTATACATTTGAACTTGTGGTCTCTAGGCTTCTAAAGGCCAGAATATTCAGGTTCAACTTGCAAGCCATTAATAAGCGCAAGTGTTGCAATGTTTTAGTCTTATATTTGATTTCAGCATGGTCAATATCTGCAGGTTTTATTTTCTCCCCGTGCTTGTGTGTTTCAGCTTGGTATTTGGGTTTCCACTAACACTTGGCTCCAAATAAGAGAAGACCATATTGTGTGTGAATGCAATAGGCACCTTACATTTTAAGCTGCACTGGGGCATGGTCACATAGCTTGCACCTTGTGGCATGATTGAGTTTGTTTGCAGTAGCTGTGCTGCAGGGGAAAAACGTGCTATATTGTCAGTTTTTTGCACTTTGTAAAAATAATTATTCTCACCTTCTTTAAAAAGCTATAATGCTTCATCTGTAAAATAACAGTATTTAATATTAAGAATTCCACATATGAAAATTAAAGCTATACTTCCCTTACTTCTTATTGAGCATGTCAGAAATGCAACAATCCACCCCTCCTTCCAAAATCGAAACCATTATTTTTATCGGGATGTGATTTATTTTTATTTATATTGGGATGGGTGGTCACAATGCCCTTTGTCCCAGTTTCCTCCTGTAATAGACAACGGTCACTAGTTTATTGAAACTTTTATGTTTTGCTTTTTTTGTACAGTTTGCAGGGCTATGGAAATTCAGAGGCAACGCCACCCCAAGCACTTATCCACATCTTCATCCAGTAGCCCTGAACCAGCAGATGGAAGTAGATTGCGAACCAGTGGTGGCTCCATTGAGGGTTCTGAAACCCCCTTCTCTCCATCCTCTAATCTGGGTGCAGCATTTACCTTTCAGGAGGCTGGCAGAGAAGTGGAGGGAGGTTAGTTGTTTTTACATTAAATTTTGAAATCTGACATGGGTCTAGACATATTGTCAGTTTCGCGGGTGCCCCCAGTCATGTGATTTTTGCTTCAATCACTTCAATCACTCTCTACTGCTGCACTGCAAGTTGGAGTGATATCACCCCCCCAGCTGCCCATTTGCAGAACAATGGGAAGATAACCAGATAACAGCTCCCTGTTACATATAAGAACAGCACTCAATGGTAAAAAGCCCATGTCCCACCGCTACCCCATTCAGTTACATTGAGTAGGAGAAACAATAGCCTGTCAGAAAGCAGTTCCATAGTGCAGCACTGGCTCTTTCTGAAAGCAAATGACCAGGCAAAATGACCTGAGGTAGCTGCCTACACACCAATATTACAATTAAAAAAAATCCACTTATTTGATTACAATTAAATTTTATATGGGAGAGTGAATTATTTGCAGTGTAAACTGTGTAATTTAGGAATAAAAACTACAATATAAAAATCATGACAGGGACACTTTATTTGCTATGGAGTATGCAGCCTTGGAAAAAGTTAAAATACAGAAATGCACAGGCCAATTCATAGAATGATGCATAAGATACATAATGTGCTGTGAAATATGTTGAACTGTATAAATAAAAGAATAATAAATAAAATGTGGTAGTTTTTCACCCAATGCCTTTCTCTTTTCCACAGTATCTAGGTATAGTGGTGAGAATATGTCCTCTGCAGATACCCTTGATGGGGCCACTCGCACACCTGGCCCAATATTTGACTTTCCATCACTGCCACTTGACCACCTACATGAAGAGACTGGTGAAGCAGACAGGTATGAGGACAGTATAGCACAGGCATGTCCAAAGTGTGGCCCGGGGGCCAATTGCGGCCCTTTTTCAAATTTACACGGGCCCTCAGCCTCCATCTTGAAATTAATAATAATGAAGCCCCCCCAGCACAGTGTGATCAGAAGTCCCATAGCAGTAATATTAAGGCACATTAGTGAAACGATATGCCACTGCTACCTATGTGCTGAAGGTGTTAGCAATAGACACGTACTGGCACATAGTGATAACCCACTCTCACATACTTCTTTAGGGCTGAAGGTGTCAATAAACGTACTGACGTGCCAGTACAGTAAACTAAAGAAGTATGGCGTCACAGTGCGTGTCTATTGCTAACACCTTCAGCACACAGACAGCAGTATAGACCAAGTGGCAGATTATTTCACTAATATGCCCAAATATTACTGCTACGATTACTCGATTCCTGTACTTTAATGTTAATGGTTCAAGGAATGTCAGGCTGAATGGTCGGCCCCCACACATTTTCACCTCACCAAATCTGGCCCTTGTTGCAAAAAGTTTGGGCACCCCTGGTATAGCACAAGAGTGCCCATACTTTACTAATGTATGGTCCACTTTTACTGATGTTGTCCCATTATGATCTACATCCATAAAATATTGTTAACATTCTGTTGCATGGAAAATATTACTTACATATTCATTTATGAGAATATGTATATGCTATATTTAAAGGGATACTGTCATGGGGAAAAAGAAAATTTCAAAATGAATCAGTTAATAGTGCTGCTCCAGCAGAATTCTGCACTGAAATCCATTTCTCAAAAGAGCAAACAGATTTTTTTATATTCAATTTTGAAATCTAATATGGGGCTAGACATATTTGTCAATTTCATGTGACTTGTGCTCTGATAAACTTCAATCACTCTTTACTGCTGTACTGCAAGTTGGAGTGATATCATCCCCTCCCTTTCCCCCCCAGCAGCCAAACAAAAGAACAATGGGAAGGTAACCAGATATCAGTTCCCTAACACAAGATAACAGCTTCCTGGTAGATCTAAGAACAACACTTAATAATAAAAACCCATGTCTCACTGAGACACATTCAGTTACATTGAGAAGGAAAAACAGCAGCCTGCTAGAAAGCATTTCTCTCCTAAAGTGCAGGCACAAGTCACATGACCAGGGACAGCTGGGAAATTGACAAAATGTCTAGCCCCATGTCAGATTTCAAAATTGAATATTAAAATATCTGTTTGCTCTTTTGAGAAATGGATTTCAGTGCAGAATTCTGCTGGAGTAGCACTATTAACTGATTCATTTTGAAAAAAACATGTTTTCCGATGACAGGATCCCTTTAACAAATGGCTATTTCATATTTAGCCTTACTGTAATATATATGTGAATGAAAAGAAGGAACAGGAGGGTGATTTAGTCAAGCTGTTTGTTGACAGTGTCTTGAGATCTACTGATCACCAGCTAAAGGTCTACTGTTAGATCCTCATCTACCTTCTGCGCACACCTGGTATAGCAAGTGCCTGAAAGGGCAAAGCTTTGTGTATTTTGCGCATCTTTTAGTTTGCACAGAGAATGTTACTTGGTGCTCTATTTTGTAGTTCTCAGATTGTGACTTTTGTAATTATTGGGAACAATATATTTGCTTCTTTTTTAGCTTATAATTTACTGTAATAAAATTTAGTTTAGCATTTTATTTTAGTACGGTGCACCACTTATTTTCAGTACTCATTATTTTTATCAGGATTTCTGACCTGGGAACACCAAAACCTTTGAGAAAGTAAGTTTGTTTTTTGTTTTTTTTTGTTGTGTTTTTTTTTTTTTTGTTTTGGTCTACATACCGCCAAACCTGAAAATGATTCTTTGAGGTTGCTCCTTCCTGGTATCTCTATCTCTACTTCAAGTTCTTTAGTTTGTCTTGCTTTAGATTCAGCATCTTCTACTTTTTCTGAAAACCCTTTTCAAATTAAATATGAAACTCAAATGATTTTTTATGAAAATATCTATACCTGTTATAAACTAGCTTAAAGGAGAATTCAACCCATTTGTAAAAAAACAGAGTACCCGCCACCCCAGGTAGACCTCCATTTCCCCCCCCCCCAGCCTAACTCCCCCCCCCCCGGGAAATGCCCCCATACTTTATACTTACCTTTAGGTGCAGATTCTGCCAGCGGAGTTCCACGCATACATCTTCTGGGGAATTTCCCGGGGGGGGGGCAGTTAGCCTGGGGGGAGGAGGGAGGGAGATCTACTTAGGGTGGGGGTACTCGGTTTTTTACAAATGGGTTGAATTCTCCTTTAAAATTCTCAGCTGTAATTTATATTTTGCCTGCCCCTCCGATATGCCTTAGGCATAGAGGGGAGGGGGGGCAATTACTTTCAGTTTCCATTCTGCACTTTCCAGATGTCAGAGCGCACTCCACATCCCCCCCCCCCTCCCCATGCTCACCATTTAAATGTGTGGCCAGGGCATAGGCATCAAGACCCCATTCTGGCACATAAACAGGATTTTGGTAGTATGAAAAGCTCCCCTTAATAACAATGTACACAAAAAGGATTTGGCATTTGTTCATCTTACTGCTAGTTTTTGCTAATCCTCTTCTGGTGCTCTTTATGGATAAATAATCTTTTTTGGTCATCCACTTAGGTTGGATAGCGTTGTTCTAGGTGACACTCAGAGTGAGGATGAACACCATGAGATAGACCAGGAACAAGATCCACCCAACTGGCAACAGCTTGTTAGTAAAGACACCCTACAGAAACTGAAACCACACGAGATCAAGCAACAGGAAGTCATAAACGGTGATGAGTAATAATATTGAGGATAGCATCAGTCTGCGTAATGACAGCATTTAGAAAAGAGAACAAGTAGGTATAGGACAGTTTATAGAATTATGAGGAAGTTATTTTGGTAAGTATGGAGTGTATGCCCCTGGATTCAATGTCAAAAGACTCGTCAGGTTAAGTTGGTGATCAGTCAGAAAAGGCTTTGTCTAGCCTTTATTTTTGCTAGTGTCGGCTGTAGGCTCTAGGATCTGTGATCTAGACCACTAGAAATATAAAGACAGATTTAATTATTTGTATGTATTTTCATTCCATCATAAGCAGTGTTTTAAGTACAAAAGTGATCCATTTGTGCTCAGAAGGACCTATTAGTATAGACAGCCCCCTACACATACAATATAAAGTGTAAGCCTTCTTCAGTGGTGTCCGATAACATTCATTCACAACCTGCTGGATGCTGCTTCATTGCAAGTAAACAAAAAAATGGTCTAGCCATTTTTCCTGACCCTATAATCTTGGTTGTTAAGTTTATATTTTAGAAGAACAGTTGTTACCACCAAAATGGCGCGGGAGCTTAAAAATGGAATGAAGAGAGACTTTTTGATTGATGTCCTAAATTTGTGATTGATGTCTCTTTAGAGCTGTTTTGCACTGAAAGGGCACATGTACAGAAACTCAGTGTTTTGGACCAAGTGTTTCATCAACGCGTGATACGCGAGAATCTCTTAACTCCTGCAGATACCCGAAATATTTTCTCCAACTTAGAAGAAATCTTACAGCTTCATGGTGAGTGTAAACAGGGTCTATTACAGTTAAATTATTTTTTCTTTGCATTTAATTATTTCAAATATTTAATTTTATATTCTTAATAAAGACAATACAAGAAAAACGATTCAAACTGAAAGCAACAGGAAAATTAGAAGATGGATAGTGAGACCGCAATATGAATAAATTGGTTAACGTGACCCTTTTATTTTAAGGGGTTGTTCACCTTTGAGTTAACTTTTAGTATGATGTAGAGAGTGATATTCTGAGACAATTTGCAATTGGTTGTCATTTTTTTTTATTTGTGGTTTTTTAGTTATTTAGCAGCTCTCCCGTTTGCAATTTTGCCAATCTGGTTGCTATGACGCAAAATAACCTAGCAACCATGCATTGATATAAATTAGAGACTGTAATATGAATAGGTGAGGGTCCGAATAGAAAGATGAGTAATAAAAAGTAGCAATAATACATTTTCAGCCTCAAAGTGCATTTGTTTTTTAGATGAGGTCAGTGACCCCCATTTCAAAGCTGGAACATTTTTTAAAAGAAGAAGGCAAATAATTAAAAATTATAAAAATAAATAATGAAGACCATTTGAAAAGTTACTTAAGATTTACATTTTTCAGGGGACCAGAAAATAATGGTGTAAAATCCAGGAAACTGTAAAATCATGGAAATGTATCATGCATAATATATAGGTGGGACCACAAAACAACAATGTAAAATGAGGGAAAACTTAAAATCAGGGGATGTAAAATGGGGGTTCTACTGTATACTAAAAGGTGAACCATCCTTTTAAGTGTCTTAAAATATGGCTGTGTCTGTAAACCCAGCACATTCGTAGTTCTTGGTTAAATGGAACTCGACTAAACTCCTAGGTACCTGCATTGCAGAGCTATTTAACCTAAAGATTGATTATCTTTGAAGCTCAGAGCATTATAACAAACAACCTTGCCAGCTTTAAGTGAGTTTAGAGGGATTGTGTAACTAAGAAAAAATTATTTGTATATTACATTTTGCTACTCCTAATTGCTTTTCCTTTACCTGCTCCCCACAACTGTTACCTTAAGAAAATATATGTTATGGTGTCTGGATATTTTTCTTTTATATTCAGAATTCATGAATACCAATGATTCCTATGTAGACAGTCCTATGCAGGATTTTTTTTTATTCCCAGGTAACTGTTATAACCCTTATAGCATTTCACTATAAAATATTATTCTCTATCCTTTCACTTTTTTCTTTAGTTGCACTTAATGAGCAAATGAAAGCAGTTAAGAAACGTTATGAAACATCCGTGGTTGAAGACATTGGAGAAGATGTTTTGAACTGGGTAAGTGTGGCGGGCCTTTCTGAAATATGACTGTTGCTTTCACTAACCTGTTTCTTTATATCCAGCAGATGGACTTGTATGTAGAAAATAAGTCCTGTTTGAACATAGTACCTACTCTCCACTAATATTATATTTTATGCAGCTCATCAGTATTTCCTTTTCCTGTAGTTCAGTGGAGCAGAAGAGGAGAAACTAAAGCAGGCCGTGGCCACATTTTGCAGTAACCAGCCCTTTGCCTTAGAGATGATAAAATCTCGGCAAAAGAAGGATCTAAAATTTCTAACCTTTGTACAGGTGAGTGCAACCTTCTGGGTGGTACCAAAAAAGAAAACGGTTTCTGTAATCTTGAGTACCTAATAAAGTGGGGGGGGGTTAAAAACTGAGTGCTTAAGGGGTGCTGTCTAACACAATATTTTCCTTTTTGTACAAATATTTATAACAAAAAAGAACACATGCATGTCCATACAGCATAATAGCTATGTATATATTGTTGTATTACAATTCTTATGATCCTTAATATGTTCAGCCGGGAAATATGCACATAATACATGAATAGACCCATTTAAACTTATGTATTTCCAGCTCTCAAAAAAGAAAGCCAGGGCATTCGAGCAATGGAGAAAATATATATATACAAAACTAATAAAATAATCGCAATAAAAGATCACCAGTATATTCTACATGATGTAGTTTTTGAGTTCTGTTTGTAGCCAATATGAGATGGGGTGATACCAGGACATGAAGATAATTGGCGAGTCTTTCCATCACTATGTTATCATTAATCGTTTAACCATTGCTGCAGCAAAAATGTCTGATTAGTGTCTGTATACAGTATATTTGTTTTAGCAAGGCCTCTTCTGAGATCTTTCAAGACATAGGGGGTTATATAATTTAAGTTATTTCAACCAATCAGCATGTAGGATTTACTGGTCACCTAAACGTTCAATTGGTTGCTTATGAACCTGGGGAAAATTAGTGGCTTTTATTACACATTACACAAGTGTCTGTAACACTTATGGTCATAGTATGAACCTTGTCAAGGATGTTACCGCTTTGGAGCCTTCCTACAGCACCTACATATAAGTCCCATTTTGACTTTATACCCTTAGCCAATTTATTTGGAACAATTTATTTGGAACAAGCTACCACCTACTAAAATTCTAATCTTTGTATGCAGTTTATTAAATTACACATGCATAAGACTGGCCAGCCTACATTAAATACTATGTAACATAAATAAATACAGGTTATCCAGAAAGTTCCAAATTACAGAAAGGCCATCTCCCATAGACTCCAATATGGTAATCAAATAATCCAAAACCAGCCTATTGGGTTTATTTAATGCTTACATGATTTTCTAGTTGACTTAAGGTATGAAGACCCAAATTATGGAAAGACCCAATATCTGGAAAGCCCCAGGTCCCGAGCATTCTGGATAATAGGTCCCATACCTGTATTGGTTTAAGTTTAATGACATCTCATATTATCTGATAGAGGAGATCAGACTATAAAAAACAGAGAAGGTTTTCAGATTTAACTGAAAGTGGGTCCAGATACATCAGCAAGAGGGCATTTTCAGTTATTTTCCACACTTAAAAGGGTTGTTCACCTTTAAATTAACTTTTACTATGATGTAGAGAGTGATATTATGAGACAATTTTGAATTGGTTTGCATTTTTTATTATTTGTGGTTTTTGAGTTATTTAGCTTTTTATTAGACAGCTTTCCAGTTTGCAATAGCATCAAAGTACCCTAGCAACCCTGCATTGATTTGAGTAAGAGACTTTAATCTAAATAGGAGAGGGACTAAATTGAAAGATGAGTAATAAAAAGTAGCAATAGCAATTTGTTACAGAACATTTTTTTTTTTAGATGGGGTCAATTAACCCCATTTGAAGGCTGGAAAGATTCAGAAGAAGAAGGCAAATAATTAAAGTGTAAAAAAGAAAAAAATGAAGGCCAATTGAAAGTTGCTTGAATTTATCAACTAAAAGTTGTATTGATAGGTGAACCACTCCTGTCTATATGGGGTGTCACCTCAACCACTATATATGTGCAGTAGTTTAATTAATAAGAATATAGAGCTTACTGGTTTTCTTCCTTCACCTCAGTATAGTCTCCCTTTTAGTGCTGGTGTCTTTTTGCTGTCCAAACTGTTATATCCGATACCTACACTAGTTTAAACTCTCTGTATGCATGTGTGCAGCTTCCAAGATGGCCACTCCATGTAGAACCCAGTATGTTTTACAATGGAATGCAAACCATTACTGCAATACAGCACTGGGAAGAAATAGCTGCTGCTTATAAAAACATAAAATGGATCTATAATTTCCTTAAATATTCCTCTAAGCTTTTCACATGCACTGGTTTCATCAATCAGTAATTTCCTGTGAGGCAGTTACCTTGCTTAAAATACCATCCTTTTCCCTAGAGCACAACTAACTCGTTATATACTAACTCACATCCCTGGACAGCTCTATATATTAATTCAAACCATAAAGATACACTGCATATAAACAGTTGAACCAGTTTAAAAGGTTGGAAAAATGTAGAAAAAGATGCAGATGCTATTCGTATTAGTAAGGGCTGTACGTGAGGACCTTTTGTTCAGAGACGTGTGAAAGACGAATCATTATTTTAAATACTTTTCAGTAACCATCTGTTACAGGATTCTGGTTTGATAATAGGAATGACTTTGGATGACCCAACTAATGCAGGTGACATGCTGGGTGGTCCAGGAGCTGCAGAATCACAAGTTGTCCTTCTGACAGATTGCGGAGTAACTTGTCTGAGATTTAATTAGTGAAGAAGTGAAGTAAAAGATGTTTCTAAGAGAAATTAATGGTGCATGTACATGTAATCACAGGCTTAATAATGATGATAAATGTGTCCTTGTAGGATGCCGAGAGTAATCCTTTATGTAAACGACTGCAGTTGAAGGATATTATTCCCACTGAGATGCAGAGACTAACCAAGTATCCACTTCTGCTGGATAACATTGCCAGATATTCAGGTACTGAATAACACCAATTCTTTATCTTTTATAATAACTTTAAACTCTGAACTATACCAGACTGTTTGTAGTTATTGATAATTTGTGAGAGAGAGATTGGGTTGTCTGTGTATCTCCCTTTAATGCCTTAAAAACAGGTTTTTTTTTTTTGGTTTTTTTTTTTTATTAGATCGCGAGGATGAAAAAGAGAAGGTGAATAAAGCAGCAAACCACTGCCGTAACATCTTAGACTACGTAAATCAGGCAGTTAAAGAGGCAGAAAACAAGCAGGTGAGACAGACCACAATAACCTTCTGGTTTAGCCTTCAGACATTAGAGCTAATGTCTGGTTAAAGATTCCAAAAAGGCTGATATATTTCCTACTCCTAATTTTATAGGTGTGGATAATGACATGTAGCCCAGCTGCCATTGATATTAATGATATATTAACACATTTGTTATTAATACGATCTTGACATTGCCCCCTCTAATTATACCATAAAATGTGTGCATGGAGTGCTGTTGAAATCTGCATAACTTTTTACTGGGTTAATACTGTCTCAAAGGTATCATCTTGGAATAGTCCCAAATCTAGCAAATTGGCATCTTTCTAATGCTGGTGTTAGTGTTGTGTCAATTTTACCTTTTGAATTTATTAGGTGGCCATACACAGACAGATTTCCTTTTGACTGATTACTATTTTAGTATGACCTGATAAAGTCATAAGCTCATCATTGCATTGATGGGGTGCAAACGATTGTTTTTTTTTCCGACAAAATTGTCCCAACAGCCAATTGGGCAATTTTTGTTGTGACACAATGAAATTGGTCAGTGGATGGTACAGTCAGATAATCAGTATGATTATGAAGATTTTCATTCATCCAGGTCATGGTATATCTAGTATAGGTAAATTTAAAACAACTGGACTTGCTGAGTAATCAATTGATTACTCAGCAATTCCAGTTGTTTTAAACTTACCTATACTAGATAGTCAGATAATCACTTTTAAACAATCTTTCACTGCACCTTTTGCGAAAGTAAACAAAGGGACAGCCAGCCATTGGTTATATGTGAGATCTTGCAGCATACGCTACAGATACCACCAGATTCTCCTCACATATAGTTTATAGTGGATGGGTGAATCATTTGTTTAAATGATAGTTAAGATGACAAGAATGTTCACAAGCAGCCGACTAAATCTGCCCATGTATAGCCACCTTTACTTATCTACACTGGTAAACATACTTAGCTCATTTCACCTAATGAATGGTAGTTAGCTGTACGTAATTTGCATAGCCACTTGCCTACTAATTTTAAGGGTCTTATAGAATCTTTGTGTCATCCTCTTATTGGTACAGATTTTGCTACTTTCTATGATTGTGCATGATCCTATGGCAATCTGTTTTACAGTAAATTTCAAGGGGTAAATTGAAGAAACAAATGACCATTTTTAATTTTTAAGCATTTTGAGATGTATGAGCTTTCTTTGCTGTGTTTACAGAGACTGGAAGATTATCAACGCAGGCTGGACCTGTCCTATTTGAAGCCAGGAGAGTATCCCATGATAGATGAATTGAGAGTAAGTGTCTCTTCTGGTGTTTTAGAGCACTGACACCCATATTACTTATGTTTATGGTTTAATGCTAATTTGGAATTCGTTTGAATGGCTAATGGGTCCAGGCATATAATATTTTTCATTTTAATATCATGTACTGTCACCATGCATGGGTAAAAATGATTATACCTTAGTCCTACTGTAGTTTATATAAATTAAAGGAAAACGATATCCCTGAACAATGTAGGTCTCTCTAAAAAGATATTGCATAAAACAGCTCATATGTAAAATCCTGCTTCATGTAAATAAACCATTTTCATAATAATATACTTTTTTAGTAGTATGTGCCATTGGGTAATCATAAATAGAAAATTGCCATTTTAAAAAGTAAGGGCCGCCCCCTGGGATCGTAGGATTCTCGGTGCGCACACATCCATACATGTTAAGTCACATGAGACAATTGATAGACCGAGTCCTGTCTTTTGCTCCCACACATCTTCCTGTTATAGTTGGAGCTGCAGTATTTCTGGTCAGGTTATCTCTGAGACAGCACAGAGACCATCACGAAATGGTGGTTCAAGGCAAGAGATGTAAAAGGGCAATATTTACTTAAATATATATTCCAGTTTGGTAAGATTCTTTAATATGTCAATTAATATCATGTAAACGATCTGTTGCTTAAATGTTCATTTTGGGGGTAAAGTTTTCCTTAAACTTATGCTAGCTAGTCATGAGTTTCAGTAGGGCTTTAGGACCCACATTTACAAATAATCTGTTATATACTGTTGTATACAAAGAGAAACTGGCACCGCACCCAGTAAAAGTAACCAAACTATAGTTTATGTACATCTTCTCTTTTCATATACAACTATTTTGGATGTGCTTGATATAGAATGAGGGTATCTCATCAAAATTCTATACTTCAAGCCTTTATGTACTTGTCCTCATGCTAAATCTGCATATCACACATGAGCAAATGAAACAGTAATTTTGATGTTGTGTCTGTTACAACAGAATTTAGATTTGACCAAGAGGAAGTTGATACACGAGGGGCCTCTCACATGGAAAGTGAATCGAGACAAATCAATTGGTAAGGCTGATCAGGTGTTGCTTTGTTTTTTTTTTTTTTGTATGTAATCTGTATGTTCAGTGTGTACACCCATTTATTGTACAGCACTGTGAAATATGTTTGCACTTCATAAATATCTATTATAATTCTACATCCAGGGGTGATATCTGCTATTATCGAGTTGTTTTCTGCTGGTGGAGGAAATGCATTGTGTGCCATATGCATTAACCTAAAAAATAGCTGAAACATAGCAGATAAAATCTAGAACTTCTACTTAACTCCTATATAATTGTTTTTTTTAATAGAAATCTAGAAAGTTGTGCCAATCTAATGATTTATATCTTTAGTGTTACTCATCATTTAAGTGCAATGTGGGAGCTACAGGGAGTGGGCGTTGAAAGAAAGGAGACCAAGTGTGTTAAGGCTTGCTGCTAATAAGAAAGCAAGTGGAGTTTTATATGAGATGCTGAGCAATTAATTGTGATGCAGAAAGGAAACTATTAACCAAGACTGAGCTGTTAAAGCAAATCTTTTTCTTCATCTACCAGTTCCTACTTATTGCCCTGGAGGTTTATGCAGCCATGAATATACAGTGGAACTTAAAAGTGAACTCTCTTGAATTTGTAAGATTTCTGCATAACAGTTACCCAATATGTGATATGTATTTAGTGAAAGTGCTTAAATAAAATATTGAGAACCCAATTAAACAAATGAGTGAAAAACATAATGCTCATTCTTCTCAAAGTTGTGTGTAGCAAAAGTATCGGACATCCAAAACAATGACCCTAAACATGCTGACTTTAATTATTACAATAGTTACTGTTTAGGGTATGGACACACAGGCTGTTGTCAGCCTGCATATTTCTGCAGGTTGAGAGAAGCAGATCGGCTCAGTGACCCTGCTCCATTGATTTCAATCCGATCAGCCTGTCTGCGGTCACACACTGACCTCTGCTAAGCACTGAGCAGATCTGCTTCTCTCAGCCTGTGAAAATATGCAGGCTGACAACAGCTTGTGTGTCCATACCCTTAATGTTTTTATTTTTTTTCGTGAACCAATGTCACACAAAAAACTTTCACATTTGGTGCTTTAAAATTAAAACATCAGAGAAAAGAATTGCACTGTATAGTTTGTTCAATAAAATAAGAAAATTGATTAACATTGAATACATTTTGCAATGTAATCTCTTATTTTGTAGTTTAGGGTTGCAATTTCCAAATCCTCATTTCAGTGGATACTCTGACATTGCTTACCTTTTGCTATAATGCTTTTAGATTGTTGATTTTTTTTTCTGCCTATCTGTAGATCTTTACTCTTTGCTGCTAGAGGACATATTGGTTTTACTTCAGAGACAAGATGACAAGTTGATTCTGAGATGTGTAAGCAAGATTCTGGCTGCAACTTCAGAGAGCAAACATATCTTCAGTCCTGTTATCAAACTCAACACTGTGCTAGTACGACAGGTGGCAACAGGTGAGCCGCGGCGTAAACGACACTTTTATTTTTGAGATGCAAAATTGTAGATAAACATTCGACCCTTATTTAAGTGCAAAGTATTCAATTTATTTACTGGATAAATTTCTTTGTATGGTACGTCATGTATGCACAGCACTGTAATTTTTACAGCATTTATACAACAATAGTACAAACATGGGGAAACAAATATTGCAATTAATTTACACAGTTGCATACATAAAGCATTAAGAAATTCAGGAGGAAGTAAGTCCCTGGGTCTCATTTATAAACAATGGGCAAATTTGCACATGGGCAGTCACCCATAGCGACCAATCAGTGCTTAGATTTTTTCAGCCAGCTGCAGGTTGAACAATGAAAGCAATTATCTGATTGGTTGCCATAGGATACTGCCCAGGTGCAAATTTGCCCAGTGTTTATAAATGAGCCCCCATGTCTTGTAGAACTATGGTATTAAAGGAAAACTATACCCCCCAAACAATGTAGGTCTCTATTAAAAGATACTGAGTAAAACAGCTCATGTGTAAAATCCTGCTTCATGTAAATTAACCATTATCATAATAATATAGTTTTTTAGTAGTATGTGCTATTGGGTAATCATAAATAGAAAATTGCCATTTTAAAAAATAAGGGCCGCCCCCTGAGATCGTAAGATTCACTGTGTACACATACAAACCACATGTAAGGTCACATGAGCCAATTAACAGACAGAGTTCTGCCTTTTGCTTCCTCACTTCTTCCTGTTACAGTTAGTGTTGTAGTATTTCTGGTCAGGTGATCTCTGAGGCAGCACAGATAGTCATGAAATGGTGGTTCAAGGCAAGAAATGTAAAAGGGTAATATTTATATAAATATATATTCCAGTTTGGTAAGATTCTTTAATATGTCATTCAATTTGATATAAACTATCTGTTGCTTAAGTATTCATTTTGGGGGTATAGTTTTCCTTTAACCCAAAGTACCAAGACTGGATCAAATGCAAAGCTAGTGCTCTAAGTGGTATGAACTGAATTTAGTTTTGAAAGGTGTTCATTTTGAAGGCAGAGTTGAACTTCCATGTGTATATGGATATATGTGTTTATAGGTGGTAAATAAGACTGGTGGCTCTGGAACAGATGAGTTGACTTGGGGCACAAAGAGACAAATAGTAAAAGATGCACCGAGTTGTCGCAGCCAAGAAGTTTAGGAGAAGGATTTTATAACTTATTGTGTACTTAATAGGGATCCATGATAAAGATTTTAGTGTTGGAAGAGCTTGTTCTTAACAATTAAACTACAGTCACACTCTGCTTCCTGGTACAGGTATGGGACCGGTTATCTAGAATGCTCATGACATGGGGTTTTCTGGATAACGGATATTTCTGTAATTTGATCTGCATACCTTAAAGTAATACTGACACTAAAATTTTCTTTTCAAAATATTAAAGGGAGTCAAAATTTTTATGATGTATTATTTATTTCTAAATTATACTGTTTACACTCCAATTAATTCACTCTATAAAATAAAATGTAATTCCTCAACCAGCAAGTGTATTTTTTTAAGTTGTAGTATTTGTGTGTAGGCAGCCATCTCAGGACATTTTGCCTGGTCATGTGCTTTCAGAAAGATCCATCACTTAGGATGGAACTGCTTTCTGGCAGGCTGTTGTTTTTCCTACTCAGTGTAACTGAATGTGACGCAGTGGGGCCTGGCTTTTTCTATTGAGTGCTGTGCTTAGATATACCAGACAGCTTTTATCTTGTGTTAGGGAGCGGTTATCTGGTTACCTTCCCATTGTTCTGTTGTTAGGCTGCTGGGGGGGAGGGGGATGATATCACTCTAACTTGAAGTACAGCAGTAAAGAGTGACTGAAGTTTATCAGAGCACAAATCACATGAATTGGGGCAGCTGGGAAACTGAGAATATGTCTAGCCCCATGTCAGATTTCAAAATTAAATATAAAAAAAATCTGTTTGCTGTTTTGAGAAACGGATTTAAGTGCAGAATTCTGCAGGAACAGCACTATTAACTGATTCATTTTGAAAAAAACATTTTTTGCCATCACCGTTTCCCTTTAATCTACATTAAAAGTTACCTATAGGTCATTTCTGATTGTATGGATAGAATTTTAGAGGAAACTTTTGTGCTCGGGGCAAGTGAAAAGCACCACGCCTGTCCTTACTTTTTAGTTTTTTAGTATGGTTGAATCAGTCCCTGGTTTATAGCATTTCTGTTATGAGACCTTGTTTCTAAGGCTTAGAAGGTAATTCCTTTTCTTTTTCTGCTGCCAGGAAGCAAAATTACTCTTCTAGAGAGAAGAAAAAGTACATCTCGGAATAAGGGGTCACACTAACCAAATTAAAAAGTCTTGGAGTATAAACCCCAGACTCTGCATTTATGCAGTTCAACTTTAACAAAGCAATCGCTTGCATATGGCGAAATTTAGACTCAACCAGCATTGTTAAGGACCTGGGTGTCGATACCCCGGATCTGTCATTCCATCAATCAATCACTGACTGCATGCATACTATTCATCTAGTCTGGAGTGTGATTGTGTGCCAGAAGCAAATGAAAAGGTTTGTCGTCTTCTGTTGCTCCTGCACACATTCTCCTCACCACACCATGATATTCCCTTTATATTTGGTATATTTTTTTTTTTACAGGATTTTTTACAGGATATTTGTTCCCTATTTTTTCCTTTGTCCAATTTAATTTTGTGTTTCATTTTACAGATAACAAGGCCTTCTTTGTTATATCTATGTCAAAAAATGGGGCACAGATTTATGAGCTGATTGCCAACTCTGTTTCTGAGAAAAATGGGTAAGTTGTTCACCTCTGTACCAGGGAGGAGAACTAACTTGAGCTAAGGGATTTTTAACCTGTGGGTTGGCACTCCGAAATTCCATTTCACCCCTGTTTACACACATTGAGCAGGTCAGTTCTGCTAGTCTAACATGGGAGGAATATATGCACTGTCCTCCCTTCGGTTTTTTTCCTCAAAATCTCAAATAACTGCATTGCATTAGGGTAAAAACCTAAAGCACCAAACAGTTCTACTTTTACCATATCCTTTGAGCTAATATTATTTCATATTCCCTTACCATAAGGTGGCAAGACCTGATAACAAGTATGGCAGCAACATCGAAGACTGAAAATCCTCAACCTACTCAGTTACAACAGACTGCCCCAGATATAGTCAGCGAGTGAGTATGCAGGAATTTTTATATTTCGGTACTATGATAAATTCAATTTAACATAATTATAGAGAATGAATTGTTGTTAATGCTGCTTCATTCATGCTGTCATCTTATCCCTTATTCCCTAAAATTAATATATGCATTTACCTAAATTTTTAAAAATAAATTCTAATATCTTTCATCTAAATTTTAAACCACTTGTACTGAGATGCATTTTCAGAATTCTTAAATTCTGCCTCTCATCTTTAAATTCAAGTATAAATAATTCTAGAGCACTACAACTGTAAAATATAAGGATATTAAAAGTTACTGAGGAGATCCATGACCATACAAAAACACCAAAGGTCATGGAACTCCGAGGTGACATATAGTATCCACATATTTTGCAACAGGGGGTACTTTATTTATTCTAATACAAAAGTTTCAGAGAGTCCTGTGACAAATTACATTACTAAGTCCGAGTATTATAATTGTATAATACACAAAAACCTTTCAATATCCTGTAAATTATATCCTTGCAATCTGTGGCTAGTGATGTCATTTGTGTTAGATGTCAAAAATGTGCGTATTATAATGAATAATGTACCCCTGTTGTAGAATATGAGGCTATTAAGGAATCTTGGCGTTCCATGACCTGTAGGCCAGTATGGCCGTAGGCATCATGTCTTTATGAGGTCATGGACCATCAGTGATTTTATAATATCCTTTATATTTTGCAATAGCAGGTACGTAATTCCCTATAGGTAGCATAGTGGTGTGGTTGCATCATCCATGCACTTGTCCTACTATTTAAGGTGACCGGAGCGGCAAGAAACATGACCCCCAGGATATCCTTTCTAAAACTATCATAGCTTGTCCATTGTGTGATTTCCCATTTATTTATGTGACACAAACTGTAAGCACATGTATAGTGTCATTATTCATCATAGGCAGAATTTCAGCTTAGTGGGTGTTTTGCTCATTAGAGAAGGGCTTGTTTATAAACACAATATTGCACAAGATCTCCTTTAAAACAGAGTGGTAAATACTTTTGAGTCATTTGGCCTCAGTGGAAAAGATCCATACTGTCCTTAAAGGAATCCTGTCATCGGAAAACATGTTTTTTTCAAAACGCATCAGTTAATAGTGCTACTCCAGCACAATTCTACACTGAAATCCATTTCTCAAAAGAGCAAACAGATTTTTTCCCAGCTTCCCCCAGTCATGTGACTTGTGCCTGCACTTGAGGAGAGAAATGCTTTCTGGCAGGCTGCTGTTTTTCCTTCTCAATGTAACTGAATGTGTCTCAGTGGGACATGGGTTTTTACTATTGAGTGTTGTTCTTATATCAACCAGGGAGCTGTTATCTTGTGTTAGGGAGCTGTTATCTGGTTACCTTCCCATTGTTATTTTGTTTGGCTGCTGGGGGGAAAAAGGGAGGAGGTGATATCACTCCAACTTGCAGTAAAGAGTGATTGAAGTTTAACAGAGCACAAGTCACATGACTTGGCGCAGCTGGGAAATTGACAATACAGTATGTCTAGCCCCATGTCAGATTTCAAAATTGAATATAAAAAAATCTGGTTGCTCTTTTGAGAAATGGATTTCAGTGCAGACTTCTGCTGGAGCAGCACTATTAACTGATTCATTTTGGAAAAAATTTTTTTTCCCATGACAGTATCCCTTTAATGTTTGCATTCATTTGCAAGGACTTGTGTAAGACTAATTTAAATGGAGCTTCTCAAAAGGTAGAACTCTGATTATCGAGGTGCCTCTCAACAAATCAGATGATCTGCGTCAACTGATTAACCTACTAGATCTGTGATTGTGGCTATGGGCGGTGCTTAGAGTTGTTCTAAGGGTAGTCATCTGATTAAGGAAGGCGAATCCACTCTGGATAATATAAGGTAACTTTACAACAATGGGACGAACTTTGCAGACACTTTAAGTTGATTATGTCAGCCTGTACATGATTCCAAAAGGTAAAGTTAAAATTTAAGTAGTATCCTGTTTCCCGGCAATCTTTGAGATTAAAGGCTAATTCAGTATCTTTAGTTTATAATTACTAGATACTATATATCAGGACCTGGATGAATGAAGACCTTCCCAGACGATACAGAAGGTGGAGGTGCAAACAGAGAGTAGGGAAAACGTTCGTTTTTCAGTTTATCCTGCCTCCAGAATTATACAAACAAAAAGCCCATTGTCCTTTGGTGATTGTGTGGACCTACTGTACATTATTGGTAATAAAACCACTTTGAATCTGATTTACATTTGCAGGGAAGAACATGAAGATGTGGAGCAGCAGAACGTGTCAAATGATCAACAAGAAGAAAGACTTCTCCATAGGAATAGTGCAGGTAACTGCAGTTTGTTTACAGTAAAAGCACCCTAATTTCAGTAAATGCACACTTCTAACACATTTGTGCAAGTTATCAAATTATTTTGCATGACTTTTTGTTTGCCTTCCACCCTATTTTTTAACTTGCATCACCCTGATACCTCCTCCAAAAGCATAGCTGCGACTGTGTGTTGTTAACCCCTCCAAGACCACTGTGCCTGGTGTCTAAATGCCTTGTGGTTGGTAGCCACCATGTTTGGCTATGTCATGTAACGCATTTGGCCTTACTTGCTCCAATATCCTTTCATTGTGCACACTTCTGTCAAGTACTGTACATACCTGGGAGCCAACACCAGTATGCAATTCTGCATTTAGAGGCCAGATACAGAGGGGCTCAATGGAGTTTTACACTGATGCAGCTATGAGGTTGGGGAGGGTTACTCTAAACCAGGGATCCCCAACCTTTTGAACCCGCGAGCAACATTCAGAAGTAAAAGGAGTTTGGGAGCAACACCAGCATGAAAAATGTTCCTGGGTGCCAAATAAGGGCTGTGATTGGCTATAGTCCCTATAGTCCCTATGTGAATTGTCAACCTACATTGAGGCTCTGTTTGGCAGTGCATCTGGTTTTTATGTAGCCAAAACTTGCCTCCAAGCCTGGAATTCAAAAATAAGCACCTGCTTTGAGACCACTGGGAGCAACATCCAAGGGGTTGGAGAGCAACATGCTGCTCGCGAGCTACTGGTTGGGGATCACTGAACCTTCAGCACTATTGTTAAATTGTACAACAAATTCATATACCCCCCCATTTCTTCTTTTAAAAATATTTTTTTTAAAATAGGATATATATACTTAATATTTAAATGTCTTCAAATGTATCTGTGATTTGCTTTTGTTATTTCACTTAGACAAAGACTCAGACACTGAAAGTTTAGTTCAGCCCAAATCCTTTTCTCCATCACCAACACATGGCAGCATCCTCCCTCACCATGCAGGGATTCTTAAAGATCAGGACCAGCAAGACATCAGACAGGCAACCAGTCCCTCCTCCTGTCATTCATCTACAGACCATCACCTGGCAGTGAATGCACTGAGAAACCGTGAGTTGAATCTTGTCATCAAATCTAATGGTGTATACATTGTAGCGGCAACAGAGATATAATACAGTACCAGTCAAAGTTCTTCCTTTACAGGGGTCCTCCACCCAAAAATGTTTTTTTCATTAAAAAAAAGTTTAATCCATGCAACTTTCCAATATGCGTTAATTGCAAACATCAACAAATACCAAGTTCACTTGCACCTACATTTACAAAAAAATGATTTGTAATTAATGTATAATACAATTACTTTTTATTTCTTTCATTTTCTGCAAAAAAAAAAAAAAATACTTTTTGGGTAGGACCCCTCTAACTGTCTTGGACTGGTGTCATTTTTTTCTAACATTCAAACACTGAAGGAACAATGGCCAAAGCTGTACTTAAAGGGATACTGTCGTGATTTTTATGGTGACGGTTTTAATACAGATGCCATTAGGTTTTTCACCACTGCTGTCTTTCCCTGACAGCAGTCAACCCCCACACCATATGCTGTAGCCTTTATTGTACGCACACAAGGTGTTTTGTCATGGTAATTCCTCAGCTAAAATACAGGTGTTTCTCCATCAGAGAAGAGCAGTGGTGGCAGCATAGACACATGGTGTTCCTGTGTGTTCAGTCAGCTAAATCCTTCAGGCACCAGTTATTTTGTTGCCTGTCCATTGTTTTTTTTTTATTGTCTGAGCGATCTTCCTCTTTTTACATGATATCAGATGCTGTGGGGGAGAATGGGGTTTAACATGATTCCAACATGCAGTATAGCAAGCAAGACTAAAGTCAGAGCCCAAGTCACAAAGCTGAGGGGAATTGGGAAAGTAAGAAAATGACTTGCCTCATTTGGGGCATGGCCTAGCGCACAATTGAGTAACAGCTGTTACACTGCAGCTCCCAGTCCGATTTCTCTAATAAACTATCTGAATAGCATAGCAATAATTGTTTGGATTGTTATCCAGCATGGGCAGGAGCAAAAAAACAATCTCCTCTCAAACATATTTTGTTCTACATGAAACATTTGGCACTAGAGCCTATCATAGATGGTGCCGTAACCCAGTTGGAAGACTCTGCTTCACAGCAAAGCTCACCAATGACAGAGAAGTTCGCACCCTCTACACTGCACAGGCCTTCCTTATCTGAGCAACATATCGAAGAAATGCTCTCCACATTTCGGTTGTATCTCCAAGCCAATTATTTAGAAACTAAAGAATGAGATCACTGACCTAGGAAATAGAACAGCGTACCTGGAAGATAAGATGGAGGAAATGGTGAGTGCACATAACAATTTGGTGGATGAGACTCCTAATACTGCGGAATCTATAACAGAGATTGAACATAAAATTATGGACATTGAAGATAGATCCCGGCGTAATAATCTACTTATTAGGGGCATACCTTAAGTGAATCAGCACTCCTGCACTTCATGTTACCATAGACAACTAGACTACTAGAGTAGATAACTTTCTACTCATAGACAGAATCCATCGCACTTACAAATCAAAAAATGCCCCAACAGCGGCACCAAGGGATACTATAGCCAGACTACATATTTTAACACTAAGGAGGTGCTGCTTAAAGGGATCCAGTCATCAGAAAACATGTTTTTTTCAAAACGCATGTTATTAGTGCTACTCCAGCAGAATTCTGCACTGAAATCCATTTCTCAAAAGAGCAAACAGATTTTTTTTATAGTCAATTTTGAAATCTGACATTGGGCTAGACATTTTGTCAATTTCCCAACTGCCCCTGGTCATGTGACTTGTGCCTGCACTTTAGGAGAGAAATGCTTTCTGGCAGGATGCTGTTTTTCCTTCTCAATGTAACTGAATGTGTCTCAGTGGGACATGGGTTTTTACTATTGAGTGTTGTTCTTAGATCTACCAGGCAGTTGTTATCTTGTGTTAGGGAGCTTCCATCTGGTTACCTTCCCATTGTTCTTTTGTTTGGCTGCTGGGGGGGGGGAAGGAAGGGGGTGATATCACTCCAACTTGCAGTACAGCAGTAAAGAGTGATTGAAGTTTATCAGAGCACAAGTCACATGACTTGGGGCAGCTGGGAAATTGACAATATGTCTAGCCCCATGTCAGATTTCAAAATTGAATATAAAAAAATCTGTTTGCTCTTTTGAGAAATGGATTTCAGTGCAGAATTCTGCTGGAGCAGCACTAATAACATGCGTTTTGAAAAAAACATTAGTAAAAACACTATTAAATGATTAATTTTGAAAAAAATGTCTTTTCCCATGACCGTATCCTTTAAGGCATACAGAAATACTGCTATCAAACCAGAGAAATTCAAAGATCTAATACGATTTATCATCATCATCATTTATTTATATAGCGCCGACAAGATATGCAGTGCTTTATGGATCTATCCCTAATGACTTTACAAGCTAAAAGGGAATTCCAAGAAACAACTGCGCTGTTAAGGCAACACAATATTTCTTACCAATGGGGCTTTCCTCTACGGCTCATAATACTAAATGATGGGACCACAAACACTATTTTAAACCCAGCATAAGGTTTAACAAAATTGCGAGTGTGTGGCCTTAAACTTCAACCAGCAATGCCTACAAAAGATGTGATCAGGAATAGCTCTGACTGAAATATTGCAAAGAGGGAGTGCTAATTTAACTGCCTTGTTGGCTTTATTTATGGACTTTGTCCACCCGGGAGACATGATTGAACTGCTGTAACCAATCACCTAATTCACAGTTCACCTCCCAGACGTAGACTTTAACCTGAGGGCACTTACCAGCATGGTAAGTGGTACAGTGGAAACAACCACCTTCTTGGTTTTACTGTTTGTGTATGTTTATCATTATGTTACTGTTCTTTGTTTCCTCCCCCCCCCCACACTGGTATGCGCTACATTGTGTATTAATATTGCATTTTGACTTTGATAATGACAAGTCCATGTGGCATTCTACTGGTGCGGTTTAAAGCATTTAATACTGTTTTAAATATGCCATTTACTATACTAACGATTAATGCTAAGGGCCTTAATTGCCCATATAAATGGTCTTCTATATTACATGAAGCTAAAAAACAAAAAGAGGATTAACATTCATTCAGAAGACCCATTTCACTCCAATGACCACTTGTATTCAGAAAAGCAAAAGAAGAATCTAGGGACGCAATAATGATTTGTTCAACTCTCAATTTCACATACTTGATGTTGCATTGTACTAAACTGTAATGTGAACCAAAAATCATACACTTTAGTTAATATATATACCCCTAACACATCTCTGCTTTCCTTTTATTAAGAAAGTATTCTGGAAGTTACCTGTGTTGAAGTTTGGTCGCTAAATTGTAGGAGGGGATTTCAACAGTTTACCCAATCCCAAACTAGACAGATCACATATGACCACTAGAATTTCTCATTCCAAGCTTAACCCATTCAGAAACTTCTGCATAAGCATGCACTTTATGATATTTGGAGGCTTCACCATCCTAATGTACTTTTTATTCCCATGTTCATTCATCCTATTCTAGGATAGACTTAGTGCTAGCCCAAAAAATATCTTTTAGATTTTATCACGTGCGCCCAAGTAGGGCTTGTCACTTGGTCCAACCACGCACCTTTTAAATTAACCATGAATGATCAAGTCCATAGTTCCTCCAGACCACAGTGGAGACTTCTCCCATCTCATGCTCTAATGATTAGAAAACATCCCCTTAAAGGAAAACTATACCCCCCAAACACTATAGGTCTCTATTAAAAGATACTGAGTAAAACAGCTCATGTGTAAAACCCTGCTTCATGTAAATGAGCCATTATCATAATAATATACTTTTTTAGTAGTATGTGCCATTGGGTAATCATAAATAGAAAATTGCCATTTTAAAAAATAAGGGCCGCCCCCTGAGATCGTAAGATTCACTGTACTCACATACAAACCACATGTAAGGTCACATGAGCCAATTAACAGACAGAGTTCTGCCTTTTGCTTTCTCACTTCTTCCTGTTACAGTTAGTGTTGTAGTATTTCTGGTCAGGTGATCTCTGAGGCAGCACAGATAGAGTCACGAAATGGTGGTTCAAGGCAAGAGATGTAAAAGGGCAATATTTATGTAAATATATATTCCAGTTTGGTAAGATTATTTAATATGTCATTCAATTTGATATAAACTATCTGTTGCTTAAGTATTCATTTTGGGGGTATAGTTTTCCTTTAAAGAAAATATATATAAAACCATACAGGAGTATTTCACCTTCAACAATAAAGGACAAAGTAACACTTTTACTATTTGGAATGCCCATAAGGCTTTTACAAGTGGAATCTTCATAAAAATGGAATCTAAAATTAAAAGAGAAAAAAAACTCAGACATACAGTACCAAAACCTGCTCTATCAACTTTGCACTCTAGAATATAAACATAAGCAAAAGCCCATGCCAGCAGTATGGGCTTTGTTTATTAAAACTTTTCATAGTAATGCGAAGAGCTGATTGCGGAGCACACCATGGCTCGGCATCTTCGGGCTGGTCGCTAGCTCTCGCGAGACTTCGGTAACTCACCCTAAGATTCCAATAGTGAAAGCAAATAACTCGCATTCGGAGCTCAGACCAATTCACGCCGAAGTCGCCCTGAGGAAGTGCCTGGTATAGGGGCATGAAGCATGTAAGATCTTTCTGCATACCCACTGTTTGTATCACACTGTATGAAGAATAAAAGCCGCATTGATATTATAACAGGCGACTACGGCGTGAATTGGTCTGCACTCTGAATTTGAGTTATTTGTTTACTGAAGCTAAACAAAACTTGCAGAGCATAGCCATGATACAAATCCATAATAAATTAACGTATCTTAAAGCCACCCATTACAGCATTGGTAATAGGGCTTCTCCTCTATTAGCAAACCATCTCTGCTCCTGTCAAGAACAAAGACACATTCACAAAGTAAAGGATACATATAATAATGCCATATGACCCTTGGGCAATAGGTAATCAATTTGCAGAATTCTATAAACAACTCTATAACCTTGCATACAATCCCAGCACGACATCATCAACTACACAATAAGTTGAAACTTTTTGGATAAGTTACAGCTTCCTCACAGTGGCTGCAATAACCAATGAGGATGTTTCCAAAGCAATATCCTCCTTTCCCAGTAATAAAGCTCCAGGCCCGGTTGGTCTCACGCAGCTTTATTATAAGACCTACTCTTCACTATACTTCTATACTTGACCAAAACCTAGTGAGGCTTTTTCCTCTGGATACTTTCCCAAAGAAATGCTCTTGTCCCAAATAATAACTATACCTAAACCTGGTGAAGATCCTGCTCTGGTCCAAAACTTTAGACCAAACAGCCTATTAAATGCTGATCTAAAAATATATGCCAAAATCTTAGCTCTACATTTACAACTCATTGTGACAAAAACAATAGATCCAGATCAGATTGGATTCACGCAGGGGAGCCCCTGATGGTATGCGCAGAGCCATAAACATACGCCACCATTTGCAACACTCAAACACCTTCTCTGCTCCTATCCCTGGATTCAGAAAAGGTGTTTGACTGTGTAAATTGGACATATTTATTCAGTGTCCTTCACAGATTTAATTTTCCTACAGAGTTGACTGTATACAGTTCCTTCAGCACAAGTCAATACTAATATAACTTTGTCCTCTCCATTGATGTAACTAATGGGACCTGCCAGGGGTGACCATTATCCTCTCTGGTTTTCTCTTGTACAACAAGACCCCAATATCATAGGTTTTAACATTTCAGGGTATAACCAAAAGGTAGACCTGTTTGCAGATGACACTGTCATCTATATAACTCATCTCAATCACTGAGCAGTTTCATATCTTTATTACAAACGTATTCTGAGATATCTTATGGCAAGCTTAATGAATCAAAAACCCAAACTCTATGTATTAATATCCCAGAATAAAAAGCTACTCTTCTTTAACGAATGTACCATTTTGAATGGAGAGATCATTTTATCAAATATTTATAAAGTTATTTGGGCATTGCTATCACTGTTTCTCCCAAAGATCTCCTTAAGGCTAATTTTCTTAGATCTACAAAGATTTACAAAAGGATATAAATTCATGGCAACACCAGTATTCATCGTTGGGAAGGTTACATGCTTGGTAGCACTACCAAAGATCTTGTGTCAAGGAAAATCTTGTATGATTGGAATAGGACTCCAATCAAACTAATAAGATTTATAAAAATATACCTAATACTTGTTGAAGAGGCTGCCATCAGAAAGATGATCTCTTGCATATATGGCGGAACTGCCCGGCACTACGACACAGAAGCCTATTTTAAAACTTGATGGCATTTACAAATATCTATTACTCCTATATTATGTATTTTTGGCCTACTACAGCCAAATATACCAAAAGCATTTCATGCAATGTTTTAACATGTGTACTAGGTGGTCAGACAAATAATTGCAAGAAAATGGAAAATTTCAGAGATTCCATCTAAACAACAAACTATTAGGGAACTGGATTTACATTGTCAGTATGACAAAGTGGCGGCAATAGCCACCAACACAATGGAATATGAAATTTTATAAAATCTGGGAAAAGTGGTCTGTAGAAAAACTTGCTCCTTAAAACTTTTTGCTAAGAAACTGTCTTAAAGGGGACCCATCACCCAAAAAAATTATTCATAATCATATTTTATCACATCAGTCAAGCAAAATCAAATTTAATTACACTATATAAATTAATTGAATCTTGTTTCCTTCGGTCTGGGGACAAGAGCCATTTTGTGGACACTGTTATTAAGAAAAGCTTTGCATCATCCCAGAGTTCTTGTTTGTGCACCAGAATGGGGGACCCGATGTCCATCCGTATGCCCTGGATACACAATTAAATGGTAAAGAGAACGGGGGAATGTGTGGAGAGCAGTGACATCTAGGAAGTGCTGAATGGAAAGTGATTGTCTGCCCTGCCTCTATGCCCAGGGGATAGAGGAGGGGCAGACAATGTTTGATTGACAGCTGAGATGTTTAAATGAGCTTACAACAGCTATGAATGCTTTAATAAAAAGAAGAAATTGGATTTCATGTTTAATTTGAAAAGGACTTTTATTATACAGCTTTTTGTGTCTGGCTTACAGGTCCACTTTAAGAGTGCATACCACCACCCCCCCCCCATTTTTAACCCCCATATTTTACTGTGTTTTGTGCTTATTGCACATTGATGTTTAAAAAGATAAAATAAAAATCTTATTCTCTCTTCAGTACAGGATTCTGCATGAAAAGCACTATTAAGTGGTGCGTGAGAAAAAAATATTCCCTATGATGGTACATTTATTTAGGTGAAAAGGCACCAACAACAGGGGGTATAAATTGGAGTATGTGCAAGATCATTACAGTAAAATCTAAAGAGATATGCAAGTGACACAAGGTTCCCATACTAGCGCAAGTAAAGGAGTTTCATATCAAGCAAAGGAAAGGGATTTTTATATGTATTATTTGATGTATTATTACCTCATTTTACTTTTACGGTGTTGGAACTACCCAAGGTTTTGCTCTCTAATTTTGTGCCAAATGAGCCTTCATACTAGCAAACAAACATATGTCAAGTATTTGGCATAATAAAGAAAAAGGGAAGACTGTGTCTCAAGACCCCAGTATCTAATAGAGGGCCCAAGGCTGTACCTGATCATGAAAATATTTTTTCATTCTATTGCATTATCTGCTGTACTAGCATCTCTACATATGACCCAAGTGCTGAAGGGAGGATTTTGGGAGCATGCACTGCCTAAGGCTTCTATGTATTGTGCATGCAACTTGATCTTGGTCTTGCTGAGGGAGAGGTGAATGATGCGGGTTTTTTATTTATACAATGTGGCATTTCAACAGGAAAATGGCTTAAAACAGAGGAGTTTGAATTGCATTGATGTCAGTAATACATGTAAGCCTTTCAATAGAGGTTAACTCTTAACTAGTCTTTCCTTGTCCTTTAATGCTTACTAATCCATTATGTTTCTATCTGCAGTGGAACTGCTAAAACAGTTACTGGTGCAACAGCTGAAGTTCCTACAGCAAGATGAAGCTGAAAACTTTCAACGATTTTGCAGCTATAAATCAAGGGGGCAAATAGAGAGTGAACATCTTACCAGGATTTCAAGCATGAATAAGCAGAACAGGGGAAGCAGGGAGTCTGATCAGAAGAAAGAACTGCATGCTCAGCACAGGGCCACAGACAGACGTTCTGAACATAGCAACACTGGCCCAGATTGTGTTGCCAACATTTTGGAAGAGGGTGGGGAACAGTTTTTTGATGCTCGGGAACCACGCAGTGATCTGTATGTAGATGGCTCTAGAAGAGAGACTAACCTTAAAGAGGCACAGTTCAGATCATCAGGTAATCTTTGAAACCTGTCATTTGAGGCAATGCTACTTTAATTTACTAGTCTTAACATTGTTTTGTTTCTGCTTACAGAAAACTACTTGATACTGGATGGCTTTGAGAATGTGCAGGAGAGCTCCACAGATGATGATCTCTCTGCCTCACACTACCCCACCCAATGTCCAATAGTTTGTGATCGAACCGATCCTTTGCATGAGGAAGAAAGGCTGGCCTTCAATGCCCTCGAGCCTATACCATCTTCAGAGGCTTTTAACCAGATGCTTCATTACATCACAAACATTCAATCAGATTTGCAGCAGCTTAAGGTAAACAAAGAAATCTGTGTGCATGAACTTTTCTTTGTGTAATAGATTGTATTGGTTTATACCTATCTGAAGTGTTTAGAACTATGTTGAATGTTTAGGACAATGTCACATAGTGGAGCTAATGGCACCAGGGACTAATCATCCAAAGCCACCTCCAATTTACTTATATAGAATTGTATATGGTGTGAGGCAATTTTCACTCTGGAATGCGGTCATCGTATCTTAGTGACATCACATGACAACGAATGTGCTCTGATTGTAGCCATTACCATACAAGTGAATAGAGTATTTAGCTTGTTTATTTAGCTTGTTAGAATTTAGCTCGTTAGTAAGGGTTTGCAAGAAGAACTGTTAACAATCCTGTTATTTTAGAAAATATATTGTGTATATAAAATATATTGGCGATTGTGCATTGGATCTGTATATATAAAACATATATTCTTCTGCCTAAGAGCAGCTGTTGTGGCTAGCTTTTACAAAGCTGTTAATAATGGCTTAGTGATTTTCAGAAGGCCAAATTAAATTAAAAATGTCAGACTCGTTTGTTTTTATATCTCTCAGAGGTGTGAGATCCTTTTTATTTTAGTTAGAAAGTCTTGCAGAGAATTTATTGTTCTCTAAAGATCTTAGTCACTGCAATTTCCCATTTAGTGAACACCTCCCAGGATTTTGTTAGTTTAAACAACATCTCATGGGACACTGAATTCATGCCAAGTGAAATATCCTTAAAAAGCTGGCAATCCTTTACCTCTGTTTTTGGAAAGTGTCTTGAATTCATTGTGAACAGATGAAGATCATAATTATAAAGAAAAAATCTCTCAAGGTCCTTCAAGTGTAAAAAAATATCCAAGAGGTTATGATCCTGTTCAAAATATGAAATACATTTGTATTTTGTATGGTATTTATTGCCTAGTAAATCTAGCATATAATGCTTTTCTACCAGCAACTTTATTTTTGCTGTTTGCAGGGGCTTGAAGACTATTATAACACATATCGAGACAGGATGGCTTCGTCAGTGGTCTTGGAGGAAGAGCCAGGTATAAGCAGGCAGTTTTCATTTCCATCTCTGAATGCATACAGTTAGCAGGTCTCTTCTGATCAAGCATTGGACATTTATCTTCTTTAGATGAAGCAGTACAGATTACGAATGCATCCCTAATCAAACCCTGCTTAGTTTAAATTATGTGTCGCATCTGTGGACTTCACCTTATCAGCCAGATTTTTGTATTGCTTGATCTTCCTGTTCAGATCTCTCTACTTTTATTAGAACTGGTCCAAACTCCTCTTTGTATAATCACTACTATAGTATAAAGCAGGGGTCCCCAACCTTTTTAACCCGTGAGCCACATTCAAATGTAAAAAGAGTTGGGGAGCAACAAAAGCATGAAAAATTCCCTTGGGGTGCCAAATAAGGGCTATGATTGGCTATATGGTAGCCCTATGTGGACTGGCAGCCTACAAGAGGCTCTATTTGGGACTATAATTCGTTTTTATGCAATTAAAACTTCATATCAAGCTTGAAATTCAAAAATAAGCCCCTTCTTTGAGGACCCTGAGAGCAACATACAAGGGGTTGGAGAGCAACATGTTGCTCACGAGCTACTGGTTGGGGATCACTGGTATAAAGTAATGAGACATATTTTCTCTGGATTGCAGGACAGATTGTTCATTGTTATATTACAGAACAATAAATACTGCTAGGCTTGTTTCTTTTATTATGTAAGCTAATTTTAGGGGTGATTAAGCAGTTCAAAATATATGTATTTATCGGTTAGAATTAAATTAAGAGCTTACACATTCTGCAGATTCTAAGTCTGTCCCACTGGTACAAAATCTAACCATAACAGATTTTGTTGTCCGAATACTAGTGGAACAAATGATTGGTCCTCGTGGGGTATGAATCCTGCACTCGGGGGAAAAAATACTATATTGGACTACAAACACTGTACTTTAAAAACAAGTGGGTACAATCTCGTAACCTCTGTATGCACCAAGGTGAATTGTAAAACAAGGCTCAAAGTTTGCTTAAGTCTAGCAACTCATAGCAACCAATTATTTATTTATATATATTTATATTTATTTTGCTAATGGCTGACCTTTAAATTTTTCACCGTTAATTGGTTTTACATTAATGCTTTCTATTTGTCTCTTTTTTTTGTCCATAGATAAGGCAATGCTTCCTACAGATAAGGGTTAAATCCAGGGATTATTCAACTTGGTCCCATCTGATTTTTAAGGGATCTGCCTGCAGTTCCTTGCCCTACTTTGGGAACAACACGTATGTGCGCACAGTCTGCTGCCAACACACTCCAGCCTCCCTGACTCATGATCCACATTAAGATACCAAATGTACAGAGATGTGGTGATAGGAATTAAAAGTATTTAGCAATTTCTACAAGAAGTGAAGAAAAAAAAATGAGAAGTATTTATTTGTCTTTGATTTAAGGCACATTGTTTTCTTGCTTTTTTATTGTATATTTTCAACCCTATATTGTTCGTTACATGGATGAGTTCATGGCAAACCCATCTGTACTGCAGTCAAGCAGCAGAGGGAGTGTGGTAAGTGTGTTTAGAGTAATCACATCTTTTCACAATCGGTCTTTCAAGGCTGTTGATCATGCATGTTCAGTGTGATATTGCCCTTAAAGGGCACACCCATGCTTCTTTCCCAGATATAAGGGGAAAGGTCATGCCAGTTACTTTAACACCAAATAGACGTGTCATTACATTAGTGGTTATGATACTGCTGCTGCTTGTCCTCCAGAACACTAGCATAGGTTGCCAAAACACTACTGAGCTAGCCATGCCCTTTTTTTGAGACAGGCACAGGCACCACAAATGATGTTGAGGGCCAGTAATAAAGTTGCCTGGTGGCCTGCCTCCGTATTTGCACTGACCATGCCAAGGTGCTATAACCTTTTTACCCTCCCATTCCATCCACCATTTACCCCCGAGACTGAAGATATATTCAGAAGTCTCTTCACTCACAACCAAGTATTTAATCCCACGCTTCCAGCTTCAGCTGCAACTTTATCATTGATAGCTGCTCATTTTGTAGCCTTGCTACCATTCTCTGCATGTCTGAGCAGTTTGGGAGAGAAAACTGCCCCTCTGCTAGCAAATAGCAGAATTTTGTGCCAGTTAGTGTTAAAGTTAAGCTTTTACTCCTGAAACCTTCCCACGGAGGTCACCTTGGGAACCTTCTCTTTAACCACAGGGAACCTTGTATTAATTCAGACAATCTCTCAGATCTGATGCCTGCACACCGCATATGAGGAGGAAAAAAATTGCGCGATCATACAATCATCTCTCCTGTCTGTGGCAGAGAGCCAGTCAACTGACAGATTTGCACCACCGAAGGTGACCAAATATTTACAGGTGCTCCTTCTTGGCTATCATCAAGTTCACCAGCCACCTCTGTTCCACTACATTACCAGACAATTACATGATTGCTAGCTAATCATTTAAATCTTGTAAATGCCCTTGTAGACATCAACATGTATACAACCACTGCCTGCAGCTAGCTTAGAATGCTGGATCTGCTGAATTTATATCCTCTTATTAGATGCGAATGTAGCTGGATTAGAGGGACAGGAAGTGGGCTAGAATGCATCTTGCACTTTCAGGACTGATCATTCACAGCTTACTTTGCTGTGTTTTCCCAATAAAGGGAGTGTTCTGTACCCTTTCTGTATTTTTTGTATATAAAACACTACTGGTCGTATTCACTTTGTACATCAGTAATGCACTCTTAACAGTGGCTAAAACCAAGATTTTGGAGTATTCTTTACAAGAAAGTTAACATTCATATTCTATGTTTTTAATGATCATGAATGGCTGTCTGATATATAATTATCCTGATGTATGTTTGTGAAATAGCTCTTTTTATTCATTATAGCCCATAAGTGTGTATGTTTCTGGAATGAAATATCTCTCAGCTAAAGATATTTTTGGAGGGGGGTGGTTCAGGGAGAGTGGGAAGTAATATTCTGATATTAAATAAGTTTACAGAAACATGAGTACCTCTTCCATGTTTGTTTGTTTTTTTTTTGTTTTTTATTTGATTTCCGATTACTGTTGTAAGAAAAGAGATCTGAAAAAAGATATCCTAATATGTAAACATCACAAATGCAGTTTAAATTGATTTATTCTTTAAAATGTATATTTTCAAAAATCATATTTTGTTAGGAGTTTCTGAGACTTGAGCTAAAAAGGTGTTGAAGGACCCCTCACATACTCCTGCCCGAATAATTGTGACAAAAATGTTTAGTAAACTGTCCTTCTGTGTGCTGTTATTAGTGGGATACAGGTTGCTTATTTCATTGAATATGTGTAAAATAAGGAATGGTCATGGTGTGAGGCAGTTAACTAGCTGACAAACAGGTTAGTGTGTCAACATTTTAACCATACTGGTTTCAGTAAATAATTATGGTAAATGTTGAGGAAACCAAGAACTAAAAATGTCCAGTTGAATGAAGGTCTGTGCATTCACCCAATTTTATACCAGAATATATATATTAAGCCAGTACTTAATATAATGTTACTGTGAAATAGAATAAGAACCAGACGTTAAAAACACCTATACATTCTGATTCCTAAATATGATTCTAGCTCATAGCAACTTTCCCTCATCTTCTTGAGGGCAATGTAGACTGTTGGAAATCATCTAGAAGTATGGACATAGACACATATAACACAGAGACAGAGATTCATCTTAATTGTATTGTCCAATGCTTGAGCCAGATTTCCATATGTAAAGTGTTTTACATATGGCAACCCTCATTCTTCAGCATTTCAAGGTATTTTCAGACACTTGGCCCCAGGTGATAAACTGCTACATGTTCCATTGCCTAAAAGGAATGTTGTTAAGAAGTAATCACCCTATTTTAATCCTTTTTAATTATTTTTGTCTTCTGGTACAGTATTTTCTATATAGGGGCCCATAATAGGGAAACGGCATTTAAAGTCTTTGGCTGTATTAAGTATTAACTGTCTTTCCCACTATGTAAAATTAGTAAATGATCAATCATCTTGTATATTTGGGTCTTCAGACACTGAGTTTTACTTACAAGGTCCAAGTCAGTAAGTATTTTCTGGAAGATCATCTGGTCTCTCTAGATATGCAGTCTGATAATATCTTCACTACATCTTGGTCCATGCCACCAAGGAATCTGTTCCTGACAGTCCACAGGCTCTCGGCACATGCTTCTCTACAGATACAATCTCAGATATCTACTTCTCACCAGGACCATACCACACTTGAATTCTCTCTTCTAACCACCTATTTCTAACCACCATTCAGGCTAGATTAGACTGTGCAATGGTTAGTTGTTCAAGGACCCAGACAGCAACAGAGAACCATTCCAGGAGATGGATTCATTTTACCTATGCTAGAAAATAAAGAGCAAGTCACTCACCAGAAAAAAAAACCTTGTTAACTCGTCAAAGAAACCACAGACATTTACCCTATCCACTAGTAATTTAGTAGAAGCAAAATGGGCACAACTAGATTCTAGTGTTTTTTAACACATATACATGAGGATTTCAAGTTTTGTAATAAAAATCCAAAAATTCATCCTATATTCAGATTATCTTCTAACGTTGCACTCTTGTATTTAACTCACTCATAATTCACCATCATGCCTAGAGAAGTTTAATTCAGAATTTGAAAAGATCAAGTCAGCCCTTTCTTCTCAAGAGACATGGCACTCAACATCATCTCACGGGCAGCCAGGGTATCGGCAACGGTGCATGGAGCCTTATGGTAGAGACCTGCAGCTGGTCACATACCATTATAATACCTGCAAAACGGTTGGGGTTCAGGTAGGAAGCCCTCAATTCACCAGCTGGGCATGCAGTCCACAGGTGTTTTGCCTTGTTATCCAGCTAAAGTGTGTATCTTAGTCCATCACAAATACCCCTGATGATAGTTCTTTTTTCACTTTACTCATTTGATCCAGAGCGATGTCCAGTTTTGCAGGCCCCTGGGATAAAAGGTATGTTAACCCGTAGAGGATGCCTTCGGGTAGCAGGTCTTGGTAGGGACCTAGCGGGATGGTGGTTGCCGGACCAGTTTCAGCATGTGTCTGCCCAATCGGGCCTACACAGCACTACCTTATGGGAACATTACTGATCTTGTGCTATAGCTTCCAAAGACAGACTTCTCAAAAATGTACAGGTTCATAAATATTTGTTTCTAAACAAATCTTTTTTGATATCCCATGCAGCAAAGGCACTTTCCTACCACAGGGGAACAGACCCAAACAAAAATTCCATTTGTAAAACTAGACCTCAGGTCCAAGGACAATCCTAAAAACTGTATAGATCTTCTGGGCAAAACCAGAGCAAGACATCCAAAAACGTATTTTGGTCAAAGGGCAAAATTACTGACCATTACTACCTCAAAACACCAACAAGGAAAACTAAAGAAATTTGCCCAAATCTGTTGACAATTTATCACAGACCCTAGATCCTGAATGTTGTTGCATACAAGTACAAAACAGTTTAGGAACAGATTAATTCCCTCATTCATTCCTGCACAACCTTTAAAAAGACCAGCCCTGTTCACCATTATAAAGGATCTGCTTCAATGTAGAGTCATTGCACCTGCCCCAGCTCAACACTGCTTCTCTGGTTACTATTCCAACTTCTTCCTAGTACCAAGAAAGGTATAAGGATTCTGTACAGTCCTCAATCTGTGCCCCCTCACAAATTTGTAAAATGCAAAGGATTAAAGATAGTGTCTCTTTCAGTATGTTGAAAATAGATATCAAGGATGTGTACCTGCACATTTTCATCCATGAGCATCGTCAACATTTCCTGCAGTTTGCTATACATCAAACTTCTTTTCTATTTCGGGTCCTCCCAGTTGGCTTAACTTTAGCACCTCGAAACTTCATCTAAATCCTTCTCTATTTTCAGTCCTAGCAATACAAAGTATTCATGTAACAGACTACCTAGACAAGTGCACTGTACAGAATAACAATAATACCTAAGTGGAAGTAAAAAACATGTTATGGTTCTGAGTTTCATATGCTACGACTGGTGACATTTAATTACACTGCAGTCTGTTATCTTTTAAAGGAGAACGAAAGGTATTTTTAAATAAACATTGCAAACTGTTGGTTGCATGCCCCCCCCCGAAAAGAAATACTTTAATTACTAAATTCACTATAGTTTACTTGCACCAGCACATTGAATTAAATCACTGCAGTGGACTTTGCGGCCGCCATCTAGATGAAGTGCGCGTTATATCCTCTGTCTCCCGGTCTGAAAGCACGCATGCACAGTTCTCCCTCAGAAGTTGGCACTTCACAATGAAGGGGAGGAGAAGGAGGTCAGTGATGAAGTTCGCTTTTAACATGTGACTAGAAGGTCTGGGGGGAAGTAGAGTGATCATTTGCTCATGCGTAGGGCCTGCGCATGTGCAAGCCCTGATTGAGCAGTATTCTATCAGCAGAGGGATGTCATCAATATTTTATGCACTCTCAATATCTTTAACATCAATCTCTACATGCAGCTGAAGGGCAACTTTTATAGAGACCGCATTATCGTAAGTAGTTCTTCACCTAAGGGGCAATACATAGAGCAGGGGTCCCCAACCTTTTTAACCCGTGAGCCACATTCAAATGTAAAAAGAGTTGGGGAGCAACAAAAGCATGAAAAATTCCCTTGGGGTGCCAAATAAGGGCTATGATTGGCTATATGGTAGCCCTATGTGGACTGGCAGCCTACAAGAGGCTCTATTTGGGACTATAATTCGTTTTTATGCAATTAAAACTTCATATCAAGCTTGAAATTCAAAAATAAGCCCCTTCTTTGAGGACCCTGAGAGCAACATACAAGGGGTTGGAGAGCAACATGTTGCTCACGAGCTACTGGTTGGGGATCACTGACATAGAGCTTTATTTGTTTTTTAACTTTCCTTCTCCTTTAAACATTAATTTTTCATTTCTCTTAGTGGATGGAATTCTGACTAAATGGCCTGTATTTTGGCTAAGCTTTTGCACATCTGTCTCTAAGCTATGCTTCCTTCTGTTTAACCTTACTTCTTTGCTTCTTTTTAGGCTGGATGTGCTTTTGTTGGCTGTTTTCCTTATGTTAACAATAACTGATTATTCCTCTGGGAAATGCATTGACTCGGAGCAGCATCTTTTCAAAAAGCTATTACAATGCAAATAAAACTGCAGAGGTTTGCTTCACTTTCTGAGCATTGAACAAAGTTAAGCTTCTAACCTCCCCTCTGTAGTGAAATAGCTGGTACATTCTTGCACATGCAGCAACTTCCGTGGTTGTGGTGGTGGTGAATCTTCCCGTTGCAGGAGTGCTGCATCACTGGGAGTGATGATAAAATAAGTTCAAACAACTTTTCTATCCCTACATGGCAATTCTGATGCTGGCAATTGTGCAGATGATCACAGGTGACCCAGTTTTTGCTTCTGTTTCAAACCAACAAGGCTGTCTTTCTTGCAATACTCGCCCATTAATTTAGCCATTTTGTTATACTGAGTCTACTGCTGCTATGGGTGTACAGCTATGGGACCTGTTATCCTAAATTCTCAGGATTTCTGCATAACAGATTTTTCTATTATTTGGATCTTCATACCTTAAGTCTACTAGAAAATAATTTAAACCCAACAGGATTGTTTTGCCTCCAATAACGATTAATTATTATCTTAGTTGGGATGAATACAAGGTACTGTTTTATTATTACAGAGAAAAAGAAAATCATTTTTCAAAATCTGGTTTAAATGGAGTCTCTGGGAGACAAACTTCCAGTAATTCAGAGCTTTCTGGATAACGGGTTTCCTGATCCCATGCCTGTATGTGTAATGCAGAATTTCCCAATCCTTTCTCTTGCTGCAGGATACCGAGTGTCATTCTCACTGTATGCACACCCTCCTTCCCAGAACTTGACAGCTGTATAGTCTATTGTATTTGCCTTTAAACCAGATCAAATGGAGGGACATACCACATGGCAGCTTCTAAAGTAATATTTCAACTTTTATTATGGTATAGCAACTTTTCAATTGGCCTTCATTTTTTTTTTTTTATTTATCTTCTGCCTCTTTCCAGCTTTTAGATAGGGGTCACTGACCCTGGCAGCCAACCCCATTGCATTGTGGGTTACAATTTTATTGTTATAGTTATTTTTTATGTATATTTCTATTCAGACCTTTGACTATTTATGCTGGATGCACAAGCAGATGTTTTATGGGTCACTACTTCCTTTCTTGATGCATTATTTCACATAGCACACCTTCATATACATATGATCCCACCCCCAAAGTCTGAAATACCTCAAGATTCTTCAGAGACTTGGGCGTCCGTTTACTAAAGCGCGGTAAAAGTTACTATATATTTTCGCATGTTATCGCTGCAAATATTTTTACGCCAAAATATTCTCAGCGACAAAGTTTACTAAACAGCGATGCACTCAGAATTCATTGCGATCAGTTGCGGTAACTACGTTAATGAACCAGCTTACGTTAGCGGAAATTTTAGCGTATTGCGAATTTTCTGGCGAAAAATTACGTTTTTGCGAATATTTATGCTAGAAAATAGTCTTATTTTTTGGCGGTTATTATGTCAGTTATTACTGCAATATTTATGGTCAGAAATTCATCTTCAAAAACTGAAACTTGACTGAGGAAATTACCATAGTAAAACATGTATGCATCATAAAAAACAATTCTTCACCCATCCAGTCACAAATCCTTCTGCCAATAGACTCATATCAGCAAGAAATCATACCAGTCAATGCACAGTTTAAAGTAGCCTATCACAATGAAACCGAACCCCCTGCCAATAGGATCATCAAAGTTTCAGAAATCAATTATATACAGCCAATTGACACCTGTCATTTCACAAAACACATCCCACTGATTGATTGCTTATAAGTGCCCTTGCTATACAGTGAATCTTTGACAGGAGTCTCAGGAGTGAGGAGACAGTAGTGAGAGAGAGAAATAGTGATCATGTCAAGCCCTGACAGCCAGGATGAGGAGAGAGAGGGAGCATCTGAATCAACAAAAAGGATTAGGAGTACCAAGTTTTCTTATGAAGAAAACTGTGCCTTAGTACATGGTGCAGTTAACCACTGGCGTGAAATCTTTGGGCAGGATGCCAGCAAAACTGCCATGTTTAGGAAGACTCTAAAAGATGCTGCAGCCAAAAGCAAACCCCAAAACATCTCGTTCTCCTTCTCTTCTCCTGCCACTTCTCTCTTCTCCTGTCACTACTCTCTTTTCCTGTCAGGAATGGCAACATGAATTATGGGTAAAACAAGGTGTTATGGGATATTTCCTGTCCCTCCCATTGACAATTTTCTGGCGAAAAAATAAGTTAACGCCACTATATATATGGCGGTAAAATGGTGCGAATATTCTGGCGTTAATATTGTCTTTAAACCATTTCGCTGTTTAGTAAACCAAGCGTTAATGTGTACGTAGCGTTATTTTTAGCGAATGTGCTAACTGGCGAACAAATATTCTTGCGCAAGAAAATGTGCAAATTTATAGTTAGCGCATGTTAATAAACTTGCGAAAACATATTCTGCGTTAAATTTGTCTATATTTTGTGCGCAAATTTTTAACGCACTTTAGTAAACGGACCCCAAAGTCACAGAATTCCACCATATAATTCAGCATCATGTAGCCAAGCATAATAGTGGGGTGGTACTGGCTTTTAAAGTTTCTTGCTATCTCATAGCTTTGCTCTATTACATCTTTTTACTCTTCAACAGAGGCAAGTCAGGTGCCCTAGACAACATGACCGGTTGCGGCGCCGGCTAGACACGTGCATGTGCGAATCGGCACGTGCGCTCAAATAGGTAGTCGAGCAGAAAGAAGAGAGGGGTCCGGATTAGGGTTATAAAACGTGCCTGTCATCACCTCACAGCTTTGTGCCCTAGGCATGTGCCTACTCTGCCTACCCCTAGTTTCTGCCCTGCTTCTTCAATCCCCATTGATAGAGATCAACTATTCATATGTTCGCATACTAAAAATTAAAATCCTGGGTCATTGCTACCATACAGAAACTAGGCCCGAGTCTCCAAGATGCGAGTTGTAGTTCATACTTAGTATTAATACCTTACAGAAGACCATGTGGTCACAGGGAGTGGGGTACAAGGGACCCCAGATTGAGGGGTCTGCAGAGTAGCTCCCACTCCCTGTGTCTACAAACTTCACTTCCCAATTGCATTTATGCGGCCTGTGGGGGAAGGGGTGGTCTAGTGGGTGGGGGTCTATGAACATGTGCCGGGTCGCTCCAAAGATTTTTTTGAAGGAATGCCATTGCATTATGTTTTGTTTTTTCCCAGAGCCAGTTAACCTGCTTGTATGTTTTTGAAGTGTAGGAGAAAACAGGAGTAGCTGGAGGAAACCCAGAAAGAATCAAGGTTACTGTGATGGTCAGCAGCCATATTTCACGTAATAGTTGGATTTTTGTTTAATAGTTGGCATTTATCTTTTAAGGGTGTACACAAGTTTTACTTAACAAAAGACACACAACACTTGTGTTTAAATCCTAATCCATTATTTGCCAGTATAATTTTACAAATGGGAAATCATCCGTTGTGATTATAAAAATTCCTTAAGGTGATACAAGTCTTGCAAAATGCTTTTTCTTTACAACTTATTTATCCTGCATTTACAGACTTAAAATTGTATTACCGTAGCTCAGAAAAAAAGCACCCTGTGATTGCCCAGGCTCAAAGCTGTTCTGATAATACTAATAAAAATCGGCTTTAATTTTCCATCAAGCAGATGCGCACATTGTACTCATTTTGTCCACTTTCCTGACCCCTCCAGCGATCCAAAGATTACATTTTGTGCTCAGCACATTCATTACTTTGCAAATTCTTTCTTGTCACGTTTTAGGCCATTCATGCAGACAACAGTTTAGTGGGACAAGTTCCTTCATAAAACAATTTTCTACATCTGTATTATCACTACATAATGCCTACAGCTGATATAAGCTACGGATCCTTATGTGCAACTGTATCTAGTCCTCCCACAAACCATTATAACGACTTCCTAAATTAGGTCTTGTCAGAACAAAGGCTGCTAAATAGTAATCAGACCATCTAACTAAATATTGACTGGCAAAGGTAGGTCAGGTCCAGGGTCGGACTGGGGGGACCGGGGCCCACCGGGACTGCTGCCGAGGGCCCCCTCCGGGCCACCCGTCCCCCCACTGTGATGCGCCAGCTCAGCAAGGAAGCCGCTCGTTGCTTGGCGCGCATGCGAAGGTGGCGCTGCACATCGCATGAAATTTTTTTCCCCAAATATAAATATTTAGAGAGGGGTTCTGTCCCGGGGGCCCATGAGGGTCGGGGCCCACTGGGTATTTTCCCAGTGTCCCGCTGGGCCAGTCCGAGACTGGTCAGGTCCCTTTTAACTGAATATGGGCTAGCAAATTGTGAGTTGGTCCTATGTAACCTAATTCTATGATACACAGCATTAGGAAAGTACTTCTAGATTAAAGTGGTTCACCTTTAAGTTAACTTTAAGTATGTTATAGAACGGCCAATTCTAAGCAACTTTTCAATTGGTCTTCATTATTTATTTTTATAGTTTTTAAATTATTAGCCGCCTTCTTCTGACTCTATCCATCTTACAAATGCTCTGTAAGCCTAAACATGTATTGTTATTGCTACTGTTTATCACTCATTTTTCTATTTAAGTACGCTCCTATTCATATACCAGTCTATTATTCAAATCAGTGCATAGTTCCTAGGGTAATTTGAACCTTAGCAACAAGAATGCTGAAATTGCAAACTGGAGAGCTGCTGAATAAAAAATCAAATAACTTAAAAATAAAAACACAAATAATTGCAAATTAAGCCCAATTGCAAATTGTCTCAGAATATCACTCTCTACATCATACTAACAGTTAACTCAAAGATGAACAACCCCTTTAATATATGTTTAATGGATTCAGCTAAATATGGTTTCCTCTAAACAGGAGAATCTAACCATATTCAATATACAGTGTAGCAGTTTGCTCTTTGGTATAGACTACCCTTTAATCATAACATTAATTCTCTATTTATATAAAGGTTCTCCCATGGGCTGTGCATCCAGGTTTGATGGAATGTCCTTGGAATTGGTTAGTGCATGTAAAAGTAATGTCATATCCAATTCAACTGCACCAAACAGAGAAAAAAGCCTGTAAAGCTCAACAGCCCGTAGCAAGCAACATATCAAAATAAAACAACTCCCCTTAGGGAAACTCCCTTTGTGGACTGAACAGTTTTATTTGAAGTGCCTTAGTTTAACAAGCTAATCTCCCCCCCAGTCTATGTATGATGTGCTTATAGATGAATCCAATCAGTGTTAACATTAGAGAAAAGTGAAAGGATTTGGTGATCACTAGCAATAGATTGGTGCCAGTGCTCTCATCATTTCCCTCCTTTGTTTTTTATATCAGTAACTTACATAAGACATTTTTATAGTATTTCTTTATAGAGCTACATTTAAACAATAGAGGAGGGTCTGAGCATCATCTGCATAAAAATATCTAACTTATAGTGCTTAATGAACGTATTTGAAGAAGTCCAGGTAGTTGCTTTACAGATGGACTCCCCTGCCTCTGCTGCCCAAGATGCTGCAATATTTCTGTTTGAAAGTGCTCACATTGCTCTGGGTGATTCTCTGCCCCGTTATTTATAAGCTTGATTGATGATCTTCACAATCCAACTACTTAAGGTAGCCTTAGCTGTAGCTTCCCCTTTTCTTGCTCCTTCTGCACAATAAAGAGTCTTTGGAATTTCCTAGTTCTTTCAATATAAACTTTGAGGCATCACTTAACATCCAAAAAGCTCTCTTCACTGGGAAAGCTGGTAAAACTATAGGCTCATTAAGATGAAAACTTGACACAACCTTAAGCAAGAAAAATGGAACTGGCCTCAGGACTACTTTCTCCTTATGGAGGAGGACAGTATAAGGTTGCTCCACAGGCAAGGTTTGTAATTTCTCCTATCCTCCTGGCAGATATCAAGGCTGCAAAAAAAAAAAATCTTAAGGGATACCAAAAGAAAATCTCAATAGTTTCAAATGGAAGGGAAGAAAGAGCTTGAAGTACTAATGACAAATCCAACAGAGGAGAGGGTTTATTTTGAAAATTTTGAAAAATTGATCAACTAATGGATAAAGGCTGAAACTTGAACCTTCAGAGAACTCAGACTCAAAGCTGATTGTAGAAAACCCAGGATCATAGGCAGGGATGGGCGAATTTGACCCCTTTCGCTTCGCCAAAAATTCGCCGCCGGCGAAATGTCGCAGACGCCCATTAAAGTCTATGGGCGTCAAAAAAATTTGTCGAGCGCCGAAATTATTTTGTCGCGTGTCTTTTTTTTTGACGCTCGTCTCCATACAAGTCTATGGGCGTCATTTTTTCGGCGAAACAAGGCGAAAAAATTCGCCCATAGGTTTAGAAGGCACTCATGAATTACGATTCTGCTCCCTAGCTGAAGAGAAGAACCAATACTAGATCTTATGATAAGTTCCAGGTCTTATAGCTTTGACCAGGGTATCAATTACCTGGTCAGAACAGCCTTGTAGTTTGAGTCTGAACTTCTCAAACTCCAAGCCGCAAGATTGAGACTAAGATTTGGGTGAAGATATAGACCCTGAGCTATTAGATCCTCCATCAAAGGTAGCCTCATAGGTTACTGGATTGTTCAACGCCTGAGCAGGGGATCTCACAGCCACCCAGGTCAGTTTGGAATTATGGCAATGACTTCCATCTGCAAAACCAATATTTTCATCAAGACTTTGAAGATTAAAGGAAATGGAGGGAATATATGCCCTTGTTTCCTGACATAAGATACTACTGACACATTGTCCAATCTTATCTTCACCGTTGTTCCCAGAAGTGGCTTGAGGAACTTTTAAGCCTCCCAGATTGCCCTCAACTCCAGCACATTGGATGAGAGATGAGAGAGATCTGAGCTCCACTGACCCTGGACTGCTATGTTCTCCACATTAGCTCCCCAGCCTCAACCTGACGGGTCTGTGAAGACTTCTATTCAGCTAAGATATCCCTTGTGAAGATTGCTGGGTTTTTGCCACCAGAAGAGATGGTTCTTTCACCTTACACATAGGGGAATCATCTGCGACCAATCCTGACAATAATGGTTCTAGTGAAAGAGAAACCACATCTGAATGAGCCTCATACCCCATCTTGCCCACTTCAAAAGCCCCAAGCTAGAAATGAGGAGACCCAAGAAAACCATATACTCCCTGGCTGGAAGGGCTGGAAAAGACGTCAACTAATTGGCTCTCACTACTATCAACAAGATAATGGCCTCATTTTTTAAACAGCCAACGTGCTTGTGACTAAGGACACATGTTGAAGAAAAATAGACCTCTCTCAACACAATAAGATCGTCCAAATAATGCTAGACCTCTTTCCTCTGTCCTCTTTTCCTCACAATTCTCTCCCTGAGTCGTACAGGCTGATACATTAGATAGATTTAAGAAGGGGTTGGATGGCTTTTTAGCAAATGAGTTATGAAAGTTAGCTTGTATCACAAGTTCATCCAGGGACTGGTCCGACTGCCATCTTGGAGTCAGGAAGTATTTTTTCCCCCCACTGAGGCAATTTGGAGAGGCTTTATGGAGTATTTTGCCTTCCTCTGGATCAACTAACAGTTAGGCAGGTTATATAAAGACTTGATGGACGTGTGTTTTTCAACCTAACTTACTATGTTACTATGGTTTGAGATATGTCCTTCGATCATCAAAATGGTCCTCTCTCCTGCCAACCTATTCTTTTTCCTTTTACATCCTCTTTTTTTCTTTGTCTAATCCTTTAACTCAGAGATTTTTCAACTGCAGATCTCAATTGGCAATGACAGAGCAGGTTTCACTTTAAATAAGTAGTTAATTTAGTTGATGGGTCCGCCTACACTCTGATAGTCTTTACTGTTTGGATCTAGTTGATGGCCCTTGTTAAAATATATGCTTCTCTTGTTCTATCTCAGTGATTCTCCCCACCCCTCATGAATAGCAATGTTTCAGTTCCCCACAGGAACCTTTCTCAAGTAGGGATGTAGCGAACTGTTCGCCGGTGAACTAGTTCGCGCGAACTTCGACTGTTCGCGTCCGCCGCAAGTTCGCGAACGTCGCGCGACGTTCGCCAATAGGCGTTCGCGTCAAAATCGTTCGATCGTTCGACCATTCGACCGCTAAAATCGAAGGATTTTCGTTCGAATCGAACGATCGAAGCATTCGATTGAATGAAATCATTCGATCGAATGGCTTCGATCGTTCGATTCGAACGAAAATCCTTCGATCGAACGATTTCAATCCTTCGATCGTTCGAATCGAACGATTTTCGGATGTCTGAAGTTCGCAAACAGTTCGCGAACTGTTCGCAAATTTTGCCGGTGTTCGCGAACGGCGTTCGCGAACACATCGGCGGCGGTTCGCTACATCCCTATTCTCAAGGAGAACTAAAGCTTAACTAAAGAAGTAGCCAGAAATGTTGTACATTATGTTTTGGGCTTCTGTAACAGCCCAAGGCAAACCACAGCCCTTTAGCAGAGATCTGTGCCTCCAAAGATGCCCCAGTAACTCTCCATCTTCTTTTCTGCTGAATCACTGCACATGCTCTGTGCTGCACTTACTGAGCTTAGGGACCCACTCACAATATACAGTACTCATAGAATAGAAATGTCATAATATGAGGCTGATTAGTAATTAATATATTATATAATTATATAATATTGCTACATGGCAGCACAGAAACCAGTGCAATTTGCAGCACCAGCATTTAATAATCAACCTTTTAGCATCAGTTTATATTACAGACAAAGCTCATTTTCTGCTTGTAAACTAAGCTTACTAACAGCTGCTCAGAGCCCACTGAGCATGTGAGTGTCACAGACACTTTCCAAGATGGTGACCCCCTGTGACAAGTTTGAGTCATTGCTGCTATTGGGGCTAGGGATGTAGCGAACGTCGGAAAAAAAGTTCGCGAACATATTCGCGAACTTGCGCAAAAATGCGAGCGGTTCGCGAACGGTTCGCGAACCCCATAGACTTCAATGGGAGGGCGAACTTTAACATCTAAAAAAGACATTTCTGGCCAGAAAAATGATTTTAAAGTTGTTTAAAGGGTGCAACGACCTGGACAGTGGCATGCCAGAGGGGGATCAAGGGCAAAAATGTATCTGAAAAATCTGCCTGTGTGTGCTTGGAAGAGATAGTGTAGGGGGAGAGCTGTTAGTGATTTCAGGGACAGATGATAGTAAGTTTGCTGGCTAGTAATCTGCTTGATACTGCTCTGTATTGGAACAAAAAAATAAATAAAAGCAGTCCTTACAAGGACTACTGTTATTGCAGCAGTCAGCAGATGAGATCAGAAGCAGGACAGCTGCCCACTGCAGCTACATACAGAGCACTGCAGTAGAAGGTAGATTACTAGCCAGCAAAGCTACCTAAGCTTAAATGTCCCTCAAACCCCTGCAGACTTCTGTCCCTCCAATAACAGAGCAGTATCAAAACGATTACTAGCCAGCAAACTTTCAACTGTCCCTGAAATCACTAACAGGCAGCAGCTCTCTCCCTACACTATCTCTTCAGCACACACAGGCAGAGTGAAAAAACGCTGCAGGGCTTCGGTTTTTATAGGGAAGGGGAGTGGTCCAGGGGAGAGCTTCCTGATTGGCTGCCATGTACCTGCTGGTCTGGGGTGAGAGGGCAAAAAAAAGCGCCAACAATGGCGAACCCAAAATGGCGAACGTCGCGCGACGTTCGCGAACTTCCGGCGAGCGCGAACACCCGATGTTCGCGCGAACAAGTTCGCCGGCGAACAGTTCGCGCCATCTCTAATTGGGGCTGAAGGTTTAGGCTGGTGCGGTAAATTCAGTATGTAAAATATGGCATTTTTAACCATATTAATTTTTGGGGTTTAGTTCTCATTTAGATGTATTCTGCAGGCTCACATGAAAATATCTTCTGTCTTGTATTAGTCATTTAGCCTTTTTTGGAAAGAATAAGCAAAATATGAAGGTTTCACTCTTCACTACCCCCAAAACATTTTTAAGTTGACTTATTCTACCAAGTTATAATGAAATTGCACATTAAATAGGGTCTACTTCCTCTGTCGTTACACCCCTGTTGCTATCTAACATATCTAGTTCTTTCCACTATAGGCAGAGAGGGATGTATCATAGGCACAACCTTACTGCACAAGTTGTTAATAGTGCTCCCTCTTCTGATCTCTATTGGGGCTCTTCCTCTTGTGTCTCTCCAAATGCTTTTAATACCTCTGCACTCTGTGGAGAAGCCAATGTTGGACTGGCCTGGCGCCACAACAACCTACGGGGCCCCGTAGCCCCTGCCAACCCAGTTCTGCTCCCCCCTCCCTATTGTGCATGGTGACTCCCAAACTGAAGTATGTACTTCCTTTTCCACATCACTAAAATGCTATTTTTGGAATCTAATGGGTGGTGACATTGGCGGTGTTGTGAAGCTACTATTCCCAACAGTCATATTGGGGGCACAATTGTAGACATATGCACTTGTGCCCTAGTTATGCTCCGTAGCAATTATAATGTAGTATATAGTAAGTGCCCCAAGCCTCACCTTTACTCATCTGTAGAAAAGTGATTCTGAAGAAGCCTACACTTGACAGTATTAACCGCGCCAACCTTTTATTAGGTGCACGTGTACGTTTCAAATTTAGAAACCGTTTATGAAGATAGTTCCAACCTTAATAAAAGAGCAGCCTGTCACAAATGTCACTGGTGCTAGCAGCAATTAATTACAATTAAGTAAGCAATTACTTTCACTGTGGCCTTTAAAGGCTCGAATTGTTGGCTTTGTTAATATGAGAAAAGTAAGAATAAGAAAATCAAAGCAAAATGTAGGAGAATTAGCTATCTGAAGTAACTCATTTAGTGTCCATTTCCAGCACTGATACTATAAGGGCTGGGCTATTTGCTTCCATTAGGATGCCCTTCTATTCCTGCAGAATGTGATCTGCTCTTCTATGTATGGAAACTGAAAACAAAAACTCAAAGTTATTTTACATTTTTTTTTAGTTTTTTAAAGGAATTTTTCTTTGAAGTTAGGGTCTTCCCCTGCCCCCCCCACCCCCCATTCAGTCTGACACTGGGCACTGACACTAGACCCATCCCTCCCTCAGTTGCCAATAGCATAAAATAGATGGGCTAACTCACTCCATACCAACTTGCAGTTTTGCTTATGCGGATTATTTACATCTAATTGTAGACCTACTATAAAATATATAACCTGTATATCTAGTATAGGTCAATCTAAAAAATTGACCTATACTAGATATACTATGACCTGGATGAATGAAAATCTTCATAGTCATATATAACCTGTAGGAAGTGAAAACAATACATTGACTGCCAGGGAATGTTGTTCTCAGTCATGTAATGAATCAGTAATGAACCAAATTATATAACATTTATGAGACCAATTAAGCCGTTCTTGTGGTAATTATAAGGTCACTATCAAACATTACATGATTTAAACATCTTTAATAATATATAATTTAGTTTGCTTTTCACATTTCACAGATCCTGGCCAAGGTAGCAGTCAAGCCTGTTCCACTCAGTCAAAGAAATGGGTTTTTTTATTCCCCTCTCTTCCTGGTAACGAAGTCTTCAGGAGAGCTACAATCTATTTTGAATTTAAGAAAGCTGAACAAGTTCATCAGAAGTTCAACATGGAGTCTTTGGCTAGCATCAGTCGATCTAAAGGATTCATATCTTCATATGCCAGTTGCAAGAGAGCATCATCAGTATCTCAGGTTTGCCTGCCAGCAAAATCTACAATTCCAATATCCTCCTTTCAGACTTCCCAGAACGTCTCCCATAACATTTACCAAAGCATTGACTGTCTTCATATTCAGTCAGAATATCTTGGCAGAATAGTATTAATTATCCTATGTATTCCCCTTGACAAAGCCTATAGTGCCGAAACGTTGGGGTGTTCTCATCATTGGCAAGTGTATCTGCTCCCTGTGGTTTGTTCCTTTTTGCCTTGATCTTGTAACTTGGTGGTATGTATATATTTGTGCTAATACTGTTGTGCATAATATACCAGTTTGTCTGATGTATATTTGTTTGCTATACACTATATACATTTTTTTTTCTTCATTGTGCATCCCCTCTCTATTCTTATATATGGTTTTGGTAACTGACTGTGGGGTTATCTGCACCTCATATTTCTTAAAAAGAACATTTTTTCCCTTTCTAATACGGGAAGTGCCCTCCATTATGTTTGTTTAACATATATGGTTGTCAGCAGATTTGTAAAGATTTAAAGAAACATGGACTCCGTTGATATACATTAAGCCCAATCTTTAAAAGGCTATGCTGGACTCTCTCTCTCTCTCTCTCTCTCTCTCTCTCTCTCTCTCTCTCTCTCTCTCTCTCTCTCTCTCTCTCTCTCTCTCTCTCTCTCCAGTAAAATATCTAAAAATAAAATATCTTGCAGCTCATTACCTCTACAATTCCATCCCTGAAAAAGAGAACTCTCTCCTAACCACTTTTGTTCCTACCTTTTGGAGCACTAGAACATCAGCTAGTTTTGTGTTGGCATTTTCACCTTCTAAAGCAGCTCTGGGGGGGGGGTCACCGACCCTGTAAAGTGTTCTAAATTCATACATTTAGTTGATACATTTCTTATCTTTGTTCCCTGCTGAGCAGAATCCCTGATTTCATTACAGGCAGCTGTTAGAATTGATACAATAGTTGCTAATACTCCAGAGATGCTACTAAGAAATGTATCAACTAAATGTTGCAAAATCGTACCACCACAGACAGGAACATCAACTTTAAACTTAGATTTTGGAAAAACGGTAAAAAATAAAAAAATGGAAAATAGTTGCAAAAAGTTGTTATTTCTGCGGAACAATCTAAAAACAATTGAACTGAAAAAAGTGTTTGGAAGGTGAACAACCCCTCTAATATCTGTATATTTATACTTATGTATTATAATGTCTTTCCTCTCTGTATGTATTTTCCTACATTGTAACATTCTATATTGCGGTGTATTCTATTACCCAATGCACTGATTGTATACAATTCACCGATTTTATACTCTGTAGCCTTTAAGGTGCATATTCTGCTTTGGGGTGCACTGGAAACCATAGGGAAAGCAGGTGTTAGACTGGCTTTTATACTTCTTTTGTATAAAATACTTTAGACAAACAAACTTTTACAATCTGCTGCTAAATGTGTACTACATAGTAAAATCCTGTGGCCAGCTTTAGCCCAGTTTTCAGAAAGCTGTAGAATGAAGGCAGTACATTACAGAGTTTGTACAGTGTACACTGCTTTTAAATTGCTGATGTACCCAGTGTTTTACATAGGACCCTGGTCCTGACAGGCACAAGCAAAAAAAATATTTACATAAAGAGTCTTGTGTGTTTGTGGCCTTTATTTGTTTGCTGTGCAAATGGTAAATGTTCAGTGTGAGGTGCAATAAATAAATGGATAATCTAAGAAAGATCAGCTGGTCTATGTGTAATTGAACGCAGCCACAGCCAGACCACTGATACGGATCAGTTATTTGTTCACCACTAGATGTCTCCATATACTCCTTTAAAATCCAGACCCTGACCGTAAGTCATAAAAATACAGGCACTTCATATTGTGTCTATACTGGAAATGTATACATAATAAATGGAAGATGCATTGCATGTATATCTTTCCCCATGCATCTATCCCTTAGTGCTACCTGTATGCACCCAGTGTTCCACTAGTAGAACTCCTCTTCTTTCTTCCTGTCTGTATTATGTGGCTTCCCATCAAAATGTCTGCTATATTCATGTCTGTACCACCCTTATCACACAGCATTTTTTTGCCATCATTATACCTTTCAACTTTGCTCATTCCCCTTAGCTAAAAAATCACCTAAATCATGGTGTCCTATTGTCCTCTTTGCCTAAGTACAGAGCACATCACAGTTCCATCCCATTGAAATATTCTTAATTCAGTGCAATGTTGTACACATTTGGGGCTGTTTCACATGTAAGACATGTGCTGCACTACTGCATTTAGGTCTCTGGGGTGCCTAGCAGAGCTGCAGTGCTTAAAATGATGTTGGAAAAAGTTGTCATAAGCAACAACATTAAACTGGAGGGTCCAAGGCCCAGCCAGGCTTTTGCTACAGGGGCCCCCACTTCCCCCCCTGTGCTCAAGCCCTCGACACTCACAACCCTCCCCCCGTGTACCTGTTCTCTTGCTGTGGCTAAAATCAAAACCAGGGGGGAGCAGGTCTGGGTCGGTGGGGCCCACTGGATTTTATCAACCCTGGCTGACAAACATGGTTAAGCCATACCCAGACCCAATTTTTAAAGCATAACACTTTTTTTTTTTTTTTTTAAAAAATGGTGGCTTTTTCCAAAAGTGAGGAGAAGCAACTTTGTGTGTAAAGCTGGCCATACATTGGCTGAAACTGGAGGCGGCTCAAATGGCTAAATATTGAGTATAGATAATTAGGGAACAGCTGATATTTAATGTCTAAAAATCTCATTGGGTAAGGACACAAATTTTGAACTTGAATTCTTGGAAATAACCCTGAATTAATCCCCTCATCTGGTCACCTGCAGTTACAAACTACTCACCCTATGTCAGTAATTTGCACCCTAATTGTTTTTCACTGAAAAGCATTGAAGTTGCACCTGGAATTCTTTGAAGCAGGGGGCATGATGCAGCTGGGGGGGGTCAGATAGGTGGGGCTTGGACTGAAAGGGCCTTATACATTAGGATCCTTTCAGTTATGGGTTGATGTCTCTAAAGACAGCATCTGGCCATGGGTTAGATCAACTCCCAGTGGGTCTGCATTACCTCCAATAGTGATCTGATTGTTGGATGCCAAATAATCAGATCAGCCCAATCTACCTTACCAGTTGGCTAATTGAACTGTTTATATCCTGAATGTTTGGGTGGCTGACCCTCTAGGGTTGACCTAGGTCAGGGGTGCCCAAAAGGTAGATCAGGATCTACCAGTAGACCTTTAGCTGGTGATCAGTAGAGCTCAAGACACTGTCACAAGACACAGCTTGTCTAAATCACTGTCCTATTTCATGCTTTTCATTCAGATATTTATTATGTTAAGTTAACATAAGAAATAATTGTTTGCAGAATACAGCAACATACATTTTCTCATAAATCAATATTTAAGTAATATTTTGCATGGAACAGAATGCCAACAATGCTTTTATGGATGTAGATCATAATGGGACAACATCACTAAAAGTAGACCTCGCATAAGTAAAGTATGGACTCTCCTGACCTAGGTCTTTTCTTTAGCCTTTAGCCTAGACATTACAATTCTTGCCCCCTGCCCCTGTTTTCAAGACTACAATGAACCTGTTTTTTTGCACAGGTGTTCCAGGCTTCATATTAGTGGAACAGGCAAGTATGGACCATGCGTTCTTGTGTCTGTCATTGCTATGGACAGAGTGAATTATGTGTTATAAATTTGAACATGATCCCCCCCCTCTCCCCGGGCTCTGTCCTATCATAGTGCAGTTTGATGCCAGAGGATGAGATCATGGACTGAGAGTGAGAGGCAAACTGTAGAAAAGAGAAGGTATAGAATCAGCAATGGCAGTACCACTGCTGTACAACCAATATATTATTAAGTTTAATTGGGGTGAGGGTCACTGTTCCTTGCTATGAGACACTGTACCCTTTAATGCAAATGTGAAAGTAAGAAACTCTGTATACATTGTAATTAGGAATTGGGATAAGGAACTGAAATCTCCACTTTGCCCAGCATGACCGTGTACTAGAGTTGTTGTATAGCACCGGGGGGTTCTGGAGGAACATCATTTCATTTCTACTATGTACTTTATTTACTGTATATGGCTGAAATGACAATAAAATCCAATTGACTTGACTTGAATTAATACAGTTGAATGTGCCACAAAACAGACACCGTGCCTGCAAGCAATGTTTCAAACATAGACTAGATGCTTCAAGTCTTGATACAGAAGTGGGATACTAAGAGCACCAGGACTTATGCAGAGAACTTAATCTATGGGCTAACCCATGCCTTTCTGTGCATAGAAAAACACTGCTTGTTTCCTGTCCAGTGTGAATCCTCTAGCTGTGGTTGAACTTAATTTCTTAGCATTCTCTGGCAGCCTAAAATCTGCCAGACTGTAGCAGGAGATGAATACTTGGCTGTTCCCTCCCCAAACTACCACCACCCACAGTCACTACATTTTCCCCAATCTGGTTCTCAAACATCTAGAAGCCCATAGTTTTGACACCAGCTCTCAGGATTGGGAGGCTTTTTCATATTAAGTGAAAGATTGAATAAACATATGAAAGTGCAGTAACATATGAGTGCATTCTTGTAGGGACTATTTATCATTCCTGCCATTGGTACTTTCAATAGAATCTGCTCTTAACCCCAGCAGAAGAGGAAAGAGAGGATCACAAATCATTTCTTTTCAACTGCAGAGAAAGTATACATCAAACACAAGGGACAGAGCTGTTCTACTTTCTTTAGACTTTTACTTCTTGTTTGTTTCTTTTTCCTTACATCTCCTGCTTTGTGTTCTCCCTCCCAACTCATTCATTCTCCACTAAAATTTGCATTCTGTTCCTCCTGTCAATCAGTGCACCTCCCTCCCTGGCTCATTTTCTCTCTACTTATCATTGTCTCTCCGTTTCTTTCCAGCTCTATTCTTTTCCTGAATACATTTTCTTAATCTCTCATTTGTTGTCTCTCTTTTTCTTTCCTCTTTCATATTTCCATCACTCTCTGGCTAGTCTTTACCCCTCCTTCTATCCCTCCTTCATACTCCCTCCTTTTCCCATGCCTCTGTCTTCTCCATAGCCCCCCTTTTCTCTATCACTCCCTCCCTTCCCCTCTATCCTTCTCTACACGGCTACCTATTCCCTCTGCCTCTGTCTCTCGCCCTCTGCCTCTTTTGTGCTGGATCCTGGATATTTCTAAAGCAAGACAGTGACTGCCTTATTCTTAGTATATCCTTTCTGCATCACCCCCAGATGTGCTTTGTGCTGCATTTGAGAGGCAGTGTCTGGGACATGACACCAGCAGCAGAATGAAGCATGGAAGAGAAAGAAAGGGAAGGCATGGACTGTGCCCCTTTTTCCGACATCACCGCCTTCTATAGATGTTTGCAGAAGAGACACTAAAAACAGGTGGGAACACGTATAAGTCGAAGGGAAGCATTGCAATGAGGTCTGTCTATATATTTTGTAAGAATGTCTATTGGGATAATTGAGGGTCCTTTATAGGATATATTTGGGCTGGGGAGTGTTTTACTGCATCTCCACATTAAATCTTTGTTCATTTAATGTACCTATCAAAAGTTATTTCATAGGTTGCAGTTTCTGGTGCCACCAAGGCATCCCCCTCCAGACTGTAATCAATTTGCAATAAGTGACTTTGTAAGGTTGTGAGCATACCAGCACAGTCATTTTAACCATTTGCCTCTACAGGAATCCTAGTCAGGCAGGTGAAAACGATATCATGGTGCTAAATTACAACTCCCAATATCCTTAGCTAGCCAGCTACTTTCCAATGTTGCAAGGGAGCAACAGCTGGAGAGCTGCGGGCTTTGCTTTCCTGGACTAATGAATAGTAAATGTTGGTGCTTGTGGAATAATGCACCCATTTGATATCTGGAGAGAGAGGGAGAGAGTGAAAGAATCAGGCAGTGCAGTCTCGTAGATCCTCTGGTGACAGAAAAGTCTTTAATGCATTAGAGCAGATCAATGTTTCTGATTAGTATGGGGGCTGCTAGATTATAAAATACATACTTTTAATTATTGGAAATGTACAATACCTTGCTCTGTGACAGCCATCTTTATTTCACCCCCTGTTTCAAATAAATTAAAGGGAAGGATTGGTCTCATTATACTAAATGTATCTTGCAAGGGTATCTGGCAAGTCTTGAAAAAGTTGCCTACAATAAGGCATTAAGCAGTAGGGATGTAGCGAACTGCCGTTAATGTGTTTGCGAACGCCGTTCGCGAACACCGGCAAAAAAGCGAACAGTTCGCGAACTTCGAACGCTCGATAAAATCGTTCGATCGAACGATCGAAGGATTTTATTCGTACGATCGAAGGATTTTCGTTCGAATCGAACGATCGAAGCTATTCGATCGAATGATTTTAATTCAATCGAATGCTTATAATTGTTCGAACGAATGGAAATCGTTCGATTTTAGCGATCGAACGGTCGAATGGTCGAATGGTCGAACGAAATTTTACCTCGAATCGAACGCGAACACCAATTGGCGAACGTCGCGCGACGTTCGCGAACATTCGGCGGACGCGAACAGTCGAAGTTCGCGCAAACTAGTTCGCCGGCGAACAGTTCGCTACATCCCTATTAAGCAGTTCCTCCCCTTTACATTGCATGTGTGTGTGAATGAGAAGGGACATTGCTGGCTTTTTAGCTGAGATCTTGGTAATCATGATGCAACTCCCTGCTCTTCAGGCAATTACTGTGAATTTGAAAGGTGGGGGTTAAGGGGAAGAAGGGGTATAGTGCATTGAATGACTGCTGCTCTGCTGGAAAATGACAGGCAGGTGAGTATAGGGGGCTGACTTGGGACTGCACTGCTGCAGATGCATATTATTTTGGGACTGGTTTGTTCTGCTGTAATTAAAATTCAGCCCCCTGCTCTGTTTCCATATGGGATGTATGAGGCTGAATTACCAATGAGGTGGCATGCAAGCTCTGAGTAATAGGCAACTAGTTCTAGTCCATGGATTTACTACCTTGCAGATGAACAACATTTCTTCTAGGCTGGAAATAAAGGTCACAGGTCTGCAGTTTTAAAGGCTAAATAGAAAGAGCAGACAATGTGGGCTAAGTGGATTCCCTCTCCTTTTTTATTGATGATTTTTGTGCGTGTACAAATTTAAAGTGAATCTCTGCATCACAGGCCATATATATATATATATATATATATATATATATATATATATATATATATATATATATATATATATATATATATATATATATATATATATATATATATATATATATAATTAGTTAACAGTTAATAACTGCTAACATGTATAAATCTATCAAACAATGAAATAGGATCAGTCCTTGTTTATAAGTTATCCTGTGCAAAACACTCGATTCCTCTATATCTATATTTTATAGAAGTTTGAGCCTTCTACCTGGCTGAGGAATGGATTCTCTTGTTAGTTTTGTTCATTAGCCCAATACACTTTTTTGTCTTGAAAGAAACGGAAGTTTCCTTTCAAGATTCATTTACAATATAATAGGTATGAGACAAACAGAATTTTTTTTTCATTTGTCATTTAACGTTTTTTTTGTCTACCGTCCATGCTTTTTCTTGGCACATGTGACGTTAGATTGTGACCCTATGACCTTGAGAACTTTACTAGAAAATCCATGTGACCAAAATGCCAGAGTATTTTATTCATTCAGAGAGAGTAGCCAGTAGTCTGCGTGTGTCTGCTCACTGGTGACTCTGGCTATGCAGTGAATACAGCCTTTTGTATTTGTTTTGGAGGAAAAGCGTTTAAATGCCAGTAGATTCTGCAGTGAGGGAGGAGGCAGGCTGGTATCTCAGTGTGGATCCCAGTTCACAATTTTGTTTTTGTAGATTCAGTGAGGTTGTCGAACTACAAGTTCCAGCATCCCATGACTTTCAGAAGCTTTAAGGGGATGCAGATACAGTAGTAGACTGCAGCCTAGGAATCCCTTTTGTTTCAAGCCCATCTGTATGACACGGGAAGTCAAAGTGTGTGTCATACAAATCTCTGCTGACTTATGAAGTTTTACTATAGTCTTCTTGGCCTTGACACTTGACACATATATACATAGTATCTAACCATGTGCTCTCTGTGGCATCTTGCACTGTGTATATATATATATATATATATATATATATATATATATATATATATACATATCTTATCTTTCAGAACATAAGAATATATTAATTTGGAGGAGTGGAAGATGCTATAAGCTGACTGGGGATGCTGTAGGATGTACATTAATGCAACCTGTTGCTCTCGTTCTGAATTACAATTCCAAGCATGGGCTGTGGGTTAGAGTTTCATAATTGCAGTGTACTCTGTTGTATTTTTAGTTCCAGTGAGAATTCAGAATTCAATATTAATACAGAATGTGTGGCTTGTTGTAAATGTGTAACAGAAATTAATTAACTGCAATGTTTCGTATTATTTTTGTTTATAGGACTATCCGTGCAGATGTCACTTCTACTATTAGTCACATCCCCAGTCCGTGTATCTGACATTATCCCTTGCTTTGTTCATACCCTGTCATAGCTCAAATATCAATGACTGTATTACTCATATGCATATTATATGTATGCTTTAATGGCTGCATTCGATTATTAATTGGTCCTTCTCATAACTACATGCGATTCTGCGTTGGCTTTTCTAACATAATGAAGAAACACTCAATGGCTGATATTGGTTAGGTGCATATATCCCTAAACCCCATTTGATAGCTTTCTGATCATGATTTATATCAGTACATTATGTATGGGACATGTATATTTTTGTATAGCTTCTCAGTTGCATTTAGCATGTTGTTATGTAGCTGGCTGGTGGCCAGTTAGGATATATAGTCTATGAAATGACGTATTCTGCTTTATATGATTACTAGAGAGTTGTTTTGAGTAATATTGTTGAAAGCTCTGCTCAGTATAAAAGAGTTTCACTGCCTTGATGGTAGTTTATATAGTTATATTAGCCCAACCATAATTTGATATTAACCACTGGAGCAATTATTCACTGCAGGACGTTGTTACTTGGCCCCATAGCAAAATTAATTCAGGACCCCCAAAGCACAAGTAAGTTGCCCATTCTACCAAAAAGTATTGCAATTGCTCCTAATTTATGGCCTTACTTTGCCCTCTACACTCCTGCCCCCCCTACAACTACAGGATTTGTTTCCTCTTTAGTTAGGTTTGAAGGACAGATATTATTAAAATCATCATATCTTATAAACATCTCTACAAAGCACTTGGATGGCCACATCTGGCCATCAGGACTTGAACTAGGCAGCCACGATTTAAACAATGTGTGTGTCCAGTTGATCGCTGGATTCTTCAAGACTTGTTCACAATATTTAATTATGTGACCTCTTGCAGGCCTTCTTCATTTTATATTTCACAACAATTTAATGTACTAAGTTGTTCCTCAGCTGGGCTTTTGGAACAGGGTCTACATGTGTCACAATAAAAACCTTAAGTCAGAGAGGAGTGTAAAGACAGCAGAAATGGATATTACAGTAGGTCATCAGATGCTCTTTTCGACCAAGCATCTTTATAAACATTGAAAGCTATATTGCTGAAGCAGATTTGCCTTTATTTTATCACAGTCTAATTCTGTTGGTTTTTTAGGTTCTGTAAACGACTGTTATGGTGGTTATATGACTAAAGATGCAGAGTATACATATAAGGTAGTTTGCTTATACCAGCTTTGTGTTACCAAAATAAACCAATTTCTGTCTCTTTTTGCTCTTCCTGGGCCTGAAGGAAATACCTATAACAGGCCTGGGGACATATAATTAAGAAGCTTGGGCAGCACCCCTCTAAAGTTTCTGGTAGAACTTCCCAGATTTCTTTGATTGGCACAGCTCAAATAGTTCTTGGAGCTACTCTAAAGTTATGTTATTGTAACTTGAACATTAATAGGTATTGATCTCAAGAAAGCCATGAAGAACAAGTTCCCATAACATCCTACTGAGATCACCAGACCAAAAGAAAAGACAAACAGCTTATGCCTTCGGTTTTCTTGCATAACCACTGCAAACAGCCTGTAATGTTCACATTATCGGGAACCTGGCTCAGCAATGGATACCTTCAGATGCACCGTTGGACCCTGTGGATTCCGGTGTTCACCGACGCCCTTTTGGACCCCCGGGCTTTTTGCTGCAGAAACCAATAAGGAAGTGCGTAACTAGAAACAAGTCCGTAAGCGAGGTACTGGCAGGGATTTAGAGAAGACGGTCAGAATCAGGCAAAGGGTTCAAGGCAGCTGGCAGGAATTGTAGTCAAGGGTCAGGCAGGAGTCAAAAAAACAGGAAATCACAGATATAAACAGGAAGTGAGAATAAACGCTTGTGCAGAAACAGATAAACTGAAGCCAGCTTGGGCACTAACAAAATGGTGGACTGGGCTTTTAAGGAAGAATCACCTATCGTCGGGATCATCTATCCCGGAAGCACACACCTGCGTACACAAACAGGCAGAGAGCCGCGCTGGGAGGTAAGGGAAGCTTATCTCCCGGCGCATCTTACACAGCCATGGGACCAAAGAAACCATTCTTAATATATATAATAGAATGACCAATACAAATATCACAGAAGTGCAACGCTAATGAAAATTATGTCAACTTTAAGGGAGCTTAATTGGAGCATATAGCTCATCCTTATTCATGTTTTATATAATGTTTATGTAGTAAATATCCCCTATCAGCCCTTAACACCTTTCTCATGCAAGGCTTGATTGTCTTTCTTTGTGCTCTGTGAGCATCTTGACTTCTGGAACAACCAGGGCATACAGAGAGGTAAAATTAGAATATTCTAAGGTTTGGATTGCACTGCTGCTTCAGACAAGGATTCATTAGTAAGGGGCCACTTATTCACATTCATGGCTGCCATTCTTTAGGAAAATTTAGAAAGAATATTATGTTAATGTTTGAGATAGACGCCTGGATTTAAGGAAAAATGGTTTGCAGGCTTCTCATGGAAGAGAAGAAGAGAGTAATGTTCTAATGTACCTAAAACAACCAGTTGGGTTTTTTTAAAGTACTTGAACCAACTCCTCCAATGGTTGTAATCAGTATAACTGGTCTTCATGGCTGGAAAATGCCTGTATAATATATGCCACTTAAAAATGCTCAGTACTATTAACAATCTGTATAAGTGATCAGTATTTCACTTCTAAGTATATTACTGCTACTAAAGAGTACTGATGATTTATGAGCCCTATTGATTTGCATAGGACTGATAAGTATATCATTAGTATTTATGGCAGTGGTCAGTAACACTAGTCTTCCTATCAGCTGTTTTAGCCTCTACATCTGATCTATATATCATGGGTCAGTATCATTGATCATTTAGATTACGGTACTGCTGAACTGTTTGTGTTGACTTGCATTCACTGCAAGGAATGTAGTTTGCTCTGTCTCGATTTAAGCTGATAAATAAATGGAGCAGTGCACATTTCTATAGCAAAGCACTCCCCACCAATGTCCGCTTTTGTATGCAATCTAATTAGCACTGAACCAGTCAAATAATATTAACCAGTGGTGCTATACTGCTATTACAAGTCATACCATTTTTTCCATTGCACAAATACATGTAGAATCAAGAGCTGTAGTTTATTCTATTTACTAATGTGCTGTGTTGCATTTGGCAGTGAATGAATGGGGGACAAAGGATAAATTCACCCCTATATGCTTATCACTGTAACAACCAAATTAACAAAATTATAGGAAAGGCTTCATTTTATTCATGACTGGACAATATCACTAAATGACTGTTTGTGTTAGTCTGTTAATGGGAGATATTACAGGCCTGCCTTTGCTGCTAGAGCTGTGTTTTGGATAATTTAATGTGCCATTAAAAACAAAAACCCAATATCCTCATTAAAATTAATATCACTTGTCTTCTGCAAGGTACTCTATATTTAAATACTGCAGGAGGAACTGTTGAAGAAAGCCAAGCTGTAAAGAATTTAAATAAGGAATGTCTTTACTAAAAATAAGATGTAATGATACAAATTGCTGATTATTCTTTCACATTGATGGTACCATGGACCTGCAGATCCTCTTGCTACTAATTGGTCCAGTAGTATAGAGGCCTGGTAGGGGTTCTTCTTTCTGATGTCCAATTTTGTGTGTGTGCGTATATTATAGATAATTATGGGGAGATCATAGTTACTGCCAATTACAACACAAACCCGGCTTATAGGATTTCATACAACTGTGGTGCTAAAACTCAGCTTAAGATCTGTCATAAATCATCAAACTCCTTTTACCATTACTATTAATGGCAGGACCCTGTTAATTCAGAGTGCTGCCTGGGGGTTATCTTTGACCAGTCCCCCTTTGTCAGATTAATACCACTGCCAAAGTCCTATGCATTTTCCCTCCACAATATTGCCAAGGTACACAATATTGCAATCTCCTACTCCTACTTACCGGTCTTCCTGACACCCACCTCTCTCCCCTGCAATAAGTCTTCAACTCTGCTGCTTGGATCCCCCTGCTCTCTTAAGAGGGAACCTGTTCAGCCCTAGGTAAAATCTTTAGCATGGCTGCCTGTTAAGCAAAGGATAGCGTACAAATTACATTTGCTAACTTTAAAAGTCATTCACTCCTCTGCTCTTCACTATATTTTTTTACTTGTTCACTGCATATTGCTGGTCTCTCCTCCTCTCAGTGCCACCTTCTTTTTACACCATCCACTTCCACTGCCACCTCCCGTCTTAAGGCTATGGGCACACAGGCTGAAAGTGCCAGCTGCTCTCAGCCTGTGTATTTGTGCAGGTTGAGAGAAGGGGATCTGCTCCCTGCCCCTGCGATTTGAATCTGATCAGCCAGTATGCACACACAGCAGAATGAAGTGGAGGTCAGACTGGAGATGCTTCCTTTTGCGTATTTGGGCTGACCTCTGCTGTGTGAGTAGAAACACAGGTTGTGGAGAAGGGGCACTGAGTAGATCTGTTTCTCTCAGCCTGCAAACATATGCAGGCTAACAGCAGCTGGAGGTTTCAGCCTGTGTACCTTTCTATCTAGCTGATCCTTACCACTGAAATTCCATCCTTGAATCCCTCTGTAAGAAACTCTCTCAATCTATTGAAGAAAAAACTCAGATCCTACCTTCTTGAGCACTAGAACATTATATAGCTTAGCTTACTGCTGCCAATGCCCATACCTTGTGTACTTTTCCCCTCCAATTTGTGCCTGTATGTTATCCACTGGCTTAGACTGTAAGCTCTCTGGGGCAGTGACCTCCTTTCTGTTGTCTCATACCACATGGCACTTAATGTACAGTGCTGTGCAGTGTCGGACTGGCCCACAGGGATACCAGGAAAACTCCCTGTGGGCCCTCATGCTGTTAAACATGTGGCCTATTTCATGGCCATACCCTATTTCTTTGAAAACAAAGAGGCTAAATAGATGGAATAATAGATTATAGTATGTAAAGAATAGAGACTAGGAGAATAGAGGTTGAGTGAGGAGAAGAAGAATAATAGTACTAAGAATGGACCCCTGGTCTAAGGTTTTTGGGTGGGCCCCTGGTGTCCCAGTCCGACACTGGTGCTGTGTATCCTTGTAGTGCACAAGTTATACATACATACATATGTCTAATAATTTTAATGGTGACAAATAGGCATAGGGGAAATCAGAACTGATAAATAAATACAGAGAAAAGACTGCTCTCTGCAACAACACCAATCAAGTCCATGACACTACACTGCTGATGCAATCCATTCCACAACTCCGTTGTGCAGCCTAAAATGCTGATAGCAAATACCTAGGGAATCTACATGTATTTAAGCAAATTACAATAGGCACACTGGGGAAAAGGATGCAAGCAATATATTGTTGACAAATGACTTGAAGTTGAGAGCGCTCAATGATACTCTGTGGAATTGGAAGCTGTGCATAAATTAGCTAGGGCAAGCAAAAGTTTTTCACTTGTTAAGAATGTTGAGTCAATATATTGTTAAGTCAATATATAAACCAGCTGAAGCTCAATGTCAGTTTCGGCTGCAAGCTGTTGGACCAAAGCTAAGCAGGAATTAAAACCTAGACAGAATGAAATCTCAAAGGGATTCTCAACTAAAATGTTTAATAAGGATCTAGCTAAGAAAGATGTGGAGAGCTGGTTTCCAAGTTACACAGAAATGGTTCCTTTTCCCCACTCCTACCATACACTGTGATATTTGTTAACAGCAGAAGATTACAGATGCTCATGTTAGAAAGAAAGGTCAGAGGAGACGCTAATGTTAATACACACGTTTATAAAGCCTTCTGTGGATAGAGTCTCCTGGGTAATTGCTCTGCAAAGGTGTTCAATTTGTTTCTTAGACTTTATTTAGTCTGACAGAGAAGCTGTGCTTTAGTTTCTTCCATTATAAACACTTCTCTGCATGAGTACCATCTTGTAGGGGTGTCATTAGGATGGCAGCACCTACAGTTTTCCATGGCACACAAGCTTTACCAGTGTTCAATTCTTTAATTTCACCAACATCTATCACACATGGTGGGAATCACAAAAATCCCTATTAAGCAAGTAAATGATGTATGATGCTGGTGAGAACAGCCAATGAACTGAATGTCCAGTTCAACAAACATCATAAAACACTTTTCCATAAGACATGCATTTCCTATAAGGAACTTGTACTACTTACATTTAAAAAGCTTCTGCCTAGAGATTGATTTACATTGAGAGCCTTCTGCTAAATCCATATTTTAATATCATACAAATACTTGTTTTTCTATATTTCTATTGATATGATTTCCACTGTATAAACCTTTTTTCTACACTGATCATATGCATTAGCATAGAAATCTATTAATTAGGTTGGCAATCTGTGATGAGAGCTCGGCCAAATTGACAGCTATCACATTGTCGGCTGTTGATGAATCCTTCAATAATTGGAGCTGGGGTTGGTTAATGTGACACAGGGATCTGATACATTTGTAAGTACATTGAAATTACGGGAAACACCTGTAATCAGATGTGAACTGAGTTCCTCTTCAAGGGATATCAGCACGTTGAGTTTATGGTTCGAGAATAGGTTATTTAAATGTGCCTCATGTGCAGATCTAAATTGTTCCTATCAAACTGATCCCACACAGGCATGCAAGCTAAAGTAACACATTGTTTGTTATTAGGTCACTGCAAAATTGCATTGATCCAGTAGTTTGACTCTCTAGTAGAACAGTCGTCACATTGGCCCCAGGTGCTCTAGCCCCATATCTTTAGCTTAAAGGAGTAGATACAAATTGGATGGTTAGACACTCAAAGAACTCCAGGAAAAAAACATACATTTAATATAAAAACATGTACATCATTGACTTTAGACACATGCTCCAAGCCTTAAGTTATAGGGTCATGACTAAAGCAGGGCATACACTGTCAGATCTGATCATAATGGAGGCATAGGGAGACCTGTTGAAATAATTCTGCATGGATATGTTGATGTGGTCCTTGTCCAAAGGTATTTTTTAACCTTCCTGATAAATATCTGGGTGATTTTCAGCTAAATATCAATTGGGCAGGCTATCTGGAGCCCCCCCATACCTGGGCCAATAAATTGTAAAATAAAATAAATTGAGTCAGCAGTTTTATTGGCCTGAGCCTGAATTGTGCAGGACATTAGTTTGTTTTTTATATTAGTCTTGGATGGTTCTGTGATTACCAACCCAACTCCAATTACAAAAACTTGTGCTCCACAAAATACATGATCAAATATGGAACCAAATCAAATCCTTAATAGGAATATTCCCATTTAAAACAAAAGGCAGAACTATGACTTCTGTGCACATTAATGGTGTCCTTTTTGGTTTTCTGAATCCAAATCAGTCAAAGTAATGCCCCTCCCCAATAAAACCAGCTTTGTCTGCATTCGGCAGAACTGTATTCATGAGGGGTTGGCTTGGGCAGGCAATAGGCTTCCACAATGCAGCCCACTAACTGCATATTATTCAGATTTATAATTAAAGGAGCCTTGTCCTTATTGACTGCATGTGGAAAGCCATAAGTACAGGGTTGCTTTGCTGAATTTAGTGCAACGGACAGGTAGTACATAAATCCCTTGATGTAAGTGCATTATATCTGAGCATTAAAGGTTGCAGGGGGTTTCCTAAATGCCTCTATGTCTCATTAGTGAAATATAGCTCATGAATTATCCTCTGGTCATCCCTAATGTAATATTATATATACAGTATATTATATAATACTTCACACTACAATCTCACAAATGTATGGTCTGAGACTTTGGTGAATTTTGAATCTTAAATGCAATACAGGTATGGGACCTGTTATCCGAAATACTTGGGACCTGGGGTTTTCCAGATAATGGATCATTTTGTAATTTGGATCTGCATACCTTAAGTCTACTAGAAAATCATGTAAACATGAAATAAAGCCAATAGGTTAGTTTTGCTTTCAATAAGGATTAATTATATCTTAGTTTGGATCAAGTACAATGTATTGCTTTATTATTACAGAGAAAAAAGAAAATTATTTGTATAATTTGGATAAAATGGATTCTATGGGAGATGATCTTTCCGTAATGGTTCTTTCTGGATAATGGATCCCGTTTCTGTTTATGATTGAACACAAACTCAATGGGGCAAATTTACTAAAGGGGCGAAGTGACGCTGGCGAATTTTCGTCGCTTAGTAAATTTGACCCTTTGCATTCTTATATGTTAAAACAATTAGATTTCTAACAGTTCTTGAGTGTAAAAAAAAACGCCCTTTGGGTTGTTGTTATTATTACTAATGATTTTGGTGTTTCAGTGGTTGCACAGTTAATTCTATCAGTAGTGCATAATCCTACATTTTTGTTCAGAAGATCAAATTTTGCTAGATGACTAATAAATTTCTCATGCTCATTTTGGTTTTGCTGTGTTCAGTGGTGCTGGGCTTGATCCTCAAATATTCCAGTCTAGTCTTTAGCATTAAATGCATTCTCTTGATAAGTATATGGGTCATTTGCTTAATGCCGTTTTGATCATTTACCCCATTAAAATGCCTTTACCAAGACATAGCCTAGGAATTTATAGGATACTGTCATTATGCAGGAATAAGTTCCTGCTCTGCTTCAAAGTAGATACCGTAATCAGCATGTGGTTTCATTAATAGCCCTGTGGTGAACCCCATACAACTGCTATAGGGAAATGCTGTGTATTTTATTCTCACTGTGTCTGCTTCTACAATAAGGTTGTCAGCATATTAGATTTATACAGAAAAGGCTCCAACCTAAAAAAATGAATTATCCCTATCATTCATTAAAAGCATGTGCCACAAATATGTCATTTGGAGTTGTTATTACTCGTTCCGGACTTATTTATTTTCTATATGCCTTCCATTATCGAGATTTGTGAGTTCCACCAACAAGAAGTAAATAGAATAAGAGTGAGCTAGATGCTGGTAAATACAGGTATGGGACCTGTTATCCAGAATGCTCTGGACCTGGGGGTTTCTGGATAACAGATCTTTCCGTAGTTTGAATCTTCAAACCTTAAAGGAGAAGGAAAGGCTGGAGACACTTGGGGGTGCCAAACGTTAGGCACCCCCAAGTGATTGTAGCGACTTACCAAAAACCCAGGGCCGGTGCTCCTATAAGGAGAAATCTGCACCGGCCCTGGTTTATAGGAGCGAGCACCACGGAGATATCTACTTCCGTCTTCGCGCAGCTGCACATGCGCATTAGAACTAAAAGCCGAACTTTAACTTTAAAGTCGGCTTTTTCGTTCAAATGCGCATGCTTCAGTCCGGGGAAATGCGCAGCTGCGCGAAGACGGAAGTAGATATCTCCGTGGTGCTCGCTCCTATAACCCAGGGCCGGTGCAGATTTCTCCTGATAGGAGCACCGGCCCTGGGTTTTTGGTAAGTCGCTACAATCACTTGGGGGTGCCTAACGTTTGGCACCACCAAGTGTCTCCAGCCTTTCCTTCTCCTTTAAGCCTACTTGAAAATAATGTAAACATTAAATAAACCCAATAGGCTGGTTTTGCTTCCAATAGGGATTAATTATATCTTAGTTTGGATCAAATACAAGCTACTGTTTTATTATTACAGAGAAAAAAGGAAATCTTTTTTAAAAATTAGAATTATTTGGATAAAATGGAGTCTATATCCAATAATCTGGAGCTTTATGGATAATGGCTTTCTGGATAACAGATCCCATACCTGAATACTGCAGCCAGGGATTTCTTTCTCCTGATTTGCAGTTAAGCTCATTCCTTTCTATTTATAATACCTTTATTATAATTTTATTACTTATAATACCTTCTAAATTCAAGCTCAAGTAACCAGGGAGGCCAATATACCCGTTTTTGACATGACTACATGGTGTTAAACCGTTTATCTTAGCAAAAAGTAAACAAACTTTCTGTAAAAAGATATAAACACATTTTGTTGTTTTTTTTTCATTCCTGATTTGTTAGCAATAGCTTATCAGTGCATTTCCCTAAATGTGACTCTGGTGACTTTGTAGACTGAGCTTCGGAGCCATAACTGAAATTAAATTAGACTTTGCAGCCCTTTGCTCTGCACAGAGGCATGAACATTGCACAAACATTGTCAGATGTATTGGGGGCCGCTCTCACTATCTATCCCTGCATCTTGATTCTCGTCTTCTGGCTGATTTGATTTTCACACCTCTTTCAGCAGCCTCTGATGTAACATATCCGCTTCTACATTTCGTTCCCACACCTCATCGTTATAGAATGGGACACCCCACCTACTTTGCTTACTGTCTGTCACAAACAAAGGTGTTCTGATGTAGTTGCCGTTCTGTTTTATAATGTGTCAGTCTGCTGAGATACCCTGTGTCACAATAAACCGTATGATTATTGAATGTTTGAATTTTTACCTATGAGTGCCGTCATTTCTGGATTGACTCTATGATTTATATTTAGGCTGGCACCCAGGTTATTGTTTACTTTATGGTGTGCGCTCCATGAACGGACAATATATATATATATATATATATATATATATATATATATATATATATATATATATTTATATATATATATATATATATATATAAATATAAATATATAGTCCAGCAAAGTGCAACACTCAGCAGGTCTTGTGCAAAAAAAATGTTTTTTTAAATTTAATATACAAACCTGAACTCATAGTGGATATTTATCAATGTTTTGGTCCCAGCAAGAGGGATATCTTGAGAGCGGTCCTTTTGCTGGGACCAAAACATTTATAACCATCAATAAATAATTTCACTTATAAGTCCCATTAGTGCTCCAATTTTTATTATATGGATACACATTTCACTGGCTGCACCTGGGCTATTGATTTTTGTTTGGGAGTATGTTACTACATCAGTTATATATTTAGCTGGTATAGTAGTAACGCACTTTTATTCAATGATCACTTTGTGCAGCCAATGTTTTAGCCCACATTGGGGCCTTTATCAAGGCGTGGTTTGTCCAAGCACCCACAAGCGTATTAAGAGAATGAGGCGACCAAAAAAAATGTGTGTGTGGGACCAGTGCACAGGTATATGCCTAGGTGCTGGAATACTCAAATTTAGTATAGAACAGCAAAAAGCATAGGACTTTAAATGCAAAGCAAAAAGTGTTTAATTCAACGTTTCGGCTCCAGAACTCGAGCCGTCCTCAGGAAGTGATATATATATATATATATATATTCAGGTTTTAATGAAGCAACAAACTAACGTTTGACTGTGGCCCCGACCTTTCCCACTGGTTGGTGCCACAGCCGAAACATTAGTTTGTTGCTTCCATTAAAACTTTTGTTGTTTTTCATAAATCCTGTGAGTGTGGCTTCTATTTGACAGATGGTGTTCACATTTTTCTTGTGATCTGGTGGTATATATATATATATATATCTTAATGTAAACATTTCATACTCCATTCAGTTTCCTTCTATACAGAAATTAGTTTTATATCAATGCATACCTGCAGGGCCTGAGATAAAAAAGGGAAAGCCCAAGGCAATGTGAGAACCTGAAGCCAAAACTTGAGAGTACTTAAATCAGAAATGAAAAACCTGTGGCCTCTAGCTGTTAGTGAACTAAAACTGTGCCTTGATAGCAACAGATTCAATACTTTTACCGTTAATCCAAATGCTACAAACAACAATAATACATCTGATGGATATTATAATATGCCATTTTTAATTCTGTCAGTGATCTTTGAGGCTAAAAGGGAAGGATAAAATTCCTCTCTCAGTGATTCTAGAGCTTGTAGTCCTTTCATATCTGTAGTTATACATTTTCTTGGTGTATTTTATTAATTCCCAGAGAGTGCTTATTATGATGGTTTTGGAGCTACAGAGAAGTTCTACCACCAAAGGCATGCTTGCTTGGCTGAAGTTTGTGGCCATCCTTGGTTTGCATGTCTAGTATTGGTTCCCTCTGGTAGGCTAGGAGTCGGACGCAGGTTCTACTGGGGTACATTATATCCTGTTGTTGCACGCTTCGAATTTGGTATTTTGTGTAAAAAGTAACACCGCAAACTGTAACTTAAAACTATTATATGTTTTAATAATGGGACATGTCAGGTTGGGATGGGTAGAGAGAGAGACAAAGCAAGAAAATAGTCTTTTTGGTACATTCACACATATATTTTACACCTTTTATGTCATAAACATTTATGAGAAGGAATCATTTTTATTATGTTTTTCTCTTTTAAATGATTCCTTCTCTATATTTTTATGACATAATCTTGTTAAGATCGGTTTTCAACTGGAGCAAACACATTTATAAAATTAATAGAGATTATATTTCAACCAAAAGATTTTCTGTGGTACAAAACAAAGATGGGATTTCTTTATTGGTACAGATATGGGAACTATTATCCAGAATACTCGGGCCTGGGGATTTTTCCATAATTTGGATCTTCATACCTTAAGTCTACTAGAAAATCATGTAAACATTAAATAAACCCAATAGGCTGGGGGGGCTTCCAATAAGGATTAATTATATCTTAGTTGGGATCAAGTACAGATTGGCCCACTGGGATATCAGGAAAACTCAAAGTTGATGGTGACAGAGAATTGCCAAATGGATTACTGTGTGCATTGTCCCACTGTCACACTACCATTTGCAGAGGGTGCTGTTTGATATTGCCATCACTGTTAATCTTTCATATAACCAACAGAGGGCGCTGTGTGATATTGCAGTCACTGTTAATCTTTCATATAACCAACAGAGGGCGCTGTGTGATATTGCAGTCACTGTTAATCTTTCATATAACCAACAGGGGGCGCTGTGTGATATTGCAGTCACTGTTATTCTTTCATATAACCAACAGATGGCGCTGTGTGATATTGCAGTCACTGTTATTCTTTCATATAACCAACAGATGGTGCTGTGTGATATTGCAGTCACTGTTATTCTTTCATATAAGCAACAGAGGGCGCACTGTTATTCTTTCATATAACCAACAGAGGGCGCTGTGTGATATTACAGTCACTGTTATTCTTTCATATAACCAACAGAGGGTGCTGTGTGATATTGCAGTCACTGTTATTCTTTCATATAACCAACAGAGGGTGCTGTGTGATATTGCAGTCACTGTTATTCTTTCATATAACCAACAGAGGGCGCACTGTTATTCTTTCATACAACCAACAGATGGCGCTGTGTGATATTGCAGTCACTGTTATTCTTTCAAATAACCAACAGAGGGCACACTGTTATTCTTTCATATAACCAACAGAAGGCATTGTGGAATATTGCAGTCTCTCCCCAAGTTTACTGTTGGTATAGGAATGATTAAAAGTGACTGCAATCTCAGCCACTCCGGTCTGGTACCGCTGACCCGAGTATAAGCTGAGGTAGACTTTTTCAGCACATTTTGGATGCTGAAAAACTCGGCTTATACTCGGGTATATACGGTAGCTATTTCTGTATGGAAACAAAAATAGATAAATAATAAATTATAGAAAATATAGAAAAGAGACTTCGAGAATAAAGAGGTTGAGTGAATAGAGGAAGAGGAGAAATAGTTTGGAGAGCGGGCCCATGGTCTTTGGTTTTCTGGTGGGCCCCTGGAATCCCAGTCCAGCATATCAGATCAATCCTGTACTTATTTCTCATTGTTGTCAGTCAGTATTACAATGTTGTGTGCCTTCTGTGGCATTATAGAAATATAATACAACAATACTGAATATAACGGGCAACTGGTATTTAAGCACAACATTACTTATTCATTAAAAATAAATCTCAAGGCTTCCATTTTTATATTACAGGTTTCAACCTGTGTATTGCATTTTAGTTTAGGATAACCAGTGCTTTGCTTTGATCGAAATTCAAGCTAATATTTTATAATCCGTTATTGTACCGGGAGAGAAATTGGATACATGTTATCATTCTGCTGAACACGGTTATTTATGCTGTTTCAGAAAAAATACAATTAACTTTGTGTATATTAACCTAACTGCCCCTTTGAAAACTGCCTTATATATGAGCTTGCCATATAGTCCTTAAAATTGGCTCCTGTGAGCAGGAGAGCTGTAAAAATGTTTTCACCATGAAGAAGATAAAAACTCCAAAAGCAAATAAAATGTAATTGTAATGAAAAAAATAGCCTACGGTAGTCTGCTGTGAGCATTTATGTTTATTTTTTGTTACCTTTTTGATACTAATGTAGCGCTATAGTAAACTGCTTTGTATTTAGCAGTTATAGCTACTTTCCTTTGTGGGCTGATACCACAGATGAGCTCTCTTTCTCAGGGGCAAGCCCTCACAACGCGGTGGAGGCAGGGTGTAGTGTAAGTGTATAGCACAATGATGGGCGCCAGTAGTTCTTTAATGGTTGAACATAGAACTGTATTTATTAAACAATTGCACATAGATCATTCAGCACATTGATCCACAATGGAGTATAGAACATACACAGCAGCATAAAGGAAGCATATACTCACAGCACGTATAGGCTGAATCCCCACAGGCTAGGGAATATACAGCAGAGAGTAAATTGGCAGCGTGTGAGGGGTATTGCCCAGTTTTCAGGATATCTTCCAGTGGCAGACTAGGGGAATTCCTATCATCCCTATCTTAACACTTTACTCTGGGTCAGTAATACCATGGGATCTTAATCCCTCTAATCTCCTCAGTGGAGCCTTGAGCTGCTCAACTAAATAACCTCTCTATCACTCCTAGAGCGATCTATAATTGAGTATAGCTGTCTAATTACTAGGGCCAAGGCACCTAGGGTCGACACTACCCATTCCCTTCCAGCCTGCTTGGTTGGGCTAAAGCAATGGACCCAGAGCACATGGTTCCTAAACCTTTTATACTCTGGCACAGTGCCATCTGGTGTACACTGTGAGAACTACAGGAGTTACATAAGCACAAGGTCCCCATAAGGACCTTTTAGGCGTCCATATAACTAGGCATGTGCCTGTCTGTAATGTGTAAGGGTGTCTAAGATTTTCACATCCCTACACTAATATTTAGCAAAGGGCTAAACAAATGCTTAACAATATACAGGCAAATAAAACTAATCAGATGTATTTTTCTCTTTTATTAAGTGTTTTTTACAATTTACCAAGAGATGGAATTGCTGTATTACAATCTTAACTTAAATATTTAACAGCTTAATAGTAAAATATCATACATCTACTACAAAAGGACAAACATGATATTCTAATGCAGGGATCCCCGACCTTTTGAACCCTGGAGCAACATTCAGAAGTAAAAGGAGTTGGGGAGCAACACTAGCATGAAAAATGTTCTTGGGGTGCCAAATAAGTGCTGTGATTGGCCATTTGGTAGCCCCTATGTGTATTGTCAACCTACATTGAAGCTCTGTTTGGTAGTGCACCTGGTTTTTATACAACCAAAACTTGCCTCCAAGCCTGGAATTCAAAAATAATAGTCTGTTTTGAGGCCACTGGGAGCAACATCCAAGGGGTTGGAGAGCAACATGTTGCTCACAAGCTACTGGTTGGGGATCACTAATGGGTGAACTGAAGATTTGTTTTAATTTTCACCATCATGTTTTCTAAAACAGGAAAAATAATGCCTGCATGCTTCAAAAGAAACAACCCAAAATAGACTCAATTGCTAGGGCCAGATTTACATAGTGGGCGACCCTAGGCCCCCTGCAGTTCGTCACCACTGTCCCCTCCTCTTTATTTGTGCACATGCACAAATTTTCATCATCAGGTCGGGAGCACTGGGGATAAACACATGGGAAATTAAAAAAATATTGTATCTCATGAACAGCCCCTGAGCTTCCGAACCAATGCCGCCACCTAAAATCCTGCCGCCTGCCGTAAACATTAAATAAACCCAATAGTCTGGTTTTGCTTCCAATAAGGATTAATTATATCTTCATTTGACAATGTACGCTTTTATTATTATGGAGAAAAAGGAAATAACTTTTAATCATTTGGATTATATTAATAAAATGGTATCATATCAGCAGCCAGGTAATTCTAAGAATGTATTCTTACTAAATTTCCAATTAAATCACACAAGAGTGCAAAAATGAAAGCCATAAATAAAAATATAACATCATAAAATTTCCAAAACATAACTTTCATTAAAAAAAGATTTTTTATTTAACAAATACTCTAGGCTGTAAAATGTATGCTGGAATATCTAGGTTCATTTGGACTTGTCTTTATAGGAGTATGATCTAGTCAATGGGCAATAAAAACAGTCAGCCTTGTATGTGAACACACTTGTACCTGAAAAATACATGCACCATTGATCTTAAATGTAGGCTGTTATCCTTGCCAGGAGCTTATCATTTCATGGCTGTAATTCCGGAAAAAGAGTGTTCCTGTAGTTTAGTTAATTCCTGCCTCATATAAAAAGTAAGTAGTGCGGGATGGGCCAGGATAAGCCCAAACCTTTTATGTTCTGAAGCCTGGAGCTTTTTATTCTTCTTGCACTCCTCCATCATGCCAGTGAATGGCAACTGAACATGGACATACAGTACATACTGTGCTCATTCATTAATGAATAAATATGTTGGTATTTTTTATAAGGGCTGAATGAATGTCTAAATGGTTGCTGTTTTATTTAGGTATAATTATTCTGAATTTGATTTGTTCCAGTAAATCAAATCTTGGGACAAAATAGCTTGAAAGTGAATGTTTCTGAGAAAGGAAAAAAAAATTATACACTACAAAAACATCTGCTGTCCATGGTCCTGAAATTTCTTGACTTGTTCTTCATTTGTGTGAGCTTATACATTATATATTTTTCAAGTTATTCGAACCTTCAATTGTCCCCAGTAAATAAAAAGAAAGATGTATTTTTATTTTGATTCTGACCTGTGTCTTGTGAATTAGAATTCCTTAATATTGGTGGAAGGCTTTCAGATTTCTCATGATGTATGCTTTTTCATTTCTTAACTCTTAGTAAAAGAGTTCAGATATGTGGATAACGAATGTCACTCTTTGGGCCTATTTATTCAATTCTAGAACAAGCAAGGTATATAAAGCTAATCTACCAAGCCTATGCCATAATGTAAATACATGATTTGTGTATATAAACACAATCCATAGCTGAGAAACCAGCACAATATGGCAGACTTCATTACATTACCGTGGTCTTACATTTTCATAATTATCTGTAGTCAATGAACATGTTACTGTGGGGTCTGTTTGATTTTCCATTGATGGTTTTGCATGTTGCCTCCTTTCATATCCCTAGAAAGGAAGACTATAATATAAAACAGGCAAAGGACATGCTGAAAGATGATATCCTGTTTATATGCACAAAAATGTCCGGGCAACAAAGTTATCAGTATCATAACAAACAAAAGCACAATATTATTGAAGTAATTTATAAAAGTAATTTAAATTGTTCTATATACCCTATACATAACATTTTGCAATCGCTCTGCATTAGTATTAATTAACCATAAGTCTTAATAACAATGCCATCAAACACAACTGCAATCTGTTTTTCCAGCAGAGGTTATGTGATGAATAATACATTCCCTAATAATACAATACATAATGCATTATCTGCATTAACAAAAACAAATTGGTGCCACCCCCTCTATTTATTTAAATACACATATTGAAGATTCAGCTCATTTAAGGGTGGTATGCAACTTTGCTTTGCTGGTCAGTTCTATCCTATTGTATGCAAGAAAAAAATCACCACTGCCTGAATTTGTCTGTTTAGGCAGTGGAAATCCAGTCAACAGCACCCCAACCTTTAGTAAATGCATTTATTTAGCTTTTTATTGGGAGTGGCAATCCAGACGATAACTCTCCACCCTTTTTTTAAAATTCCTTTATTTAGCTTTTTATGAGTACAGAAAGGATTGTTTCAACCATTTCTGTTTTTGACTTGAAACGTTGATTTCTCAGCCTATAAGAAAGCCAAACAAAAACATTTTAATAAAGAATGGGGTGAACTCTAACAATCAAAGGAGAGAGAATATGATAAACAATGTTCTTTGCCCATGAAAAGCTGTGCCCTCATTCTTAAACACTAATAAATTGGATGTGTATCACCCTCCCTCATCTTGATGAAATATTTATCCCAAGAAACTACTGGAAAGTCTAGTGGGGCATGAATATTTAAGCGCAGTGCATTTAAGCTAGTAGCTTGGAACGTTGATCCCATAGCGGTAGCTCTTGTGGCTTCCCTACTTGTACTCAACTAACCAGTGCATGGAGAATGAGATAAGCATACACCTGAGAGTACGTCCATGTCTAAATAAAACCTGCCTCATACATTTAGCTTGTTAATCATTAGTGGTAACACCTTTTCCAACCTCAATGGATGTAGACCCATAGGAAGGGTTTAGATCCCCTTTAACTGCCATTCCATAAATGAAACATTCTGGGTTGTTGGTGAACCCTCCTCCCCACCCTCCAGATGTCCTTAAGAGCCAAGTGAAACAATGAAACACTTCAGTTTCCTTTTCTAACTGAAATAAAGTTTAAAATACTCCAGTATGCAAGCAGAGAATGATGAAGCAATATAAAGACTCTGATTCCAATGTGATTTTCTGCTAAATAAACAGAGCAAAAAATAAACACAATATAAAGCAAACCCTGCAGAGAAGAGCTGCAGTTATTTTCAGCAGCATCATGTTATTATTTATTATCCTGTATTCATAATGTACAGAAATACACAGAAGAGCTGTACAATAAGGCATAACGAATCATTAGCCGTGCCGCAATGTACACTATTACAAAAGAGGAACTGCTTGGGAAAATTTGTAGCTAGGCCGTGCAAGGATCTGCATTGCTATAGATATTACTGCTACACGCAGCGCTACAGTTACAAAATGTCATTATGTACGTAACAGTACTGAAGATTGTGAAGAGGAGGAATGGTTGTGACATCACTGGTCATTTCATATGGAAGCCCATTATAGATTGGGTAATGGGGATCCCAAAAGAAACTATAATACAAATACTGATATTCTTTGTCAGTCCTTAAAGGGGAAATTAAAATTTAATATAACCTTCGGCACACTAAAACAAGACATTTTCTAAATATAATCAATTCAAATTTCTGTACCGTTTCGGAAATAATCAAGTTCATCTTCACTATTCTTCTCTCAGTATCGGTTTCTCTTTATTCTCTCTTCAGGCAGGAGTTGGGTGTAAGATATTCATTGACAGTTAGGTCCAATATATCTTATAGGGGGGGCTCCTTTTGTTTTAGAGCTTACTCTATTAAAATCACCAGAAATCCTGTCTCTCTACATGCAGAATTTGTTCAAAAGGCAGTTATTTTGTTAGATTTTGTTTGTACTGGAATCAATTTGAGTGATCTAGGAAAGGAAGCCCCCTATATATTGAATCTAACTGTCAATGAATATCTGACACCCAAGTGCTGCAAGAAGACAGAATGAAGAGAATCAGATGCTGAGAGAGGGATAGTGAACATAAACTTGATTATTTCAGAAACAAAGCAGAATAATTAATTGATTGTATTTAGAAAGTTTCTTTCTTCGGTATGATGAAGCTTATAGTAAAATTAAAATGTCGCAATAGTTCCTCTTTAAGCTCACAGAGCAAATCCCTTCTGCATATGTTATGTTTGCTATAAGGCTGCATCTACACTGACTTATTGACTAACATAGGTGCAATTTTAAAACTATGCAGCAACTTGTGCAGTCAGAAGGGCTCCCCTAATATAAAATTCACTACCAAACTTATGAAAGGTTATTGGTTGCTAGGGGATACAATATTGGAGCAATTGGGCACAAATGTCGTAATTAATGTCCAGTACATTTTAAAATACTTTTAGCTTTCATTTAAGAAATATTGTACAAAATGTTTGAATTTTGTGCACCAGAGGCATTTTCAGAATTTTGACCATCTACTTTTATTGGTCTTAGTAATATATTATAGAACTGTCTCACAGAGCATGTGGTATCTATCAACTGACTTTATAAAGCTCCAGCTCTATAAAAAGTCTCATGGTATACCTTAAACTAGTGTAACAGTGTTGAAAGCATATCTGGAGTGGATAAATGGCAGTAAGTGGATTAAAGGGATCATGGGGTGCAAGACTGTATATTGTGTGAGCAAGTGACCTTTCTTCAGAGAACCTTTCTATTGGGTGTTGGAAGCTTGAGTATATTGAAAGTAGCAGGGGGCCAGACATACTTTTCCAGGAAGATAGTCATGTGGAAAGGAATTTAATAGTGATTAGTATTAGTAGTAGCTCTCTATGAGAAGGAAGGCTACCTGTCTGTGGGAGAAACTGCTGTAAGGAGCGATTAACTGTCTCAGATGTATGGCCGAGCCACACACTAAAGAATCAACAGGAGTAACCTCAAACATTATTATGTGTTTTTGCTGGTAGTCCACAAGTGGTCCAGTGAAGGTAGCGCACCCAAGACTAAAGTTATTTTTGTGCTTTATTTTGTATGTTGAGATGGGTACTAGTGATGGGCAAATTCGTCCCATTTCACTTTTGCCAAACAATTTGTGAATTTACGTAAAAATTAGCAAAATGGCAAAAATTCAGAAAGCGCATTGAAGTCAATGAGCGTAAATGCATTAAAGTCAATGGGTACAAATCGTTTTGATGCAGTGGCGAATTTTCATGAATTTATTGGCCAGTGGCGAAATGTGGAAATTTTCCGCAAATTTGCGCCTGCCAAAGTTATTCGCCCATCACTTCACAAGTTGTGCATTACACTAACTGGGATAGAAGTTGAGTCTATAGTCGCCAACAGCTGCATTGCCATTGCCAGGCCACAGATTATAGGTTCATTAAAGTATAAAAACCACTGTGCAAGTCATTGTTCATGCCCCACAAGGGAATATATAGATTCCTGATGGGGTTGAAGAAAGGCAGCAGGGGTCTAGGCAAGTAATTTGCTGCAGGTCTCCCAGAAGGCATGATATTATTGAGGTCATAGTCTGAACTAGGGCGTTTGAGCTTAATTGTCAAAATTGATTTTCTTGTTCCAGTCATTTAATCCTTTCAGCTCTTTCTTTCTTTCTTTCTTACTCCCTGGGTTGCCTTGTTACATTATAAATGAAACTTGTTAATATAAAAGAATCAGAGAGCTCTGTAAAGACAAGATGTGCAAAAGTATGGTAAAAGGGTTTCATACATTTTACCTTGCCTCGGAAAAAGCAGGAAAGGGCTCTATATATATATAACTGACCAACAGCATCAGGGTTTTAACCTAAAGCATTATTAATTGTAAAAACTTTCCCCTGGGTTTTCATAGACATTGGCCATTCAAGTGCAACCATGGAGTTTTTGGATTATCATTGTAAATCCTCTTGGTTATCTACTTGAGCGATTTAGAGGTGACAGTGGGGCAGTTTTTGGAGGATTTAGATCCAGTTTAAATGGTGCTGATGTTGTGTAATGAGAAACTGGAAGGATGTCAGTAAGAGTTAGATGAATGCAAAGGTGAGAGAATTGCCAGAGAACTGGATGGGGTGGTTAGCTGTCTTGCAGATATTTGTTTCCATAGATAAGACTTAAAATACCTATTGCAATTCAAGGACATGATATATGAATCTAAAGGTCAGCACTGAGACCATACTTTCCACCCTGACATCCCAATCAGTGATACTGATGAGTTAAATGTACGGCAAGATCTAAAAGGGAGGGAATGGAGTTGAGTTTCAGTGTTGCTGGTTTTGGCATATATTTGCTTCTTACTGTGTTTCAAAATGTAACTTTAAGAATGCAGTAGAATGACTGAATGTTGTTATGACAGAAGCTTGAAAAATGTTCTATATTCAAAGTGTTTGCTGGAGCAATCAGTCAGTGGTAGTCAAGTAAGGCCTCTTGATATTAATGTAGTTGCCAGCAGATAGACTTAAGCATAAAATAAGTGCAATGTAGGTTGAAGCAGGTAATACGAGCAAAGGTGCAGCAAAATATAGGCAAATTAAAAATAATTGATTGATAGAAGAAGACTTTGTGAGCATTATATGCCTTAGTATGAATCTTAAGGGATTTTAGATGAATGGAAGGGGAAGCAATGATAGCTCACACAGGTGTACTGGTGGAGACTGGCAAGAATAGAATTGAGAAATGGGGAAGGCAGAGATCAAAGGTTCACAGAGAGTGTCATTAGCAGAAATACAGTGAGTGATGATGCCCTCTCCTCATCTAATCATTTATTCATTTAACATAGTCCTGGATGGAAACAAGTGGTTTCCATCCAGGAATAGTTGAATTCTCAAAGTATTCTGTTGCCTAGAGATTGTAACCTATGAATCTCCAGCTGTTTCTAAACTAAAAAACCACAACAATTCTTGTTAAAGTGGACCTGTCACCCAGACACAAAAATCTGTATAATAAAAGTCCTTTTCAAATTAAACATGAAATCCAATTTCTATTTTTTATTAAAGCATTCATAGCTGTTGTAAGCTCATTTTAAAATCTCAGCTGTCAATCAAATATTGTCTGCCCCTCCTCTATGCCCTGGGCATAGAGGCGGGGCAGACAATTACTTTCACTTTCCATTCAGCACTTCCTAGATGTCACTGCTCTCCCAACATCTCCCGTTCTGTTAACCATTTAATTGAGTAGCCAGGGCATGGGGATGGACATCGGGTCCCCCATTCTGGTGCACAAACAAGATTCTGAGATGATACAAGGCTTGTCTTAATAACAGTGTCCACAAAATGGCTCCTGCCTGCTTGCTGTAATTATGACTTCCCAGACTGAAAGAAACAAGATCCAGATAATTTATTATAGTGTAATTAAAGTTCATTTTGCTTGACTAATGTGATAAAATGGGATTTTTAATATTTTTTTTTGGGTGACGGGTCCCCTTTAAGAAGCAATTCAGTGACAGTTGGAAAGTCAGAGGCTGCAGACACCTACTATACCTACAAGGACACATATATTCACATCGCTTTTCACATAATATTCAACCCAGGTGTTAGCAAGAGAAGACATTACAGAGCCTGTGCTATTTGGGGTGGCTTTCCAGAGCCCAGACTAACGAACGATTAATATATATCTGTGAAATATTTCCAATCACTTCTGCAGTAGGGTAAAATATTTTCCAGTGGAGACAGGCACATTTTGCTTGTGTCTATCACCATTTTATCATATGTAAGACCTAAGGAATATACTGTAGAGTTTTATTTTAATGGTATATGGCATGTATTGTTCGGTCATCCTTTTCCCTAAATGTCACTATCACTACTTTATTTTGTAAATAAATGAGCTCTGGAATAAATGGTACAATACTGGTGCTATTATAGTATTTTTTCATCCTACTTTTTATTAGTTTAAAAGTAAACATGCAATTTCCAACATGCCAAAATATATCTAAATATATACAAATCAATCAATTGTCAAGTTTCATGTTTTTAGCTCTGACTAAACATATACAACATATAAATGCAATATCAACAAAACCATTCTTTCTGCTCAAAACAGGAACCATTCAAATGTTTTAATTTCCTCTTTTGTTGTACCCTTAAATTTGTAAATGAACTACCTTTCTTTATCCTTAAGTAAAGCTTGGGTATAATGCCCAATTTCACAATTGTATTGCTTCTTGTAAGCATAACAGTGTAAATATATAAAATTTTGGACCGCCGTCATTACTAAATACTGTAAAAGTAATTCTAAAATCTGGTATCCAGTCTATTTTTACAACTGTAATCTTTTATAGTCAGATGTTAAAAAAAAATGAGGATTTAAAGCAGATTTTAGTTTTGTTTCTTCATTTAAATAAGATTCCAACCTTTGAAATATTTGGCCCAAATATAATGAAAATTGCCTATATTCTCAGCTTTACACATTGGCACATTTATTAAGGTTCGAATTTTGAATTAATTTGAGTTTTTTTGTAAACTCTATTAAATTCAGTTTTACTTGAAATTCAAATGGGGGGGCTATTCATAAAAAAATTGAATATCTAAAACTCGGACAAATAGTCCTGACCCGAAAACTCAAATCAGATTCGATTAAAAGGTTGAACTTGATGGACGTGTGTCTTTTTTCTAACTAACTATGATTGAATTTGACTAAACTCGAATGTCCGAAAGGCTAGTAACAGCATAAAAATGGTTACTGGACCTCTCCTATTGACTTATACATGAACTTGGCAAGTTTTAGGTGGCGAATAGTCAAATTTGAGTTCTTAAAGGGCCAGAGTATGATAAATCTCTAAATTTGAATTAAGACTTGAATCGAGTTTAGATAATTCACAATTCGAATTTGAGAGTTTTGACCATAAAAAAAAAAATCTAAAATTCTAATTTTCAATTCAACCCTTAATAAATCTCCCCCATAGCATTGGCCAAAGAATTGGAAAAGGTAATATTGTTTCTTATAATTGAGATGTAAACGTATGAATTGTTGATCTCTCCAATTTTCATTAGTTATATATTTCTTAAAATGTTGGCAGTAGTTTTTCTGATAAAGTAGAAATTAAAGGAAAACTATACCCCCAAAATGAATACTTAAGCAACAGATAGTTTATATCAAATTGAATGACATATTAAAGAATCTTACCAAACTGGAATATATATTTACATAAATATTGCCCTTTTACATCTCTTGCCTTGAACCACCATTTCGTGACTCTATCTGTGCTGCCTCAGAGATCACCTGACCAGAAATACTACAACACTAACTGTAACAGGAAGAAGTGAGGAAGCAAAAGGCAGAACTCTGTCTGTTAATTGGCTCATGTGACCTTACATGTGGTTTGTATGTGTACACAGTGAATCTTACGATCTCAGGGGGCGGCCCTTATTTTTTAAAATGGCAATTTTCTATTTATGATTACCCAATGGCACATACTACTAAAAAAGTATATTATTATGATAATGGTTCATTTACATGAAGCAGGGTTTTACACATATATAAGTTATGTGTGCTACATTTAAAGGAGCCTAGAGTTCTAGACTTGGTTAATGCTGCCTTCTTCTACCATTACCTTCTTTTTTGTGTCAACACCGATCTGATTTTACAGACAAACATGTACAGTACATACTGTATGCACTAAGAGAGGCATAAGTCATATACAAAAATCATTTGCAGAAGTGCAAGGGCACTAAGCCACGCAGGCAACACTTCCACCTAGTAAAGCCCAGCCCTGTCCCTACCTTAGGGAATGGAGAATGGGACACCTACAGTATGTGCCGATCCCCTCCTGCCTTTTTATGAATATAGAACTAATAAATGCATTGCTCCCATTTTTGCACACTGCCAAGGAAGTCATAAATGACCCTGTCATCCTTTTAAGGTAAGGGATGTACAAACTGCAAGACTTTCCTGCTTAAATGTTGGTTCTCACCAAAACAATAAAATGTCTCTACAAGAATTCTAAATGCCAAGTTGCTGCTATTTCTTCCAAAGAGTGCATACCTTTTAAGGAGTATTTAGCAACTTCAATGGGATGACATTCGTTTTATAAAACAATCCTAGGCTTTTCTTTCCAAGGTAAAATAATGGTACCCCATGTCTGACAGTTGACTAGTTCACTTATTATTTCTTAGTAACCAGTGCAAAAATCTAGCATTTTCCAAATTAAAAAACTGTTCACTATTTTCATGCTGTTTCTGCTGACTCGATATACATATATAGGCAAAGTAAGGGAATGTAAACACTGCCTATAAACAGAGTATACTATATTATTAGTATTATTATTATTTTCTGCTTAGTTTCATGGTAAAACACCCACTCCAATGTTTCCTCTAAGCCATGTTTCGTTATTAAAAGGGATGATGATTTGGCAAATTTGTAGCAGTAAGTTTAGTTGTGAAAATGTTGTTACATTTCTTTAATTCACATTTACTCTTTTATTATTTTGAAACAGCAGAACACATAGAACTTTGTATTATAGTATTATTGCTTGGCATACTTTTACACAAAGTGAAACATCACGAGTTTGCTCATCATTAGTCCTAGCATTGATGGAGTATTGCAGCGGACAAGCCAAGGCTAATTCTATCAATGACCAGCTGTGGAGGAAATAGCAAAAGAAATATATGACTTTCAACAGCAATTCCAATTGCCAATAACTTTAAACTAATCCAATAATGTGTAGTGTTTATTGGTAATATGATTAGAATTATATTTGCTTTCATTATGCCAAATTTTCAATAAATAAAATGACTGTGTGTGCACCCGCAATAAGACCGGTAATTGTAGATTAAAAGTGTGATGTCAGGGGATCACTTATACTCATTCCATCATCACTAAATGAAACTGCCAGGATTGGTTTAGTTAATTCCTTCTACTGATTTGGACTGGGCAGTCTTTAAAGTTTTACTGCCATACCCAAAATAAATGTTTCCTGCTTTTTATGTGATTATGAATTGGGGTGGTGGTTGTGGTCCTCAAATCAGTAGACAACATGTTTATGCCACACTGCAGATAAATTGATTTGACATTCATTGCCTATTTGATGCCCATCTCTATGACTACATTTTCAGAAAAATTAAAAAATGATATGGCATTACATGAATTTAGAGCATCATTATTCTTAGATTATTATTTTTAGGATGCATTAAAACATTATCCTTTTATATAAGAAAGATAAAAAGGAGACATATCTTTGTATTTCTGTAGCTGGATTTAATAGATTCCCTTTTGCAGTATGTGCATCTGTCTACAGCCAGTAAAACATAAGAAGATACAGCAGGGTTTTTTTCCTTTGGTTTTGAAGTTACCTGGGAAGGATAAATCAGTGAGTACGTAGGAAGCTGAAAATGTGTCAGACATACACTTTTCTGTTTCACACAGGCCTTTAGCAGTCAGCAAAGTGTTTTTAACCTGGAAAAAAAAAGAAACCATGCACAGCTACATTTTAGATGGCTATTACTAGAGAAACACAAAACCTATGCATTGGCTTCTATTTGGGAAGGTATTTTTAGAAAAAACACACATTTTATCAAAGAACTTGGAAGTCTCATGATATTGAGTATAAAAATAATATTTTTTAATGTCCTGGGGATTCTTTTGATCATCAGTGAAATTCTGTTTTACTGCCTGTTCCCATGGATCTAGTCTTCCACAACTGAAGCCCTAAAACCTTGTTAAATGTTAGCCTTTACAGTACGTCGAACAGTATGATTTACTTAGAGCCCTATTTATGTGGAATTGCAGTTGCTACATGATGTACATCACCCATAGTGACTCGTTTACTTGCAAATCTATGGCATCAAGATTTGTATGTATGTATTTGAAATCAAAGAAATGCTTATTATATTTGAAAAGATTTGAATTTTGTTAATAAATGCACCTGGAAAAATCTGGGCATTCTGTATCTGCCGCATTAGTTAATACATGTTATTAAAGAACAATAATAGGGTTCTTGTATGCAGATAAGCCAAATATGTTTTTTTTCCTCTTTGTCACATGCACCAGTACATATTATGGGATGGCCATCTTCCACAGAGTTGATTATAAGCAAATGATATTTTCTCTGTAATAATAAAACAGTTCCTTGTACTTGATGGTAACTGAGCTGCAAGAATCCATATTGGCAGTAAACAATCCCATTGGGTTTATTTCATGCTTAAAAGACCTATGAAATGATGATCCAAATTATCAGGAACATCCTGAGTTAATAAATCCTATACAGGTATGGGATCCGTTATCCAGAAACCTATTATAAGAAAGCTCCGAATTATGGAAAGGCCATCTCACACTATTTTATCCTAATAATCCAATTTTTTCTCTGTAATAATAAAACAGTATCTTATACTTGATCCAAATTAAGATCTAAGTAATTCTTATTGGAAGCAAAACCAGCCTATTGGGTTTATTTAATGTTTACATGATTTCTATTAGACTTAAGGTATGAAGATCCAAATGACAGAAAGATTAATTATCTGGAAAACCCCAGGTCCCATAACTGCACCCGTATTTCCCATTTTTCCTGTATGTCCTAAGACAACTATCCATAACTTCTAAGTAAACAGTTTCCATATATAAATAAAGTGAGTACTGTTTTCCTAAGCAAATGGCAGATAAAGGGTTATGATGTTGGTATGAGATGACTGTTGTGCTCAAATATAAATAAGCCTGTTAATATTTAAATATTATTTAAGTCTTGTTCTGTTTTATTGAATATGAACTGAATGCAAACAAAGGTCTTGGTTTGCCAGGCTATAGAATCCTAATCTCATTATTAATGACAAAATGACTTTCCGTGAATGCAATCATGTCTACATGTCTACCATTTCCGTTCGAGCCAATGAAGATCATGGCTGGTAATCACCCTAACAGATAACTATATGATCTCCTGATTGCACTTCAAATGAAAAAGACCTCTATCCGAAGGAGTTCTTCATCGTACGTTTCATTTATTTACTCCCATTTCCTGGCGATTTTATGCCTAAGCATTTTCCTTTTCACCAGTGTAAGCACACAGACCCACAGGTTATTAAGTCAAACAAGCACTGACCTATGAACATACGTAGGTGCAATTTGCAAAAGTGCAGTAGCGCATAGCTACCAATTTGCAATTTTGTCCAGTCTAATACAAGTTGCTAAATAAAAGCAAGGTCCTGATTGGTTGTCATCTGCACTAGGCAGATGATGGACATAGCCCAAGGTTAGATGTACTAATGAAAAGCAGTGTGTACCATTGAACGATTTCTGTAGTTTTTCTCAAGGGAAAAGTCCATTCCTAATCCTACTACCCATTGTGGGTATGAAGATAGACTGAGGTTACAAGCAGAAGGTCCTGCAATCTTATTATAGGGAAAACAAGAAAGCTTTAACTGATTTCTTTAGAACAAAAAGATCTCCTTCAATAATGGTTAATTTCAGATGAGAGCTAAAGAGAAGCATATCTGATTGTGACACAATTTAATTCGAAGGAAATAACCTTTTTTAGCTGCACTCAAAAGCTTTTTTAAGGGTTGCAAATTGACTGTCAGCTGGGCCTCCTGCATTTATGATTCTGTCTCGCTTTGTTCCAGATCTCTTGGGTCCCATCCCATCCCTTCTTTTCTATTCCTTTTCTTTTGTGCAAGTCTGTATTGTCAGTGGCAGCTTTATCTTGCTTTTTCAGTTATGATAGGACTTTTATTTTTCTTTAATTTCCTCACAGCATCCACATAAATAGCAAGAGCCCCTGAATGATCATCTTATATATTTTGGGCACGGGATTTAATTGGGTGTCCAGCAATAGTAATAGATTAAAATTTTAAACTGTAGATTCTGCAAATTAGATTATGATGCCTCTTCAAAATTGTACAATTACCTAGTGTGACAGTTAATTAATACTATGCCATCATTATTTCTGCCCATTAAATTCAGCTAGATACCAAAGCTAATATGGCTTTAATAGGAATGTTTCTTAGAAGTGAAGTGGATTATGGTCTTAACTCACTGAGGTTAATTGCCATATCTCTATAACGTCTACTTTAGCTATCATAAATGCACACAAAATGAATAGCGTATTTACCTATAGTTGGGCAAAGACTTTAATGGGGATCTAAACCCCACCATAAAGTCATCTGGCTGGGGCACCTGGTTCTCTACAGAAAAACAAAATCCTAATAACACATGCAGGAAATCCACCAATAAGAATTTTTCTAACAAAAAAACCCCACAATTATAGGGGTTTATTAAGTCCAAATTTATCTCAATATTTTCTGCTACAAACTCCGATCAAATCTGCTCGGTTTTTTACACTTATTTATAATAAAATTTTCCCGAAAATTTGCTTTGCGGGAAAAGATTTTCACAATTTTTCAGATTTTTTATCAGATTTTCACGATTTTTTCTGAATTTTCTCCCGAAAACTCCGCACATCAAAAAATCATTGGGATTTCTCCCATTGACTTATATGCAACCTCGACAGGTCTGAGATGCTGGATTTTCAGATTCAGACTTTTCCATCCTTGGGGTTTCATACATTTTTCAGGATTTTTTAAACCCCGAGGATGGAAAAGTCTGAATAAGAAAATAAATAACCCCCTCAGTATTTATATCCAACTTTAAAATCCACTTGGTTGGCATGATTGCCAAACTACTGTAGCTTATCTTAACCTGATTTGCCACCACCATGCTTGGTCAATTTAGTATGATCATAATGACGGAGACCCGTAAGGCAAGGCCGCAAGGTCCTTATCAATGGACTGATGTGTTCCTTGCTCAACAGTGTTTTTTAACCTTCCTGATAGACATCTGGCTAATAATCCTTTCCAAGTATCAGTTTGAAAGGTTTTGGAAAGCTGCTGATTCGGTCTGGAGAACACTGTGTACAGTAACCTCCATATGTAATAAATGTCATAAGTTGTGATCAGTAAATGCTACTTGCTGATTTGTTACTTGTCGTGATCGCCGGGCGGCGTGTCCTCTCCTGCCGGCGTCGCTCCCAAAATGGCGGCGCCCATGGCTGCCACGTGGGTAAGCGGCGCCGGCGCAATGACGTCAGTGCGCCGACGTCGGCGCAAGGACGTCAATGACGTCACAATGGCGCCAAATTTGATATAAAAAGCCATTTTAGACGCCAGAATGGCGCCCAAGTATAGGATTACTTTCCCTAAAGTGTATCCTGGGTTTCCTGTGTGCCTTATTGCCAAATCCTGTTCCTGCTTTGTATCCTGACCCCTTTGCCTGGACTTTGGACTTTGTTGTATTCTGCCTGCCTGTGAACTCTTGCCTGGATCCTGACTATTCTTGGACACTGCGACCTTGTTCCCTCGAGAGGGCTTCCTCCTTGATCCTGACAACCTCCCTGGAGGGAGCTCCCGGCTCCCTGACATTACTATAGATTCGTAGCCCAGTAGCAACTTTGCAACTAGTTTTAAATAACCCCCTCAAAATTCTGCAATAAAGTTCTGCAATATGCAAACCATCTTATTAACCATCTAACATAGTGAGACTACCGTGCAATTTTGACCTGGTGCTTTTATACCATAATGAAAAACCCATATTGCAGGAATGAAGAACAGGAAGACGATTGATAATAGAGCTGGATTCTAATTGGGAAGACCTCATTATTATGTACGCTGCTGGCCCCAGAAAACCATAGAAAATATTAATGGTTCAATGTTGCTTTACAATTACAAATTCATACTTTAATTCCTATCTGCTTAACTCGATAGCATGTTACTTCGTCAAACAGTTTTTGCATCCGCTTTAAATTGTCTTATTCGTATACAGGGTATGTATCATGGAACTTTGTAAATACATATAGTACAGTACATACATGTATGCAAGTAAATATGTCTGCAGCCCCCCCTCTATATATATATATTTATATATATATATATATATATATATATATATATATATATATATATATATATATATATATATATATAAATATCATGGGGGTTATTTACTAAACTCTGTATGCAAAAATCACAAAAATTTCTTTTTTTTAATAAAATCGGACTTTTAAAAAATCACACATTTTTATGAATTTATTAAACCCAGAGGATGGAAAAGTCTGAATCTGAAAATCCCGGCATCTCAGATCTGTAGAGGTTGCATATTAGTCAACGGAAGAAGTCCCAATGATTTTTTAATGTGCGCTGGGTTTCGTGCAATACCCTGAAGTTTTCTGAGTTTTTGAGTGAAAATCGCGATAATTGTATGGAAAAATCCAAAAAGAAATAGTGAAAATCTGTTTTTTTTCCCACAAACCAAATTTTTGGGAAAATATAATGATAAATAAATGCAAAAAACTTGAGCGGATTTGATCGGAAGTTTGTAGCAGAAAATATTGAGATAAATTCGGACTTTGATAAATAACCCCCTAAATGTCTGTGTATATTTATTATTTACATTTGATCATCTTTGCGAATATGTGAATTAGCCTACTGCTTATTTATTATCATGTATTATTTGGATCAGCAGGCTCTTTATGTACGTTTATTTTTATTTATTTACCATTACTTTTATACACAGCTCAGTACATTGTACTTTGAAAATCATGGGGATTTTATAATTATTCTTTACTTTATTGGATGCCATGATAAAGACTTCAGCAGTGGAGAGGCCTGCTCTTTCTTAGATGAGAGGAGGAGATGGATTCTAGTAGTACATTTAGGAGGCTATTTAGTTGTACTGATCTAAGTGGACACGATGTGGGTATGCAAAAATGTTTTAGCTGTTACTTGAGAGCGTAAGGGATGGATTTGGCCCTTTTGCATAAAAGTAACAGGCTTTGTGTTAATGCGATTAGATGATGCCTTATATGAACTGTTCTTGTGGCCATCTTTGTGACATCATTCAGGGAAAATGGCAGACGCAATTACTTCCATTAAAGTTAAATATTTCCTTTTTCTTTTTTATCCATATTGGTGGCAAAGCAATCCTATTGGGTTTATTTAAAGTTTCATTATTCTTTTTTTATTAGCTGAAGTATGAATTGTTGTTGTATGGAGGTCTTTATTATAAATGTTGGTGCAAATGCTTGAAGTTTCCACTTTTTATTACAAATGTCCAGGGAACCTTAATAAAGACAAGATAGTTAATATAATGCCCTACACATGAGCCCACTGTAAAATGAATGTTCCATATGTTATGAAATGTTATGAAAAACAGTTACCCAAAAAAAGTTTTAGGACTTTTGCAGGCAATCCCGCTTCAAAAAAGAAAAAGTTGCCAGCATTTTTTGAACTTTAATGTATTTTCGGCACACAGGATATGATGTAAGTGACAAAAGATTGAGGAAGATCTAGCTTCTTTTAAACACTTTGCCTGGTCTGAGGGGGCAAAGTCAAATCTGGCAAAAGAGGTAACGTTCCGTAAAATCCCTATTTGCGGAGTAACAATAGAGTGTGAATAAACGCTAGCGACGGTCCTATTCGCTAGTGAATTGCCGCCTGCGCCTGTTAGTGTATTGCGATGTCCCTGCGGGTAGCAAGGCTGGGGAAAAGTTGCTAGCATTAGCCACTTCGCCCTTTAGTGAATCTGCCCCTATGTACCTTCCAGACCAGGAGGTGGATAAAAGACAATAGTTTACTCAACCTGTTTATATATTGGGTATGTATTCAGCCAGTTAGCTCTTTGTGTATTGCTGTAACATATGTATGTGATGAAGCCCGTCATCCTACTGCATAGATATGTATGACGCATTGTGCAGCATGTGTATCAGTAGGTGGATGTGCTGGAGTCAATTGGATCTGCTGGATTCATGGAGGGAAGTGAAGGCAAATGCCTTTGTAGTCTACATGTAAAGCTGAACTGCTGAGCTAGAGCTGTAAGCACAGTGTTGGTAGAATAAATAAGGCCGCTTTTTAAATAACATAATAAAAAAGGAAAGTATGATTTCCTTTATTTTCCCGTAATTATTATGAAAGTTGTTTTTGTTTTGTAACAAACACAGATGCAGCTTTTGGTCTGTAATAACAAGATATCCATACCAGAAAGATTTGCCGGCATTTCAGATGATAATTTAATAGTTGTGAAACCATCTGGACCTCTTGGATAGGCTGTAGATACGCTGACATTCAAATGTCCTTCATTTTCCCAAATCATATACTCATTTACATTATGTTATTACATTTTCTGCAGTTGTCTGGTGATGCTACGCTAAATGATGTAGAGAACATGGCATTATCCAGTATGTGCTTATTATCCAATGATTTCAACCTATGGAACACTTTTCTTCTGTGCACTATATGCAGCCTCCACAGAACCAGTAGTACCAGGCTGTGCCAATTGGGAGAATAAATATCTAAAGGGTTCATTGCAGTCATTTTACAAATGTTTTAATTGCATTATTACATCTTAGATTTTGATGAACTATTATCTGTGGGACTTCTGATTTTTTAATAACAACATGAACTGCATATTTGTGTAAGGTGATCATACAATAGGCACGGTATTCCTAGAGTGAATCTGAATGGTACTGTTACAGATACCGTGTGCTATATTGATGTCATTAGTCATTTACTTAAAGAGGTGGTTCACCTGTAAGGTAACTTTTAGTATGTTATAGAAAGGCTAATTCTAAGTAACTTCTCAATTGGTCTTCATTATTTATTTTTTTAATTATTTGCATTATATCAACGTTTCAGGGGGTACAACCTCCTTTCATCAGCTATCCTGATGAAGGGAGGTTGTACCCCCTGAAACGTTGATTTGATATTGGTGGTGATGTAAACAAAATAAAGAAAAGGGGCACTTTCCCCACTGCAGAGATTTGTGTGAGTGTGTATCTGTGAATAAAAAGTTGCTGTTGCTGTGGGACTGTGCCAGGTCAGTGGAGAACCAGCACCACTACTGCAAAGTCCCACTGTCCCACTGTCCTACTGTAAAGACACAGTATCAAATGAAATAAATAGTGGAGGAGGCTCAGTACTAAGCTGTAAAGATTTATTTGCACTCCTGACGTGTATCTGCTCACATGAACCCAATTTGCCACGAGCTTCATGTTTATTAAAGTCATACGGGGAAATATAATAAAAGTCGGTAACGGAAAAACTATTTGCAATGTGAAAAGTTATGCCTTTGTGCGAACAAATTTTGCTTTGCGTGAATTTACATGTAGCTTTTGTGAACCCGGAAACTGTTTAGCGACCACTGTAACAACTGGAAGACCGTTTGAGAATTTTATAGTTTGCACCGATGCGCAGTAAATGTAATAAAACTTCTTACTGAAAAAGTCATTATGTTTGCTCGAAACGATTACAACACCATCAAGCACTTCTCAAGAGTGTGCAATTAAAATTCGCAATGCAATAACAGTTTAAAGAACAATATTACATTGTGAGATTTTTATTCTTATTGGTGCGAATTGTTTTGCTCTTTGCGACTTTTATTACATTACCCGGTAGATTGCAAAACTATCTTCAGGGTGGATAGAGGGGCAGGAGAAAATGTTCTACTGTTGGATAACATGGCGACCTCATTCAGACCAAAAAAACAATCAAGTGGCATGAGCAGGACAAATAACGATATTGTGAGGTCAACATAGCACTTGGATGGTGATGCACCATTTCAATTAAGGGCAAGGCCAGACGTGGTGTTTTTACATTGCGTTTTTAAAAAAGCTCTTCGTTGTAAATATACATAAACTACACAACCACTGAAACCACTAAAACGCACTATGGCAATTCACACAGGGCACTTGCAAACCGAAATCCACCACGGGATGCCAGTATTGGCGTCTTTCAGCAGAGACGCCAATATGTCAAGAAACTACCAAATCAATAGACTCTATGGGATCTGCAAGTTTGAAACCACACTTTGCGTAAATACACAGCGGATTTTACATATGACGTCCAAATTGTCGCAAGATAAATGACGCATATAAATTTTTACGGCGTATTACGCCGGTGATGTAATTACGTTGCGTATTGACGATCATTCCTGCGCCATTTTACATGTAAATAGCTTTTCTATTTCTAAATAACTTTTCTATTTTCTATTTTCTATTTCCAGCAAGCTGAATTATGGGGAACGAGAACAATGAGAAGTGCATGTTGGGAAAACAAACCTACATGCTGAAAAACACATGAAAAATGCATGTGGACAGTCGCGTGTGGTTTCAGTGGTGTATTTATGCCCAACTGAGCTTTTTTAAAAACGCAACATAAAAACGCTACGCCTGGCCTTGCCTTAAAACGAAAAGAGCCGGCAATGGTGCAACAAAAAGACCTAATCATTTAAGAATTATTTGGGTAAAATGATTACTTAATGACATTTAGTTAAGACTCATGGTGATAGCATGGATAGCTTTTTTAGTCTTGTGGAAAAATGAAGACCAATGACAAAGTTTCTTAGAATTAGCCATTCTATAACATAGAAAAAGTTAATTTAAAGGTGAACCATCCCTTTAAGCTTCTCAGAGGTTTATAGGAGAAAAAAGGTGGGTTTTTTATTGTATATTTAGTGGAGAATACTTTAATATTTTGATGCTGAAGGGAAAAGCATCCTTGCTTGCTCCATATTTGCCATCACATTGTATACCTTCTGTGCCTGTTCTGAAATACATTCCATTATGTTTTCAGCATCAAATAAAAACAGGAATAATATTAAATAATAATAATAATAATGACAGACATAATAATAATAACAGACACTCAGCCAGTGTATATCAATCAGTGGCATATACACTTATCTTTAAAAATACAGAATATGGTCTAGTAGCCGCCTCCATCTATTTGAGCTCAACATTCAGCCCATAATCCCTTTCCATAATGTCTTCCCAGACCTAGTTAGGTTGTGTAGATTTGTCAAGGTTTTTATTATTAATTATTATTATTCCCTTTTTATAAAGTGCAGATACAATAAATGTTGTGCTGTACAATAAATGGGTATATAATTGGAACATACAGATTTACATACAAATACAACCAATAGTCAATACAAGAAGTAAAGAAGGTCCTGCCCAAACAAGCTTACAATCTAAAAGATTCTAAATTTAAGGATTTACTGTATATCAGGAGCATAACTTACATGTGGTACACCCTAAAAACTGATGCAACCACCACCCTGAATACTTGGCAAAGACTGGGGTGGGGGGGGAACCAGATGTTTTAATAAATAAACCTTTTGTCTCTATCCCTTTTCCAAACCAGGGTTGCTACTACTATGAATCAGAAATTAAACTGGTTATTTTTCATTAATTTTTTTTCTAGTTTTCATTTTTCATTAAAACACAGAGAGACGTACTATGGCAATAGCCAGGCCCGGATTTGTGGAGAGGCCACCAAGGCCCGGGCCTAGGGCGGCAGAATCTTAGGGGGCGGCATGAAGCCCAACCACACCCACATTGGGTCAGAAATACTGGGGATATACCATTGTTTTTTAAATTTCCCATATGCCAATCCCCATTGCTTCGTTCCCAATGATGAAAATTTGCAGGAATAAAGGGAGGGGATGGGGGCGATGAACGGCAGTGGGCCTAGGGGCACCCGCTATATAAATCTGGCCCTGGCAATAGCTTGTATGACCACAATAAAAATGAATGTGAATAGATCACTAGTGTATTTGTTGATGTTAAAAATGACCACCCATGTGTACTGATGAACCCAGATAACTGGTTTAATTACTGTTATACAAAGAAACATAATTTCTCATAAGAATGGACAGTAGATTCAAACCATACACCAATCCCTTCATTCCAAATGGTGCAAAGGATTTTTCACTGATAAGGCACAAGGGAAGCAAGTTCTTTTTAGAAATGAATGGCTTGCTGTTCTCATAATGCAGAGAGAGCAAGTTATCCCTTAGGGATAATGTAGATGAGCAGAATTAGCTCTGTATCAATGCAAACTCTTCTGGAGTAGAGATGTCGCGAACTGTTCGCCGGCGAACTTGTTCGCGCGAACATCGGGTGTTCGCGCTCGCCGGAAGTTCGCGAACGTCGCGCGACGTTCGCCATTTTGGGTTCGCCATTGTTGGCGCTTTTTTTTGCCCTCTCACCCCAGACCAGCAGGTACATGGCAGCCAATCAGGAAGCTCTCCCCTGGACCACTCCCCTTCCCTATAAAAACCGAAGCCCTGCAGCGTTTTTTTCACTCTGCCTGTGTGTGCTGAAGAGATAGTGTAGGGAGAGAGCTGCTGCCTGTTAGTGATTTCAGGGACAGTTGAAAGTTTGCTGGCTAGTAATCGTGTTGATACTGCTCTGTTATTGGAGGGACAGAAGTCTGCAGGGGTTTGAGGGACATTTAAGCTTAGGTAGCTTTGCTGGCTAGTAATCTACCTTCTACTGCAGTGCTCTGTATGTAGCTGCAGTGGGCAGCTGTCCTGCTTCTGATCTCATCTGCTGACTGCTGCAATAACAGTAGTCCTTGTAAGGACTGCTTTTATTTATTTTTTTGTTCCAATACAGAGCAGTATCAAGCAGATTACTAGCCAGCAAACTTACTATCATCTGTCCCTGAAATCACTAACAGCTCTCCCCCTACACTATCTCTTCCAAGCACACACAGGCAGATTTTTCAGATACATTTTTGCCCTTGATCCCCCTCTGGCATGCCACTGTCCAGGTCGTTGCACCCTTTAAACAACTTTAAAATCATTTTTCTGGCCAGAAATGTCTTTTTTAGATGTTAAAGTTCGCCTTCCCATTGAAGTCTATGGGGTTCGCGAACCGTTCGCGAACCGCTCGCATTTTTGCGCAAGTTCGCGAATATGTTCGCAAACTTTTTTTCCGACGTTCGCTACATCCCTATTCTGGAGTTCATTAATACATTCTGCAGTCCCTCTCTGTTTAGTGATATTGGAAGCAAGCAGCAGTCATTTGTTTTGGTGGTGGGGTGGGGGGATTACGGCATTGACTATTGTTGGAAAATAACCAGCTCTTTCTAAATGGCATTTCATTTCTTGTCAGAGCAAATGATACCTTTTTTTTCCAGGCAAAAATAAAAAATTCTGTTGATTTTCACGGTAGTAATAATGCACTGTGTGGCTATCTATGTGAATGTCTACATCTATCTGTCTATCTGTCTATCCGTCTATCCGTCTATCCGTCTATCCGTCTATCCGTGTCTATCTGTCTATCCGTCTATCCGTCTATCCGTCTATCTATCTAATCTATCTATCTATCTATCTATCATCTATCTATCTATCTATCTATCTATCTATCTATCTATCTATCTATCTATCATCTATCTATCTATCTATCTATCTATCTATCTATCTATCTGTCTGTCTATCCATACATATGCATTTGTCTAGCAACTATTATTTTCCTTTTGATCTTTGCCTGCTGACATATTTTATTGCAGAGAAGCCATTCACCATACACAGCATCTCGCCCCTTTTGTTCCGGGCTTGTGCCAGTATACCTGGCATCTCTGCATGAATATTTAATATTGACTTTTTTCTTATTTGCAGGGCCATACAGCACATTGCACAAAATATTGAAGATTCCATTGACAGTTCATGCACAGAAGTGTTGAGCTCTGTAGAACAAAGCTGTATGGTATTAAAACAAGAATCTGCGTTTTTTTTTCTTTCTCTTTTTAAGCACAGCCCGCCACTGATATATTCTGTATTAGTTTTGTAAGCATACCTATAGAATGTATAGGCTGTTATTTAGCACCTGATGTCAAATTCTCATTTCTAAATGCTTGTGTTATAGTGAAGAGTGGGCATGTTATAATAATTACACACCGGCAAGCACACAAACCCTACTGCAGTGATGAGAGCCACTCAGGCACTGCAGAGACTTCACTGCCACAATTACACACAAACACACACTCACTGCAGGGTATGTACCATGCTGCTCCCAGACTGCATAATGTGTGTCTTGACACACTGCAAGCTGTTGTACAACATGTGCCATGTGTTATGTCTGTGCAGTGTTAAGCAGCCATCTGCCAAGGCTGGTGGAGGTTACTGGAGGTATGTGAGCGTATCAGACAATAGATACCCTGTGTGAATTTCCAGGCTGAAAGCAAAGCTACAGACTCTAAGCCCTGAACGAACCAGAGGAACATGATCTTGTTCCATATTGTATCAGCCTGCATTTTAATAAGATATTAAAACGGCAATTATCTTCTCGGATAGTTTCGTTCAATTAACTGTAATTTGTTCTCCCCGAATTAAAGCATCTCCATCTCTGTCGGATGCAGTGAATGACTTATCTTGGTGCTAAATGGTTATCCCTGAAACACTGTAAGCCTGCAGGCATGTCAGCATTGCGCCTATTTCCTTGTCCATGTCAGGAACCATGGCATATAATTTCATGTTACATACTGGGCTTATGTTTAACTGGACAGGGACATTGAATCAAAGACACTGAGCAGAAATTGTCATCTGATTCCGTTTGCATGAGAAACATGGCAGTATCATGCTGGAGAATGAGAACATGTGGTTCAGGCAGATAGGGAACCTGAAACAGCAGAGAGGGCACATGAGAGTTGCTTTCCATACGCTCACTGCAGCAAAACATAGAACGTGACAGAAGCTGCTCCAGCCTGTCAGCCCTTTGCTATATATTTTAATTGCCTGGGCTTCTGATGGGTCACCAAGTCTTAACTCTATTGCTGTACCCACTGAAGGTAAAAGCATGAAGAAGCCATCTGGTATTTTCAGCCTTCCGGCCCTTGTTTCATTCTGTGCAATGATGTGAATTAACCAATTACTGTACTACTATTATATACTACAACACTTATCTGACAGAGGAATCTGTGAATCCCCCATACTTTGAAAAAGGCACTCTATGATCTGAAAGGGAAACTTAATTAATAGATCAGGGGTCCCCAACATTTTAACTCTTGAGCCACATTAAAATGTAAAGAGTTGGGGAGCAACACAAGCATGAAGATAGTTCATGAGGTTGCCAAATAAGGGCTGTGATTGGCCATTTGGTAACCCCCATATGGACTAACAGGAGGCTCTGTTTGGCAGTACAGCTGGTTTTTATGCAACTCCAAACTTAGAATTCAAAAACAAGCACCTGCTTTCATACCACTGGGAGCAACATCATGTTGCTCATGAGCCACTGGTTGGGGAACACTACAGTAGATCATGGCATTGATTTGGGGATAATCCAAATCAATGTTTTTTAGAAACATGTTTTAGAAATATGTTTTTTTTTCATAAAAACAAGGTTTGTTTAGTTGATGTCAGGTTTATACTGTATGTCAGGAATGTGTTGATAGTGTCTGATCTGCAGGATGCCTTATGGCATGATGTGACCAGTATCTGATTCTCTGGCACTTAATGGTAAGTCATCCTATTCATTTACCTTCCCTGGATTATATTGGTATTTTCTATTTTTCAGAAAGCCAATGATGAGTGATTCATTTTTAGGGGGTCTATCACTACCGCTGGTGCGCAAAGTAGATGGCCCCTTTTTCCCGTCTTTTCCCGTCTTGTGCAGCTGAGTAAAAGCTCAGCTTTTTTTAGCCCAGGGGTGGAGCAATTAATCATTAGAAAAGGGGGGATGGCGGCATACCGCTTACTAGAACATGCATCTCCCAAGTCGGTGTATAATTCAGGTATCAAGCACCTGCGCAGACCCTGAAGTTAGTCACTTAGGGCTACCTAGCAAATCCCCCCTTGATTGACCCTTTCCCTCTTTTTGTTGTGCACTTTGTTATTGAATGATAAATAAGTGTTTTGGTGATTAAATAACCTGATATTAGGAAATAATAACAGGTACATTCATTATTCTTAGATCCCATAACAACTAATGCTATGCTTGCTTTTATTCACCAGACCAGTAGCATCTACTTGCTGATTGGTTACTAGAATTAGTAAAATTTGCCTCTGTTATTATATTATGGATGGGCTGACGCATTATCTTGTTCAGGCACATTATGTTGGGTAATGGTTAATGAAATTGATAACAGATTAACTTGTATTTATTTTGCATGGATGATCAATTTTCTTTCCATTTGTGAGGGGTTAATCGCACAGAGCTCACTGTTTGAATCCCTGAAGCAACGGGCAGGTTTTTCCTCATGCATTGAATGAGTCCTGCTATGGCAGAAAGCTGGCTCAGTGTGTGTCATTGTTTAATAATTCATAACATCAGGAACCAGCTACAAAAGATTTGGGCAATAAATCAAATACAGGATTCTCTGAGCTCAGGGCTCAGTAAATGGAAAGCGTTAGCCAGAGGGAGGAGGGGATAGAATAGGCACAAGAGAATGAGAGAAGAAAGGGATTGAAAGAAGACATCCTGTTTCTAAACTGCAGAATAATTAGTGTATGGATCACAATCCAGTCCCAAACTATGTCTTACAAATAAAGACTATACCTTCACCTATAGCTCATTTTACATTTCCCTACTTTCTGTTATACCTATACTAAATAATCATTTTGTAATTCAAGTCATATGTAAAGCTAAAGTCTGATAGCAATGTTGCAAAAAGAGTAAAGATCTACATAATCATTTCTGCTGCAAAATGCAATACCATCTTCAAAGAGTGAAAAATACTATATTAAACCTTCTAAGGTTTAATTACAGTGTAATATTGCAATGTCATTTCACTATGTTAGATAGCAGTGAGCTGGCTGACATAATTCTACTAGGGATGATTCCATTCCATTTGCATCTGTAATTTTGTTTGTTATATCTGCTTTGGAGAAGTACGGGAACATAGCAGTGCAAACGCACATATGCCCTACAAAATATTTGCAATTTAATTTATTTAACCTTTTGAACAAGTTTCAGAATTTTTGAAATATGATTTGGTGGTGTGCCATTGGGTTGGTCAGGAGGTACTTATTCTTGCTCCTTCTGTGATTGCCCAGAGGGAGACACTTGCTGCAACATAATACACCCATATGAGTCTTAAAAAATGTAAAAAGATATTCACCTAACAATTAATAAGTTGACATTGATATTCTAGGACAATGTACAGTTTTATTCTCTTTCTCTCTTTTTTGCGTGTTTGTGTGGGAGAACATGGAAAAAGTTATATTGTCTGCTGGGTATTGCAGTCCAGCAACATTGCTAGAGATGTTTTTTGGCTTCTTTAATCAGATCACTCATTTGTATAATACACAACTGGTTTGGTCTTATGTTTATATACACCTTCTCCATCGATTGTTTAATGAAAAAAAAAAAAAGCAAAAAAACTTGATGGAGTAGAGTGTGCATATCATTGGACTGAGAAGAAAAGCAATGTTCTGCCCAAGAGAGAGGAAAAAAGAAAGTGTATGCTCAGCATAAACCATTTATCAAAAGCATGTTCTCCGAGAGATGGGATATTTGATGTTTTCTCTGTGGTGGTTTTGATTCACCGTTTGGTGCATTGGTTTGTATTTCTGCAGACTCTTCTCCCTGCGCTCTTTGGATTGTTTACAATATATGCTTTATAAAAATATTTTGCATAGGGCACCCTTTTATTTTTTAATTGCCTGTATATTTTATTGCTTCCATTTTAAGCAAATAATTTACATTTTTTAATTATTTTATTTTTCTGTACTGTATGTGTAAAACTCCATATTGGTAGCAAAACAATCCTAATGGGTTTGTTTAACTTTTAAATGTTTTTTTATGGTATGGTGAGGTAATTGGTAATCCAAATTACAGAAATATCCATTCTCTGTAAAACCCAGAGACCCAACTATTGTGGATAATAGATCCTATACCTATATGGTTTTCCAAAAAAAAAAAAAAATACTCTGTGATGCATTCAAAGAAGAGATAATGTCCAAGTTGCATTTCATGCAGATTTATGACACCGGGTAACAGTTTCCTACATCCACAAACCGGTAAGCGCTTCCTCATCAGACATCACATTACGTGATTTTTTTTTTTTGATAAAATCAGACTTTTACAAAATCACAAATTTCCAGAGGATGGAAAAGACAGAATCAGAAAATCCGGCATCTCAGACCTGTCGAGGTTGCATATAAGTCAATGGGGCAAATTCACTAACCTCCGAAAATTCGCCAGCGATGGCTTCGCTCACAGCGCAACACTTCACCAGGCAAAGTTGCACTAGCGTTACTGCGCCAAGCGAAGCGAAGTTGCGCTAGCATTGCCTAATTTGCATATGGCGGGAAGTTAAAGTTGAATGGACGGATATGTTGCAGCAAATACATTACATTACACAAGTCCAGGAAAGCTTAATAGAATAAAGTTGTTATAATGCCCTAAACATGAGCCCAGTGTAAAGTTTATGTGCCATACGTTAGGTAACGCTCTTTTGCAGCCTATCACCCTGAATAAAAATTTTCCCCCTGAATAAAATTTGCCCCTATGTGAGAAGTCCCAAGGATTTTTTGATGTGCGTTGGGTTTCATGCAATACCCCAAAGTTTTCGTTATTCATGGGCAAAAAATATAACAAATCAGAGTTTTCGGGTGAAAAATCCACAAACAAAATTTTTGGGAAAGTGTATTAATAAATAAGCCGAATAAACCTGTGCGGATTTGGTCTGAGTTTTTTTCAGAAATATAGAGATAAATTCGGACTTTGATAAATAACCCCTACTTGTACAACTACACATGTGATCTATCTTATAACATGTCCCTGTGGATTGTCTTATTTGGTCAAAACTGACCAGACTTTACATTTGCTTATGGATGGACACCATGATGGGCACACAAATAAACCAGTGGCCAATCACTTTTTATCAATAGGGCATAGGCTACCCACATTCAGGTTCATACATACTATAGCTACAGATCATGTACCTCCAAAAGGGGTGGTGACAGATCAAAAGAATTACTTCAGAAAGAAGTATTTTGAATTAAGAAGTTAAATACTCTGGCGCCATCTGGGTTAAATGCACATTGGTCCTTTCTTTGAATTTTGAATCAACTTTAAAGGAAATCTATACCCCTCAAACAATGTGGGTCTCTATAAAGATATATTGCTTAAAACACCTCATGTGTAAAACCCTGTTTCTTTTAAATAAACCATTTTCATAATAATATACTTTTTTAGTAGTATGTGCCATTGGGTAATCTTAAATAGAAAATCGCCATTTTTAAAAATAAGGACAGCCCCCTGGGATCGTATGATTCACTGTGCACACAAAGAAACCAAACAAACTATACGTTCGGTCACATGAGCCAATTAACAGACAGAGTTCTGTCTTTTGCTTCCACACTTCTTCCTGTTACAGTTAGAGCTGTAGTATTTCTGGTCAGGTGATCTCTGAGGCAGCACAAAGACCATTACAAAATAGTTCAAGAGGTCCATATTTACTTAAATATATATATCAGTAAAGATGATTCTTTAATATGCCGCTTACTTTGATCTGTTGCTCAAGTATTCATTTTGAGGGTATAGTTTTCCTTTAATGATATTCCGTTACAGGTTAAAGTTATGTTGCCAATATGTGTCTGCTTGATTGAAACAGTTTGATATATAATGTTCTTTGACACTTTTGGGATCTATAATATACTCTGTATGTTCCATTGGCTTTACTCTGTGAGAATGGTTATTATGATACATCCATGTCGTCCCCCCATGAGGGGTTAAGTTTGTTGTCACATGATCACTAGGGCAGTACGGGGTTGGGTGAGTGCTCTGGTGTTTTATCTATCTATTTATTTATTTATTTATCTAACATTTTATTGGCTGAGTCTTGATGAAGGTCTTAGACACAGACCGAAACGTTGACCGGCTTTTTAAGACGTATTGAATAAAGAGTAAGATATTTTAACTTATTCAAAATTCCCTGTGTGCATTTTCAATTTTTTGTTTTGTGAATGCAGCTGTAGTGGATATTCATCCCATGTATGTGGTGTGCTGAACACTTTTTGGACTTTGACCTAAGACTCATTTAGCTAGAAAGAATTGGTTGCCACTACTATAACAATGGGAATTCAGTCTCTTCTAATGGTAATAATCTGTGTCATGGATTTTCTTCTTTCGACTCCAATACATCAGTAACAGATTGTGCCCTCTCCCCACCACTACAGTTTAGCATACTTCTTGTCTAACCAGATAGATAACAGCTGAACAAAGCCCTGCCAAACTCTGCCCTACTTGCAGTTACATGTATAGCCACGGGAGTGAACCAGGCCCAGCGCTGTCTGCTCATGTAGAGAAATGGTAAGTGAGACAGCCCAGAAACACCAGGTCCCCGGTTCAACTCCAGCCAGGATATTACAGGATCTTTCCCTTATTTGGATCTCCATACCTTAACTAACCTCTACTAAAAACTAAATAATGATTAAACCCAGTGGATTGGTTTGCCTCCATTAATGATTAATTATATCTTAGTTAGGATCAGGTACAAGGAACTGTTTTATTATAACAGAGAAAAAGGAAATCATTTTTAAAAATGTGAATTATTTGATTAACATGGAGTATGTGATGGCCTACTGGATAACAGGTTTCTGGATAACAGATCACGCACCTGTTCTATTATAGTATAGTTATCTGTGAATAATCACCCAATGTTACAGACATTTTACTAACATATAATGACTTGTTTTTACTTTGCTTGTACCTTTACTGTGTTCTCACAAGAACATTGCAACTCTCATCAATTATATTTTACCATAGGGTAGAGCTGTAAAGTCACCCCTCCTATTACTTTCATCAATTACATGTTCCTACATGACAAAGTTGCAAGGCCCTCTCACCGATAATGTTCATCAATATTTTTCCAAAGGGCGGTAGAGTCATGAGACATGATTTCCATTTTTCATTTCCAGCAAACTTTCTTATAGGACAGAGCATCCAACCACTCCAAGATTCTTGCCTGTTTAATGTTTTTACTAAGCATCCTTTCTGATGCAGGGGGAACCTAGAACATGTAAACTAAGGATAATAAGAGAGTGAGGGAGCAGAAAAGCAAGATGTGAGAGAAAGAAGGAGAGGAAGGAATATGAATTTTGTCCATGAGCTCTAACATGGAGAGCAAACTGGCAATGGCACTTGCTATAGTAAACCATTTTCCTAAGTGGCATCAAATAATGAAAAGGCTTCATAACCATTAATGTACTCTTAGCACCACTAAAGATGATGTGTTTGTTTCTAAAGCTATGATATCCTTTATTGAAAGAAACATATTTGTGTCTATGGAAACTACGATGGGATCTTGCAGGGCTGACTTTGCACAGCAGCAAGCAACAATCTCATTAATTCAGACTATCAATTGGATTAACGTGATTATACAAATATGGCTGTTGCTGTGAATAATTATTGAAAAAGAAATAGTATTCCAAAGCTTTGCCTTGTTAGTGCCTAACCTTAAAGTCTGCCATTTGTTTGAAATAAGAGTTCCAAATAAATGTTAGCTTCATATTGTTATCGCCTGCTACTTTTCGTACTGCTCCATTTAACTTGTCACTATAAATCTAAACCTACTCAGCACAGTGACAAAAAGGTAAAATAGATCTGTATTAGCTATGGAATACATTCCCTCCCCTATCAGATTAACCTGTCACGTTTTCTTTAACCTGTCACAGGTGCAGCTGAGAGGGGGTTAATCTCAAGTAAGCTTCTCTGTGGGCAAAAGCTGTGCCGGATCCCCAAAGGTGGCCTGTTGGAACAGCTGTCGTGATGCAAGACTTGGGGTTTTAATTAGCAAACCTGACCTTCTTGTTTCACACAATAAATATTTAGAGAGATTTGCTGTATAATAAAAGTGTGTCTGGCTGAAAAATAGAAAGAGGTCGAGACAGGGAAGAGATTATGCGTAGGGTGAAGAGCTTCGACAAGAAACTGGAAATGTTCAACTCTATACTGTTTTAAGGAACATTAACACTTAGGGGCATGTTTACTAACATTGGAGATAAATATCTGGAGAGATTTCTGGAGATGTTGCCCATAGCAACCAATCAGATCTTTGCTTTTGTTTTCTAACTTGGCTGTGGCTGTTTAAATCTAATTGCTGATTGGTTGCCATGGGCAACATCTCCAGAAATCTCTCCATATATTTATCTCCAATGTTAGTAAACATGCCCCTTAATATCATGTTAACTTGAATTTCATAAACCAATAAAAAGTATCTGCAATTATAGCATGGCTTCAGAGAATACATTATGCAGTATGGCAAACTGTTTAGAGTTGGGATGTTTCTCTACTACTTTTTTATGTGCTGCTAAATCCCCCAAAATTGCCCCTGTCTTCTCCCGTTGTATTTAAGGGGAAATACCTGAAAGTGCAAGCACTGCGGCAAATATAGTCTGAAAATACACATCCAGAAATCGCTTCATACCACCTTGTGAACCGATCAGACCAGTCAGTGTCATCATTGGATTGTATAATTTTTTTCTGGCTACAGTCCTCCAGAAAGCACCAGTATTTGGTGACACAATTAGGCTGTTTCCAGTGGTGTGACACAGCTAAATTCTTTAGGCAGGAAATCCAAATGGACTCCATATTCCTATGGGCTAAGGCAAAGTATGTTGATAAATAGTACCTACAAAGACAAAACTCAATTGAGGAGGCTTTTTTTATTACCTTGTTATCAACATGACAAAGGAATGTACCAATTAGACTTTTCAAATCAGGGGTTATGAACTGATTTAGCCAATCAGCTCAGCTTCAGACTGCATACGGTATCTGTTTCTATGCAGCTATAGTTTATGGAATTAAACTGTTTTCTAATCTGGCAAGGAGGGTGTGTTTTATACAGTGACCCAGATTAATAATAAAAGCAATGGTAAGCAGGATTGCTAAATGGACAAAAAAAAACCCAGACAGGGGGTTCCAATTGTCTCCAGGCAAAACTTAAATAGTCTTTGCTTTCTGTTTTTGAGCAAAGAGACCTGTGGCTGTTCCATGAACACAGTGCTACCTGCAACTAATAGGTCACAATACATTCTTCTTATTGTATTATTATTGTATTGTGCTGTCAGATATGAGATATATTAGAAGCTTAACCCAGAGGAGCAGTGGTCATTATGCAACAGGTTCCAGGTTCTAAACCCGAGAGTTCCTTACATTTTTATAGCTCTCTAAATAGCACCTAAATAGCATTATATCACCCATATTGAAGTTTAATACACTGTAATATTGCCAAACAAGACATACAAGTTAATAAGATAATAGTTAGGTGACTCACATAGTGCTTGTTGGAAAGTTTCTCACTTGAGAATTATCTTGGCTTTTGTAAGTAATTTGGGGATGTCTACTTTGGACAGGTAGAGGGTTACAGAAGATGCTTATTACCCCTCTAAAGCAATAATACAAATATCTACCAGCTCTCCGAGGCCCATGTAATGCAATTTGCTGCTACTTGCTCTATGTACATTCAGCTCCCTACTCATTATTAAGGTGACTATCCCTGGATGCATAAAACACATTTTTTTCAATTGCCAAACACCTAAACAGCGCCATATCTGCCCTTCTGCTCTTTGTGATGCCTTCTAATAGGGGTATAGTAAAATAGTTCTCTTTTCCATGTATCCAAGTGTCCCTTCTTGATATATTTGAATGTTGTTAGTTCTAGCTCAACAAGATAGAACCAATACCTGAGTCTTGCTAGGGAGTATCAAGCACAATTAGCATAATTCAGTTTGCTTTATTGTTGCATGGCTAGAAATATATTGAATACAGTATTTGAAGAAAATAACCCCGCAGCAATAGTGCAACATATTTCAAAAGTATACCCTGTAATACAAAAATGCAATTTTAGAGGTACCAGCTTGTTCTCCTCATTTTTTTCACGATAACGTGCATGTAAATTGTTTGTTCAACCCCATCCATCTCAGGTTAGCTGAGTAAGAAGAAAAGAACTGTCTTTCTTCAGAGCCAGAATCTAATTTTTTATGTGTCGATACAGATGCAGATTTTGCTGGGAAAGAGGAATGAAATGCTAGAATGTGTTATATGCTACAAAGCAGTTTCAGGAACAAGTCATATCCTCCTCTTTTGCAATTCAAATAATGCAATTAGCAGATGGAGAGAAACTGGTTGTCTGGTTAACAGTAAGTGGTGTATTGATGTACTTTTCTTTCTCAATTTGTGATCCAAAACAGAAAATCCTTGTCCATAGAGACTGTAAATGAAAATTAAGCAAGATGTTGTGTTGGATGTGCATTCAGTATGAATCCCTGTGGAATCCTGTAGCTCAGTATAGGATGGCTGCCCACCATGACTCACTGAGCACCATCTTGATTTGATTTATTGGGCCACCAGTTTGAAAGGCCTTAGGTATCTCCTGTACTGTTCTAATAGCTTTCTTCTAACAATGACTGATGGACTCATACTGTATCTCCTCAAAAGTCTTATTATAAACCCTGCTGGGATTTCTGAATTCACTCTAGCTCCTTTTCCATCATTAGAGTGCTGAGACATCAGCATTAACCATCTTTTGTCTAGGTAAAGTTTGCCTTCACAGGTCCAAGGGAAGGAGTTCCTATTATAGGTATTTAGGATGCATGTTTGGTATTATCATCAGCCAATGGTCATCCTAAAGCCTTTGTACTCTATAAAAATTGAATAGTCTATCAACAGCAGTAGTACATAGCAGAAAATGTACCTGCATGTAGCACCGGTAGCTATACAAAATACAGTGTGAATCATGTTTCACCAAAAGGATTTGGTAAACAATTTGACTTGCTTTTAGAGTAGGCTTTGCTATAACTAGAAGACCATATGGAATAGTTAGGGTATATGTTAAGCTGTGCTGGGGGATGTAGGCATGTGAAACCTTGCTATCTATTATAGGAAAGCATCAGTATCACTTTATTAACCAAGCAAACTGTCGAGAGGGAGGCTATGCTGTACTCTCTATGGAGATGTGTGACAAAGATACATTTTTTTATGTACATCAGTTAAGCAGTTGAGCCAGCATTCTATGAATCTGAACAAAGGCTGTTGGAAAGCAGTTCACCATCTATGCCCACTGGCTCTTTAGATAGCTAGAAGTAGACATATACGTTTTTTGGTACAACCAAAGGGTCTGTGTAATATTGTTCACTTAGCAGTAAAGGAGTTGGATCAGTGTAGCCCGAGCCTCTGAAAAAGAATATATTCACATAACGCATATTTCTTTTTCTGCCAATGTACATTTTTTTCATCCTACAGTTGTTGAAGGAACACATTAATTTAGCTTTCTAGTCTCGTTACTTGGGCATTAAATTGACAAATCACGGATGCTGAAGTACGTTTTCCTACTGTGTCTAGCTAAAAGACGGTTTCTTCAGAGGTTATTGCTTGTTAAAGCAAAGCAAACATTCTAGTCATGATTTTTAGGCCAGTAGGATCCCTGTTTCAATGGGCTGGCTTGGTAATATATCATTTTACCCCATAAGAGCTAATTCACAACATGCCCATCTTATTCATCTGATTTCTGTACCACTGTTTCATTTTGTTGAGGCATTTAACAGAGGAGAATGATGACAAGTCTGTGTCCTTCATCATTCATATTGTTGGAATGTATTTATTGTGGCATTTTTATGAATGACTTTAAACAGATGCCTATAGTGCAGTAAAATATCATGGCTGTTGGCAAGGGATCTCCATATTGTGATATGATTTCTGACCTCACGTTCATGGCTTCTGCCTGTAAACACAGAAAAATAAAATGTAACTGACACTTTTTGACAGGAAAGCCATACTTTTCTGTTATGGTGAGACATACAGTATTTAGCTACCTGGGTAACAACAAGTAGATATTCTTGCTAGTGATAGTTAAACTATAGGTTTATAGTAAAGTTATGGTAGCCAAATTATAATATTCTGCTGGGTATTTCTAAGCCAGACTGTATTGGCTATAAACCTTTTAGGGACTGAAATGGCCTGAAAAGTGGATCATGGAAAATATGGCAAATATGCAATATATGCACTGCTGGATCCAAAGTCTGGTGAGACCTGTTTTGACAAAAGCAGAATAGTAGTCAGCACAACTGCAACTCACTTCTTTTTGTTGAGTGCACGTCCTCCAATGGCCAACTTCCACTGGCAATATTAGCGAAAAAAGTTAGTCCAGCACCCACTGTTTCTTGAATAAAACGGCCTTTATTGGACCAAGGGCATTACAGCAACGTTTCAGACCAACTGGTCTTTTATCAAGCTAACCAACATGTGATTCATTAGTGCTATTTATCCACTCACACACCATCTAGTGGTCATTAGTGACAATTAGTATATAGAAAAAATTGTACCAATCATTACATTATCACTTTGCATATAACAATATGTCATTATAACAGTATACAAAATCAGTGCCAAATATTAATAAGAAGACGACCAAATGTGAAAATATCTGTAAGACATAAAAAATACAAAAAGTATAAAAATCAGTATAAAAACAGATAAAAGTATCAATAAAATCATCGGAAGATAGGGCTCAGATCATACTCTTTGTTTAGGCCCCCAGGTTCCAGAGTTTCCAGTTTTCTGATCCAATAGGCCTCTTTGTACAGAAGCTCCTTTAGCCTATCCCCTCCCCGATGTTTAGGTTCAATGGTTTCTATAATCTGAAATTTTAACTGATTAACTCTATGAGCATGCTCAATAAAGTGCCCAGCCACTGCTTGATCTTTTTTCCCCGTCCTAATCGCAGATTTATGCTCACGTATCCGTTCACGGACTGTTCTCTTGGTTTGTCCCACGTATGCTAGTCCACATGGACATTTAATCACATACACTGCATACGTGGAGCTGCAAGAATAACGACCTCTTATTTTTATGGGGTTACCCCTTCTGGGGTGAAAGACATTTTCCCCTGTTTGTACGTTTGAGCAACAATTGCAATTAAGGCAGGGATAGGAAACTACTTTCCCCCTAATTTCCATATTTTTATGTTTACTATTACTTCCAATATCTGAGTGTACTAGCATTGAACCAAGTGACCTCCCTTTCTTGTACGCTATGACTGGGGGTCTGTCAAATGCCGTTACTTGGGGTAAGTTATCTTTGACTAGTGGCTAGTGTCGTCTTAGAATATTTGCAACCTGTTTTGACTTCTTCCACAGCAAATCAACTCTATTCACATACACAGAGATGGTGAGATGGTGCTTGGAATCTACCCAAAAGTTTGTTACTTTTCAGTCAACGTTTCCAGAGAATCATCCCATTCCATTGATCATCTATCTGTCCAAACACTATCACTCTCCGGCTTTGTGCTGACCAAGGAACTAATGAAGATCGCTGACTTTATAACAACACGGCTTTATTCAAGCACATATAGTGATTTAGATAGGCAGTGCACGTGCAAAACAAATGTATGCGTTTTGTGCCTTAATGTACCAGCACTTCTCAGAGCTTCCTGTATTGTCTGTCTGTCTGTTTTTCATACAGTTGTAGGTTGCATATGCACACAAAACACAAGGCAGACATTTCTGTTGGATAACAGATTGAATACTATTGATGCAGCTGAAATCCAGCAGACAGCTAGAAAGGTCAGTTCTGCCTTTATTCAGTTGCTTGGAAGGTTGGCCTCTGCACTGAGTTTTAGCATTCTATAAATCAATGCCAATGCATTCTGTAAAGCCACTGAATACTGGATAGTCCATGAGTGTCTTGTTAGTAGTTTTGGGTTTAGAATAACTACACCATGCCTGAAATATACCACTTTTCCTTAGATGCGATGCATGGAAATCCTGCATTAGTAGAGATGAGCTCATGCCTTGTGCTGTATATCTATTTATCTATCTGTCTGTCTGTCTATCTACCGTATATACTCAAGTATAAGCCGAGTTTTTCAGCCCCCAAAATATGCTGAAAAACTCTACCTCGGCTTATACTCGGGTCAAGCGCAAAAACGGTCGCCGGTGCCTAAGAATATTCCCCGGCACCTTAGAATAGTAGCCGGCGCCTAAGAATAGTCATCCAAAAACGAGATTGAAACTTACCAGAAGCTGCTGCATTTCTCACCCTCGGCTTATACTCGAGTCAATAACTTTCCCAGTTTTTGGAGGTAAAATTAGGTACCTCGGCTTATACTCGGGACTGCTTATACTCGAGTATATACAGTATCTATCTCTATCATCTATCTATCATCTATCTATCATCTATCTCTCTTTCTCTCTCATACCTAAATGGCCTGATGGAATGTTGTGATTCACTGAGACACACACATCTCGCAATGTTCACCTGGGCCACAGTGGTATCCAAACAATAAACTGCAGCCTCAAATGTTGTAGGGATAAAACTGGGTAAATAAATAGGCTGTGCAAAATAAAAAATATTGACAATATACTGTAGTTAGTTAGCCAAAAATGAATGGCCACATTAGTAGTGATGGGCGAATCTGTGCCGTTTCGCTTTGCCGAAAAATTCTCAAATTAACTGCAAAATTCAAGGAACGGCGAAAAATTTGCAAAATGCACTGATGTCAATGGGTGTCAAAATAATTTTGACGCGAACGACAATTTTTATTCATGTGACTATTTTGTCCAAATGCATTGAAGTCAATAGGCGTCCAAATAATTTTGACACATCACAATTTTATGCATGTGACTATTCTGACATGCAACAATTTTTTGCTGCGCCAGATTTTTCACTGCAAATTTATTTGCTGGTGGCGAAACATGGAAATTTGGTGCAAATTCGTGCCTGCCGAATTTATTCGCCCATCACCCCATATTAGACATCTGTTCACTCCAGCCTTTAAAGATTACAATTTTACCTAACTAAATATATTATAAATATTTTTATTTCACACAGCTATTTATCCAGTTTTATTTTTACACTGAACTGTTACTTTAACACTGTACCCTTGCTATAAGAATTATCTTCTGAATTTACTGGTTGTCACAATTGCTGTTGGGAGCCCACATGGTATACAGTAGAGATTGAGCCAAGAGAGACATCTGCTTTGCCACGGGGCTCCTAAATCAGCTTCTGTCTGTATTTGCACATTTGGCATACAAATGAACAAGAGCATGGGCAGCACAGAAATACTAAGGTATGTTTGGCACTGTACTTCCTTTTTATGTACCATGGACAAGTGTAAGGAAGAATGACTTTGATGTTTACAATCATAATCATATTACATGCAAATATTAAGCTGGTTTCATTTATATATTCATGTAATTTTGATTGCAATTATGTTTTAAGATGGCTTATTACGGCTCATTTTCCAGAAGTATAAGCCCATGCACTAGTAGAGTTCATACACGGAGCTCTTGCACCTGTTTTAATCCCGGTGCAATAAAAAAGTGGCTCAAGCTGGCGCAACAGCACAGGGCTGCCTTTAGCACAGGGCTCTGTTACACTTTGAGTCCCCCAGTGCTTTTGCTTTGAGCATCCTGAATGATCCACAAGTTAGGGTCATGCCAGGGATCCCCCCATGCTGCACTTGTATAGTGATTTCAGATTTAAGGCTATAGATTAAAGGGATACTGTCATGGGAAAAATATTTTTTTTCAAAATGCATCAGTTAATAGTGCTGCTCCAGCAGAATTCTGCACTGAAATCCATTTCTCAAAAGAGCAAACAGATTTTTTTATGTTTAACTTTGAAATCTGACATGGGGCTAGACATATTGTCAATTTCCCAGCTGCCCCAAGTCATGTGACTTGTGCTTTGACAAACTTCAATCACTCTTTACTGCTGTACTGCAAGTTAGAGTGATATTACCCCCCTCCCTTTTTCCCCCAGCAGCCAAACAAAAGAACAATGGGAAGGTAACCAGATAGCAGCTCCCTAACATAAAGGTGCCGATACATGGAGAGATCCGCTCGTTTGGCGATGTCGCCAAATGAGCGTATCTCCCTCCGATATGCCCACCTTGAGGTGGACAATATCGGCTGATCCGATCGTGGGCCCTAGGGCCCAACGGTCAGATCCTAACGATGCCCAAACGGGCAGTCGGATCGCAGGACCGCATCAACGAATAGATACGGCCGCGATCCGACGGGATTTTCTGTCCCATCCGATTGAGATCTGGCCGACTTTCGGCCAGATCTCGATCGGTGAAGCCCGTTGTGGGGCCCCATACATGGGCCAATAAGCTGCCGACACGGTCTGTCGGCAGCTTTTATCGGCCCGTGTATGGCCACCTTAAGATAACAGCTGCCTGGTAGATCTAAGAACAACACTCAATAGTAAAAACCCATGTCCCACTGAGACACATTCAGTTACATTGAGAAGGAAAAACAGCAGCCTGCCAGAAAGCATTTCTCTCCTAAAGTGCAGGCACAAGCCCCATGTCAGATTTTAAAATTGAATATAAAGAAATATGTTTACTCTTTTGAGAAATGGATTTCAGTTCAGAATTCTGCTGGAGCAGCACTATTAACTGATTCATTTTGAAAAAAAAAAATTCCCATGACAGTATCCCTTTAATATGTCACCATACTAGAAAACATAGACAGGGTGTTAAGGCAAGAAACCTAAGTGGATATGTTATCTCAATACCATAGATTCAGGAGGTCTTGATTGGAATCTGAAGGTAACTTTTTGTTGTAAATATGTGGCCATATATAATTAAAATATGTTTACATATAAAACAAAAAAGGTCTTCACATAGTATAATTATTGTCAGAACTTAATGTATCTTGAGGGTATAATTGTTGGGTATTATTCTTTTAAGAGGCTATCCTCTTTAAGATGTATGCTGAAGAGAGCATACATTATATTGCTTTAAGTTGGATAATTGATGGCATGAAGTGTTCAAAAGGAAGTAACGTGACATAAATTTCCTTTTCATAGAATTGCAATGCCAAAAAATTTGTGAAACTTGAAAATTGATGTCAATTTTGGATGCGCGTCCAAAAAGTCGATTGCGTCAATATTGATGGCGGCGTTAAAGTCAATGGGCGAATTTTTGTGGGAAATGTACCTCCTCTTTAACTTCTTTTTCTTCTTTGAGAACATTATTTAACCATGTTTTTCTCTTCTATGAGTAGCAGTCTTTCATTGTTACTGTATTTCTAGAAGAAAGGTATTTACCTATTCATCAGCTTAGTTATTTATGACATTTCTCCTAGTCGAGTTTGAAGGATAAAGACAGAATAGCAACGCAAGAAATTAACAAAAACCTACAACAGGTAAAGCTATTTAAACCTGTAATTACCATTCTCTATTCAGAAAAAAATATATTTTTCACAGTTTTAAAGTTCACGATGAGAGCATATTTCTGCCATGTTTTTGATTAGGGAAAGGCCAGGCAATAACTCCTTGTGAATAACAGTAATTCAGGAGGTCAGACTTCTCCTTCGTTATTCAAAATGAATAGCATTTTGGACATTATTTTTGTAAAGGCAGAATATACTGGAGCTAAAATTTGTGTTTATAAACCCAACTATACATTTTGTATAGAAAAAAAGGTACGGTGGGTGCCCCAAATGGAATTACATATGCAAAAAAAGCTATGTCAGCCACCTCATTGTTATCTAACCAATTCAATTGTTATTTGCCAATATCATAGTGCAATCAAACTTCAATAGGTTGGACATAGTAGTGCTTAGGTGTTTAAGGCTAGAAAAAAAATGTAACTATGGTATGAAATCAAGAAGAAAGATAAACAGAGCAGGAAGTCATCTCCTTGGACAAACATCATTCATTAAGTAAGCCACTGGTTCGGAGGAAATGGCAAAAAGTTGCATTAAGACATCATCTTTATTGTCGCTGGACTACTGTTGCCATTATGAATTAACAGCTAATATTATTCTGAATGTAGGGAGTTTTAGTTCAGCAATATTTGGGTGGAGCAATACATTACTGTGCATGTAACCCCTTTGAAATAATTAAAGGGATCCTGTCATCGGAAAACATGTTTTTTTCAAAACACATCAGTCAATAGTGCTACTCCAGCAGAATTCTGAAATCCATTTCTCAAAAGATCAAACAGATTTTTTTATATTGAATTTTGAAATCTGACATGGGGCTAGACATTTTGTTAATTTCCCAGCTGCCCCTGGTCATGTGACTTGTGCCTGCACTTTAGGAGAGGCTGCTGTTTTTCCTTCTCAATGTAACTGAATGTGTCTCAGTGAGACATGGGTTTTTACTATTGAGTGTTGTTCTGAGATCTACCAGGCAGCTGTTATCTTGTGTTAGGGAGCTGCTATCTGGTTACCTTCCCATTTTTCTTTTGTTTGGTTGCTAGGGGGGGACAAGGGAGGGGGTGATATCATTCCAACTTGCAGTACAGCAGTAAAGAGTGATTGAAGTTTATCAGAGCACAAGTCACATGACTTGGGGCAGCTGGGAAATTGACAAAATGTCTAGCCCCATGTCAGATTTCAAAATTGAATATAAAAAAATCTGTTTGCTCTTTTGAGAAATGGATTTCAGTGCAGAATTCTGCTGGAGCAGCACTATTAACTGATTCATTTTGAAAAAAAAATGTTTTCCCATGACAGTATCCCTTTAATACATTTAGATGCTAACTGTACAAAGCATTGTAGGAAAGTCTAACTAGAGCATATATGACTACTGAAATATTGTTTCAATTGTATATTCAGTCAAAACCATCAGTACAGAGAACAAAAGAATAGCAAAGTGATCATTTTTACAAATAACTTTGAAAGTAGCATTAAAATGTGTAATGAATGTTATTATGCAAAATTGGATTTTTCTGTTTACAAATCCTTCAAAATACGAAATGACTGAATACTGCTGATAACCATGTTCAGGTTTACATTTAAGTACAAATTAATTTTTTTCACCCAGTGAGTACAATTTTTTTCTCCTGGGCATATTGGGTCTTTTATTTCTCTTGTATCTTGCTAGAAGGAGATTTCTCCTGATTTGAATCCTATGGGGCAATTCTTTCAAAGAAGTTGTTTCTGGACATGTTCAAGTAACTGCTACTAATTTCTTCATGTGACTTAAGCATGAAGCTCACGCAATTGAAGCCCATCTTGAATACACATCAGTCGTTGGAAAGCAATATATTAGTCTTTGAAAGGAAGACACACCTTGACTGTAGGGTAGTGCCCAACCACTTGGTATTAGAAGCACAGAACTAGCAAAACAGATCTTCTGCTGCTACTGATACACACACACTTATATGAATGGGCCCATGTTGATATTTAAAGACCAAAGACTTAAAGGTTGATGTTGATATTTAAAGACCAAAGACCTAAAGGTTGATGCTTTGTTTTACATTTGTTTCCATTTTCCATAATAACGTGCTCACCAAAAAGGAACCAAGAATGTTTATTAGGGGTAGGAGTTGGAGGATCTAAAAGTGAAATCTGAGAAGCCTGTATGACCAACCCAGGCTCAAGGGAGTTTCAGCTGTTCTTGGCTTGGGCCAGCTAGGGATTATTTCAGATCCTTAATAGTTCATGCAGAAGTAACACACAATTTTTTACAAGAAAAGGCAGGCTGGTGTTTAGCATTGGCCCTGTAGATTAGCATCAGCTGTATAATACAGTGTATAGTGTTTAACATGAAGTGCTATAGGAGAGGCAACATGGTAATTGTGCAGTGCAGGGAAATAGTGCCTGTTAGGTGGTACCTTCTGTAGATCTGTAGTAAGTTGTAGAGAAGTAGGATACAGAGGGAGATGACTATTTTGTTCATGATTGTATTACTGCCACAATAAATATTCATGCTGATATTAATCACGCTATGGTAACGGGGGTCGAAAGCATTTTAGTAATGAAATTCATTTTTTTGGCTTGAAATATCTTTTTTCGTTTTATCTATTTTGTTTTGTAGAAGATTGACTTAAATGGTGTGTCCATAGGACACATAAAAAGACAAATTTCTTCGATTTTTGCAGTTCTCTAAAACAGAAAATCTGTGATGCTAAATATGAAAACAATTTTCAGTAACTAGAGTTTATCTCACACTTTCCTGGGTTTGATCAATTGTTTTCCTGTTTACAAGAAAAATCCTGTGTTCTTCATGCAATGATAAAAATTCTTCGTGCCTTTGAGCAGCTGACCCGTCTCCTCTTGGGGCTTAAATACATTTAGTTATTTTTATCTGCACCAGTTCCAATGGTCCCTGAGAAAGATTCTCAATCTGTCAGGATAACTGAGTTAAAGGAGGTCAGTTCTTATCAAAGTTGGTTTTATTACCTTACCAGTAAACAATATGCTCAAACCCAAGTCATTATTTTAACTATTCTAATCAGAGCGCACAAAGAAATACGACAGAATTTCACTGGCTATACTTAACCATAAAAACTCAATTTGTCTAACATGAAATCCTTATAAATGGGAGGAGAAATGGAATTATGAATCTATCTGATGCAGTTTGCCGTTGTGTACCCTTGACTGAGATTGACTAGAACAAGGTATTGATTATATCCTATGTAAAAAGACAAGGGTCAATGAACAGTTTTGAGATCTAATGGTGTCACTGATTCATTTGGTAGAAGGAACATACTTGGGCGACTTGGAGGATTAAAGAAGAAAATGTCCACTTAGTGTAGGAAATTGGTACACACTGTCAAGATGCATTCATACACACTCCTTGTGCTCCTATATAGTTCTACCATTGTGTCCATATCGTCTTTTATGATAACGTGCCTGTTGGTGCAAGGGAACCCTGGACTTACTGGCGTCCTGAGCATGGCAATAATGCCAGGGTTCCCACAGCAGGCTGAATCAATAGAGGAAACGGACTCAACATGCAAATGCCATTTTAATGCCAATTGCCAGAACTAACACAATCCATTACTCCATGAAATTATTAGACACAAATTGCATCAGATTTGCTACCACATACTGCCAATTGTATTCATTTTGAAGCACTGGATGAAATTACTGGGGATGCAACTCCCTATGTAGCCACAATTATGCTGAAATTATGGTAATAATGCTGCATTTAGGGTAAAAAACATGGAGACTTGCATCCGAAATAGCATCTTTCACATTGCATTTATGGGTATAAAGGGCCTTAGTGGTCTAATTGATTTTTCTATTTTTAGAAGGACCTAATGTGAGGTACTGTAGAATTCTTATGGTAGCAAACAGGGAAGTACATTTGGGGAGAAATTATAGTACCGGAATGGGACCTGTTATCCAGAATGCTCGGGACCTGGGGTTTTCCGGATAACTGATCGTCCCGTAATTCATGCCTTAAGTCTACTAGAAATTAATTTAAACATTAAATAAACCCGATAGGCTGGTTTTGCTTCCAATAAGGATTAATTATATCTTAGTTGGGATCAAGTACAAGCTACTGTTTTATTATTACAGAGAAAAAGGAAATCATTTATAAAAATTTGGATTATTTGGATAAAATGGAGTCAGCCATTCCGTAATTCTGAGCTTTCTGAATATCGGGTTTCCAGATAAGGGATCCTATACCTGTAGCAGAAAAAATAAATCAAAATAAAATAAAATAATGAATAATTATAACAACAGATCTTGGAATAGCCAAATCACAAAACAACAAAAACAAATTTAATGGAGCACTGATTGCAGAGGCCACTGAAACATGAGTTGTAATTAGCAGCATTATGGTAAGTGACTGAGCGAGGGTATCAAATCCGTAGCCCTACAGACTGTTAAGGAATACTAAGTGGTAGAGATCTCAGCAGGTGTAAGTTTGAAATATCCATCTGTAGAGGTTTCAGACCAAATCCATAAATCACAATGTCATCAACTGTCCAGATGTTGTGGCGCATGCAGCTTTGTATTTCAGATGCTAAAAGGTTTATGCAGCGTAATTTTCCCTGCAGTGGACAAACTAAAATCATTAGATCTGTCTTTGTTGGGAAAAACACTCGATCAAACCAAGTACACATATCACCTGCCTTATTCAGGGGAATGTGGGATTTAAAAGCGAATTTGTTTGTATAATGTGAAAGTGATTGAAGTGTCCTTGAATTAATTAGAAGGGACTGGGAGCTGTTCTAGGAAACATTGGGGTTGAAGCCTGTAATCCGGGAGAATGAGATCTAGCTTTGTAGACTGAGGATGTATTTGAATTATCATTTGATAATGGGCTTCTGTCCAGACCTTGTGTTAGTAAGAAATCAGGCCGGGCATATTTTCTCTTTAATTGTAATGGATAGAGCCATTGTAGAGCAGAACAAATGTGTCATCAGCCCCCCCCCCAACATAGGTTATGCGAAAATAGAAAACTCCATTCCACCACCCCCAATACATGGATCTGCCTACCATTTAAGACAACAATCACAGTTCAGCACATTCTTTAGAAATCTGGAACAAACAAGGGAAAGTTGTGCTCACCACTAATTTTCTAAAAACATTAAGCGGGGGTGCAATGAGGCTGAATATATTGATAATGGGTTGAGTGCAGATGACCTCTTGTATTTGTCTTTAGAAATTTGGAGTCATGTCCTTCTTAAACTGTCATCACCTGTGATTCACCTTCCATGTTAACAGCAGCATTTTTAGTCAGCATGGATCTTTCACTTCAGTCCCCTAACTTCCCTATGTACAGTCTGGGACTTATCAAAATATAAATATATAAAATCCATTTGCTAGATTAGTCTCTGTTCTGTTACCACACCCTAGCTATAGTCAGTATTATAATAGAAAGCAGGACAAATCCAAGGCAGTAGCTATGACTGCAAAGTGCTTTTATTGGGGAAAAATTGAGCATTTTTCCCCAATAAAAGCACTTTGCAGTCATAGCTACTGCCTTGGATTTGTCCTGCTTTCTATTATAATACTGACTGTATCAATTTGGGTGTGGACACAGGACAACTTGCAGGAGAATCCCCCTACATGTACTAAAGGTGAGCTACAGCCTATTTATAATTGACACACCCTAGCTATACTTCATGTACAGGTCCCAGAAATACTGCAAGCTTTGTGAAGGGGTTTAATGCCAGGTCACTTAATTTGTCAACTTTGGGACAGCTAGAATTTTGTTTTTCTCTAGAAAATAAAATCGTTTTTTAACATGGAAAAAGAACTCAAGAAAAACACTTATCAAGTCCAATGAATTTGTTTCAATGCTCCTTGATCCGCTCCGATGCTAAAGTTTTAGTCACAGAACTGGAGAGGTGGGCAGCAGCAGCCCCCAAAAATTGCTACTTATAATGGAAATAATTATATACAAAGTCTACCTAGCTTGAAACTCAAAGCCATGGATATTAAAGCCCTTTCCTTACTATTATACTAACCCACCTTTAGCCAAAGTGCAGTCTATATGCCTATATAACTTTTATACATGTGGTCCTGGACAGCAGCATCTTAATGGCCCTAAAACTAAAAGCAAATGCGACAAAGGGGTGTTGAGAGTTTCCTTAAATGAGAAGGATTTTGGGTTTTTTGTAGATAACACATTGTCTAATTCTGGGCAGTGTCATTCTGTGGCTACTAAAGCAAATAAAGTTCTGTCTTGCATAAAAAAGGGCATTAACTCAAGGGATGAAAACATAATTATGCCTCTTTATAGGTCCCTGGTGAGGCCTCATCTGGAGTATGCAGTGCAGTTTTGGACTCCAGTCCTTAAGAGGGATATAAATGAGCTGGAGAGAGTGCAGAGATGTGCAACGAAATTGGTTAGAGGGACGGAAGACTTAAATTACGAGGGTAGACTGTCAAGGTTGGGGTTGTTTTCTCTGGAAAAAAGGCGCTTGAAAGGGGACATGATTACACTTTACAAGTACATTAGAGGACATTATAGACAAATAGCAGGGAACTAGTGATGGCCGAATTTCCAGCGCCGGTGACAATTTAGGCAAATTAAAGTCAATGGGCGTATGTTTAATTTTGCAGCAAATTTGCGAAATTTGCCACTAATTTGTGCCTGCCAAATAAATGTGGCCATCACTACAGGGGACCTTTTTACCCATAAAGAGATTCACCACACTAGAGGACACCCCTTCAGATTTTAAGAAAAGCAATGTAGGTGGTTCTTCACAGTCAGGTCAGTGAGGTTGTGGAATGCATTGTGTGATGTTGTGATGGCTGATTCAGTTAATGCCTTTAAGAATGGCTTGGATGATTTCTTGGACAGACATAATATCAAAGGCTATTGTGATACTAAGCTCTATAGTTAGTATAGATATGGGTATATAGAATTTATGTGAAAGTAGGGAGGGTGTGTGTATGGATGCTGGGCTTTTGTTTGGAGGGGTTGAACTTGATAGACTATAATTTTTCAACCCAATTTAACTATGTAACTAATCAAATAAATATACAAAGTTACTTACATAAAGCATTTATTAGTGCATAGTCATCATGGCAAATCACATCTAAGCTTAAAAGCTTTTAAAAACATTATCTAAAACATACCACAAGGCAGTGTCCTCCCTCTGTCAACATACCTCATGGCAGCCACTCCCTCCTGATGCGTTTGGCGACATTGGGCACTTCATCAGAGGAGGAACTACATTCCCCTTCATGACTAATGGTATGATTAAAATGGCAGAACAACAGAGAAGTATTCGCACACCCTGGCCTTCCCGAACAATGGAGATCCCTGGTGCACGGCAGAATGGAGGAAACGGCAACCTCAAGTTCAATGGCGACAAGAAATTCACCGGCACACAGGTAATGCAAGCAGGTTATACCTTGCTAGAAGTTTATTGCAGCATGCAACGTTTCGGGGTTACCTTGATAAAGGGGGTAACCCCGAAACGTTGCATGCTGCAATAAACTTCTAGCAAGGTATAACCTGCTTGCATTACCTGTGTGCCCATGATTAAAATGGCAGCCTGCTTCTTGAACTAGCATATTCCTCCTTCCAGCCAGACTACTTTCTTGCTGGAAACCCTTTCTGGGCCTTTCCTAGCCTTGTCATGCCCCCCTCCCCTTGACCCATTCCTTGCTCTGTCTCTAGGGCCCTTTTAACTGCTAAAGGGCTGTGATTTCCGTGGGCTGGCACTGAACCACAAAGCATGGAGTCCAGAATGCTTACCCTACTCCTTAATTATTACACAAATATTTATTATTATGAACATTGGGCAACTGAGCCTGGGAGAAATAAAAAAAAGCTTTTATTTGTGCAGTGTTCCCTTAAAAGCAACTTTGAATAATATACAGTAAAATAGTGGAGGTACTGTAGTAGTCCAGCAACTTCTTGGATAACAACTCTGCTATGGTAGCTAAATGTCCCATTTAATTAGATCAGAGTTGAAAAAATGATTTATGTTTATTTAAGACATAGGCACTTTATTTTCTTGCTCGAGGCAATATATTTCATTCATCTTTCTTGCAGTCATGGGATTTACTTGTCTGTCTGCAGATATTTAGGTACGAGCAGTGGTCCTCATCAAATCAATGATTATTGATGTACAATCCTGCAGCCTGGAGAGATAAGAAGAGGTAAATGGAAACTATCATAATATGCAATGATTTCCTTTTTTAGCCATCTTATTGATTATTTCATAAAACAGCCAATGGTGATGCACAAATTTCCGTCATCCCGTGTTCATAAAAAAAAATAGTTATCTGAAAAACTCTGTGGACTTTTCTTTCATGTATTCTCTTATCTCTTGTACGTTTTATGTGTAAACAAATCAGCAGGTTGCTGTGCAAGTAGATACGTCCATGTGTACTAGAACATATGCAAGTAGAACAGTAACTATAGCATTTTAATAATTAAAGGACCAGTCACTCCAAATAAAATGAAAGGGTTTTTTTAGCAACATCAACCTTTAATAAATGGGACTCTTCTGTGCCCCCTAGCTCTCCAAAGGAGACATTCCAAACTCAGTTTAAGGGCAACAGATTCTCTGAGATTGGGGGGCACATTTACTATTGGTCGAATATCGAGGGTTTATTAACCCTCGATATTCGACCCTCGAAGTTAAATCCTTCGACTTCGAATATTGAAGTAGAAGGATTTTTACAGCGATTCCGATTTTAATCCATTGATTGAATGATTTTCCTTCGATCTCAAATTGCCTAGAAAGCCTATGGGGACCTTCCCCATAGGCTAACATTGGTGCTCGGTAGGTTTTAGTTGGCGAAGTAGGTGGTCAAAGTTTTTTTTAAAGAGACAGTACTTCGACTATCGAATGGTCGAATAGTCGTACGGTTTTTAGTTCGAATCGTTCGATTCTAAGTTGTAGTCGAAGGTCAAAGTAGCCAATTCGATGGTCGAAGTAGCAAAAAAATACCTCGAAATTCGAAGTATTTTTTATTCTAATCCTTCACTCGAGCTAAGTAAATGTGCCCCAAAATGTCATTTAATTTAATGAAAAATGGTACCATCCTTGCAGCAGGATCCTGACAAATTGGCAATCTGGCAATCTGGCAATCTTTTAGATTTTTTTTGCACTAAAACTCATTAATTTTAATTAGGATTTCCAAAACTCAAACTCAAAATGTATTATAAAAATGCAAAAAACTTGAATGTAAAACATTCTAGCATCTAAGGGGCCGATTCACGAAGGGTCGAATATCGAGGGTTAATTAACCCTCGATATTCGACTGGGAATTAAAATCGTACGACTTCGAATATCGAAGTCGAACGATTTTGCGCAAATCCTGCGATCGATCGATCGAAGGATTTTTCGTTCGATCGAATGATTAAATCCTTCGAATCGAACGATTCGAAGAATTTTAATCCAACGATCGAACGAAAATCCTTCGATCAAAAAATCACAGGCAATCCTATGGGGACCTTCCCCATAGGCTAACATTGACTTCGGTAGCTTTTAGCTGCCGAAGTAGGGGGTCAAAGTTTTTTTTAAAGGGACAGTACTTCGACTATCAAATGGTCGAATAGTCGAACGATTTTTACTTCTAATCGTTCGAATCGTTCGAATTCGATCGAATTCGATCGAATTTAACCAATTCGATGGTCGAAGTACCCAAAAAAATACTTCGAAATTCGAATTTTTTTTTATTCGAATCCTTCACCCGAAATTCATGAATCGGCCCATAGGGTCAGGGCACACAGGCAGATTTCCTGAACACAAGCAGATTCCCTGAACTGCTAACCCTGCGGGTTGGCACTCAGCACGATTCGTTTTCTGAAGTCGCAGCTGCTGCATGCAATAGTCTAAATATAGGCCTAATTAAGCCTACTATCACCAGTTACCTGTGCTGGATTATTCATCTTAATGCATTGGCCAAGCCTTATGTTTTGTGTTATTGTTCCTTTTCCTCTTCTTAATCCTGTTTTGTGAATCCATGCTTCTGAATCCTGTAAATTCTGTTCCAACCCTGTCTTTGCTCCCCATATTCTGACTTCCTGGTTTTGACCAATGGCCTGATTATATTTAACTCTTCTCATTTTCTGTCCTGACCTTTAGCTTGTGTCTGACTGTGTTTTTGATTGCTGCCTGCCCTTAGCCCTGCCTGAATTTAAACTTGTTTTTGTCTGTTCCATATACTGTATATTCTGCATATTCTATTAAACCCTGTTTCTGGACCTCAATTATGTAACACTTTTTTGTTATAAAAATAAAAAGAAGAGCTGTGGCAGGGGTTATGAATATAACATCAGAATCGGAATCAGTGTCCTAAACGACAAAGCTTGATCAGGGAGCATAACTGCGGCTTGGAATGCCTGTGACTGATTTAACAATGCAGCTAAAAAAGATAAGGGGCTTTGCTGAGGCAGAGTAAGTGGATGAAGTTATAAGATATCTAGATCAAATCTGAACCTCTAATGTGACAGAAAACAACATCTTGTGTAAAAATTAAATGGTATTAGAGTTGGTAATTATGAGATGACAACATCCCATTCATATGATGTGTATGTCTAATGCTGATAAATCATTCTAATGATCATATAAACAAGGGAGCAGTTGTTGTGTTACTGGTGTGAAATAGAGACTTTCACTTGTTATAAAGACATCCAAAAATCACGACGGCTGTTGATATGGCCAAGGATGAGACAGATACTGTATAAGCCCCTGCCATTCTAATGTCTGCTGACATCTGTATGTGAGAGACGATAAAAGTCAGCCAGTGTCAGAATGGTCTGCAGGGAGCCAGCTGGAAAAATATCAGGTTCTGGCTTTTTTTTGTCTGACAGAAATTCTACTGGAAGAAATATTCAGCTTTTGATAGTAACAAAGCAGCCGAGGTTTGACAGAGATGTAGTGGGGAATGAAGATATGGAATTCTGCAGATCTTGCCTGGGTTTAAAATGCAAGCAATAAATGGCATATCGTGTCCATCTGTATGTGTACTAGTACCCAAAGATTCTATCCACTGGCCCATTCATGGTAGACACAAAAGAATTTAATATGAGAGAGTTTTGCGTATGCTTCTCACGTTTGCTAACCTGTCAGAATATTACGCATGCTCAATTCATTCTATTAGCAATCATCAACATTGGCCCCTGCTGGGTAAAACAATAGGCATAGTAGACATAGTAAGTTAGGTCGAAAAAAGAGATTCGTCCATCAAATTCAACCTTTTAACCTGCCTAACTGCTAGTTGATCCAGAGGAATGCAAAACACCCCAATCTGAAGCCTCTCCAATTTGCCTCAGAAGGGGAACAAATTCCAAGATGGCAATCAGACTAGTCCCTGGATCCACCTGGATTAACTGTGAAATAGGCAAGAATGGGTTAATAGCTCCATCTGACCTTAGGCAAATCATTTATCTTGCCCTTCTTCTTGTATAAAAGTAAAGTTGTTCATTTTTAAAGCTATCTTACAATTATTTATGAATTGCAAGGCATTCTGTACATTGTAGGACCCAACACTACAATTCCATAGAAATCAATATGTGAGCAAAATCATTGCCCTTATAGGATAAGAAAAGGTAAATTTGCAAGTAAAGTTGCTGAGGAACGTTACATCCCAGGCTGTCACTCCTCTTCTTCCAAAAATCACTGGCCCAAGCAAAGAATTTCATGCACTCGCCTAGGTTAACAAAAGGCAGCTGCTTATAACAACCAAAGGAATTTGAAAAGTCAAAGCAGTTTGTTTGAATCCTTGTCCCAATTTGTGACAGAAAAACAAAAAACAAAGATTTTTAATTATAACCGTAGACAAAAAGTTGACAGATATTCCAGTGTAGGGTTTCTATATCCTACTATAGGGAATGCCTTATCATTTGTGTGCAGGATTTATATGGTTATGCAGAAAGCAATACATTCTACAATATAAACATGGCTCATGGTTGGTATATAAGTTTTGAGTTCCTATCCAGCTCTCCTATGTCACCTATTTCTCAAGCCTAACACGATATCAAACTAAATTTACTTCCTTGCTTTTATTAGACCATGCATAATAAATGACTACTAAGTAACTAAAAAGCACCTCCACTAACTGTGTAGCATGAGCCCTTTCTTATTACCTTATTAGAAAACTGAGGCGTTCACTATATTTATTATGTACTAGAGGCTCCTTTTAACCCACCTAGCCTCTCTATAATTCCATTTGGTTCAATTCAAAGTCCTGTCCCTCAGAAGTCATGTTCCAATATCTTGCAATGATTACTTTTTACAAGGCCAAAACAGACAAATTTGGATTTATGGCTAAGAATTTTAGGGCTGTATCTGTGCTGGTAAACGAGTGCCCATAATCTAGTAAAGGGTAAAACTCCACATTTTTTGTATTAAGGCTAAAGAGTTTTATTTATAAAGTGTAGAGCAGGGTGCATGGTTATTTCACTTTTGAATTTTACCCAACACTATTTGAACACAGGTATTTACACTCCAGAAAAGAGTGTAACGATCTGCATTTCCCTCCATGAATACAGTGCTGCCTGCATTAGGCAGTATTATATTATGAGGGGCAAGTTGGAGGAGGCATGTAGGCATTCTGAATACTTCCAATAGTTTAGGTGGAATGCGCTGCAAAGAAAATGGGTGAGGGCCCTGGATATAGGGACAGGTATTTGAGAAGCTAATTAAGGCAGAAGAGGCAGAAAACAGACGCATTGTCAAACAGGTCAAAATTTAGGTAGACATCAAAGGCTCACTGTTCTTTGAGATCATACACAAGTAAGTATGTTGGGCATGAATTCAAATAAAAACATTAATTCCATAAAAATCAAGCAGCACCAACATACCTGCCCATGGAGACCTGTATCATGATGTTGTGTATGTCCACTGCAAACTGCTACATGTGTATACGCCTGCCTGTGATTGTGTATGGACCAAAGAGGATTCACACGTGCTGGAAGCTGAATGAAATATATTGCAGATACATGTAGTATTAATACTTTTCCTTATGGAAATAGTCCCAGAAAAACCTTAAACACTGTGACAAAGTCAAGGTTTGTTTAGCTCCATAAATGTCTGTCTGACTGAATCACTATTTATCTGAATGCTGGGGATAAAAACAGTTACTGTAAATAGATGTAGTTGATATATCTTCACTGTCCTTGGGAAGGGACATTTCTACACTAGTTGGAGCTTTGTCTTCTTATATATTCAACACAATTTTCTTCTTAAAGATGCTGTTTCTATGTAAAGCCAATCTTTGGTTCATTATTTTGCATTCATATAGCTATTTCTTACTTTTCAGGAATTCATATTCCTTAGGAAATAATTAAGATGTATGAAAAAAACAAGGCAAAACCCATGTGACTTTTAATCGTCCATCCATTGACCACATATGTAAATACCAGTTTGGTTTAGAATAGGATTTTTTTTCTTTTGTTTCTTTATTTCAAAGTAAACTGGTAAAATAAAATTATTAGAGAATATAACCATAGACTTCTACACAGCCACACCAGCTTAATAAATCTTTAATAAATCCTGATTATTCGTGTCTCAGAAAATACACACACACGTATTTGTCACATCCACGGATCGCAGAAAAACTTTTTTGATTAATCTGACCCTTAAGGGCAGATTTATTAAAATATGAAATTAAAGCTCAGCACAGAAAAATTCACCAACTTTCTGTTTATTCCAATGGGATTTTTAAAAGTGCATTTATCAAATGGTGAACTCTAACTCATTGATAAATATGATTCTAAATATCACATAGGAATAAATGGAAAGTGGGTGAATTTTTCTGTGGTGAACTTTAATCTCACATTTTCATAAATCTGCCCCTCAAAAATCCCAAATATAGCTTCTAGAGCTAGATAACCAGAATAGATTTAGAATGGGATGAACACAATAAACTAATGTCTTTCCCAAGTTTTTTTTTACATTTGTTTTAATGGAATGTTTATGGAATATTGGTCCTCTCCATCTTTATTACGCTCACCCGACTGGTGCTGCATTCCTGTCCGCATTTAAAAAGGCATTTTGTACAGGCATAAGATTATAAAGAAACATAATTCTGGATTAATTTAATTATTCTACTCACAGCGAGACTTTATTTTTAAAGACAATTTCAAATGTGGTTTCAGTTAAAATGCATATTTACCTGTTACTGATATAGTACACAAACTCTTTTATTAAAGACTTACAAGCACAATACCATGCAGGCAGTGTTTACAGTTTTGAACCACCATTTCCATATTTTAACTTCTGTCTCATTTGTTTCCTGCATTCTTTAACATTCCCAGCCATGCCAATCTCTTCATTGCTCCTTAAAATATTGTTTTTCTGTATCTGCTACACATATAGAAGAGGCTAAAACATTATGGGGCTGATTTATCAAAGGTCAAGAGTTTTTTTTTTTTTACCTCGAATTAACTTGAATGACCTTGAAACTTGAATGTTATCTTACTTAAGAAAAAGCTTGAATGTGAAAAAAATGTTCAAATCCCACAATCCGAAAACTCAACTTGATCAAGGTTTTAGATGGTCTATTTTCAGATTCAAGCTATTTCCAGGGGTAGGGGTATAATAAATCTTGAACATTCAAGTTTTTTAAAAAAAAAATTCATAGATAAAAATAACTTGACCCTTAATAGATCTGCCTATTGCAGACTACAGTTAAATAATGTTTTTAATGCACTTTAAGTTTAAGCATATTTAGTAGAGACCTATTAGACAAACATTTGTTCTTTACATTATTCAACTATACAGTATACCTGGTTCTATGATAAGGTGGCAGCAATTCTGTTACATGAAGAATCTCCTTACCACCATAATATCAGTATAAATTAATGTCCTAGTGACATCAATGAGGCTTTGCTTGTTTCTAGTGGCCTCGCACATGGTTTTAGTAGCTCAATGCCTGAGCACGAAGGCTCGAGCATTAATAAATCTGCCCCAAAGCCTAACAATAAAGTTATCAGAGCCAAAGCCTTCTGGATTGACAAGGAATATAAAAGAACCAGTGGAGGTCCTAAACAATGCATATGTGTCCAAAAATGATTATTTTACTCGGAGTTCGGATTTAAATTTTTGTCACATTTCGAATTTTTTTGCACAAGAACTCACAAATTCAAGTTGTATTTTCAAAAACTCAAATGTTAGGTATTTTTAAGCACAAAAAACACAAACAACCTAAAAGAAAAACTTTAACATGTAAAAGCTGGCGGGTTCTTGCAGAAGTCAATGGGAGTTGTCCTAGGCAAAAAAAAACAATTTCTTTTTTTTTTGAGCTTGTAAACTGACAAATTTGAGTTTTTTAAGCCTATAAACTTGACAAATTTGAGGTAATCAAGTTTTTTTCCATGATTGTATTTATTTGAGTTTTTTACATTATGATTTTTTAATAAATGAGCAAAAATTAAAGTTTTTTTAAAATTGTAATTCTAAGTAAAAAAACCAAATTCGAATTTTATAAATAGGCCTCCCAATGTCCTCAGTACATAATACAGCAAAAAAAAACATTAAAGGAACAGTAATGTCAAAAAATAAAAGTGTTTTAAAGTAATGAAAATATAATGCAGTGTTGCCCTGCACTGGTAAAACTGATGTGTTTGCTTCTGAAACTCTACTATTGTTTATATAAATAAGCTGCTGTGTAGCAATGGGGGCAGCCATTCAAAGGAGAAAAGGCTCAGGTTATACAGCAGATAGCAAATAAGCTCTGTCTTTCTAATGGTGTTATCGGTTATCCATTAGTTAACCTGTGCCATACAGCCGTTTTTCAATTTCTGCCATTGCTCCACAGCAGCTTGTTTATATGAACTATAATAGTGTTTCTGAAGCAAACAGATCAGTTTTACCAGTGCAGGATAACACTACATGATATTTTCATTACATTAAAACACTTTCATTTTTTGGTGTTACTGTTCCTTTAAAGAGAAGGCAAGAAATTTGGTCCTTCCACTTTCTCTGTTGAAAATAATGTTTAAAGTAAATTTCAGAATAGTCCAGGGGCATTTAATCGGAGAAAAAAATACAGCAGCCTGTACCCTGAGTTCATTGCGTTAGAGTGATGTGTCGGCCAATGACTGGCCATGAATACTAATGAGGACCTACTCCTGGGGCTCCACTCTAAACCTCTGCATTAGTTGCAGGACTGAACAAGGAAAAGCACAAGAAAAGCCCTTGTAAACATGACTCCTATTTCCATAAACAGAAAAAATGAGGAGTTTGGCTCACAGGCATAAAAAGTAGCAATTAGTAAGGCAGATATCTCTTGTACTTTAATCTATGACAAGAATTTGTGCTGAGATCCTTGTTTTTAATTGAAGGATCTTTTAACCATTTTGGAGGGGAAGAATGTCATTAAAATGCAACAATGGAATATAAATTGGAATGTTAAGTGGCAGAGCACAACTTGCCTTTCAGTTTCCTTGGTATTTTCATGCAGTGAAACTTTATCATATCCAGCTCTGGCCTTTTCAAGAAAATATTTTTATTTGCAATTTGACTATTGAATTAATATAAATAAAATTAATTAAGTGGTAAGCTGGAGAATGCTTGTGTGTGTATGCATATGTGCTTATATGAAGGTTTGAAAAAGTTACCTTACATTTCACTGCTCTGTAATGAGAGTAGAAAAAGTAGCTGGAGTAGATGGCAATATGCTTGGGGAAAAAATGTATGGTTTCCTTCTGTGTTGGGTCTCTAATATACAACCTACTGTTGACCTAGAAATGTGACTCCAGACTGTAACTTGCTATATATTACACTGTGAGGTCAGTGGGACTATGATTTGCTTTTGACTTTCAGTAAAGGGTATGTATAGCCTAGTCTTCCAATATTCTAAAATATACTAAAATATATTATCCAACAATGTAAAATTTTATATACCTTTTCTTGCTGAATAGAAAATACTTGCTTTAAAGCCATGTTCTTGGTAGACCTATGTAAGCATTCAACAATTTGGCAATGATTTAACTGGATTAAAGTTTACTGACTAAAAAAAAAAGCAGAAGGCAGCTTTCCCTATTACAATTAGAAACATAGGGGCTAATTCGCTAACCGGCGAAAATCAACCAATTCTCTAGGACAACGCTAATTCACTAAAGTGGGAAATTGTGTTGGGGAATTTTCGGTAGCGTTACTTCGGCAATCAAAGCGAAGATGTGCTAGCATTGCCTAATTTGTATACGGCAGGAAATGATAAAGTTACATGGATGTATAGGTTGCAGCAAATACATTACATTACACAAGTCCAGGGAACCTTAATAAAGAAAATACAATTGTTATAATGCCCTACACATGAGCCCACTGTATAGTTTATGTTTTATATGTTAGAAAATGGAGGGGGGAACCCGGTTACCCAAAAAAAGTTTTACGGACCTTTGCAGGCTAAAAAAAAGGAAAAGACACTAGCATTTTTTTGGACTTAGAAAATTTTTGCAATAAAAATTCAGGAAGTCCTATGCACTCCATTGCACTTCGCCAGGTCTGAGATGGCAAAGGCAAGTCTGGCGAATGAGGTAACGTTCAGTAAAATCCACATCTTAGTGAATTTAAGGAGTTACGTCCATTCCCCAGAGCGAAAATTTGCATGCCGTTATAGTGTGAAGCAATGCTAGTGTCTATCTCCTTCACTAGCGAAGTGACACCTGCGCCCATTAGGAAATGGCCAAAGTCCCTGCGGGCGGTAGCGTTATCGAATTGACACTAGTGTTAGCCACTTCGCCCTTCAGGGACTCTGCCCCATAGTTATGTAAACTATGCAGAATACCAAATGCTAATTTATTTACTGTGTAAAGATAAGTAAATATATTTAATTAAATATTAAAATAAATGGAGCCCTACTATTTGAAAGTTTGAAAGTAAATTGAAAGTTTGCATAACATTGGAAAGCAGGTATAAAGGTGCTAAATCATAGTGCCCCCTATAGCGTTATAGCACATAGGAGTTTGGTGGCCTCTACTAGTAGTACTAGTAGTGTCTTTTTAGCAGAAAATATGTGTTGCCTTACTATTGTACAGTTAAAGAAGAAAGAAGCAAATAACAGGAGTTCTGATCATGCCTTTAACATAATCATGTTTACATATACTGTAAATGTGAAGGCAAATAATGCTAGAATGCACAAGATTATATACATTCTGTAGGAAATTATCCAAAAAGAGCACATTTGTATGTATATACACATAATCATAGATAAGATCACTTCTTTACTTACATAGTTACATATATTGTAAGAGATAAGTGCATTGAGCTACAGGAGTGCACATAGATATGCAAAAGATATATGCTTGTCTAGCGTATGCATTAAAATAACTCATAAATAAATAATGACACATTCCCTGAGAAACCTTGTTAAGTGCCAGCATTCCCATATCGGATAACAGACCACAAAGCAATGAAGATATTCCCTTCTAGAGGTACATATTATTTATTCAAACAAATGACATTTAAAACAGTAGCACAGTTTAAAGTATATTTCAGCCGGGAAAGAAGGTCCTGAAACTGCCCCTGCAGACTCTAATTGACTTAAACTGGCCATAGATACAAAGATCTGATCGTACTAATTGAAGATTCGTGCGATTGTTAGACCGCATGTGGAGAGTGCCGACATTTTTCATCCGGCGGTCGTTTGGCTGATTGGACAGGTTAAAAGATTTCTGTCGGCTGCCAATAATATCTCTGCATGTATTGCCGACCGTGCGATTTTCAGTGGGAGACTGTCACTAGCTTTGGTCGGACATAGATATCGTACGATTGCTGTCAGGGGCAGAACATTGCTGATCTGTTATTTTCTAATTTTTTGGATTGGAATGGTTAGTGGCAGGTCGGGAGATGGGGAAGTTCGATCTTACGATGATTCGTACAATCGGATCTTTGCGTCTATGGCCAGCTTTACAATACAAGCCACCTAGCACAGTACAGTCAATGGATTCTCATCGAAGTGAAAGGCATACAGCAGAGACAGTATCATTGTTCACAATAATGCAAGATTCTGAGCCTTTTAATGGATTATTTAGATGAATTACTGAGATAGCAGGGGAAAACAAAACCAATGGATGTTTCAGTGTACAGTATTTGTGAATTTATGAAAACTGAATATCTTTTGCAATGGGAAACTGTATATCCATTTTTTTCAGGCACAGTGATTCCTAGATTTTACAATTTGAATTTAATCCCTGTGGCACAGGGAGATTAAATTACTCCTCA